>VZTJ01006085.1:0-108173 GCA_013397795.1 Orthonyx spaldingii | reverse complement strand
ACCTCACCTCTCCTCTCCTCTCCTCTCTTCTCTTTCTGGTATTTCTATATCTACCTTTTGGAAGTTTCATGATAGTACTGAGTGTCTATCACATCTAGAGTTTTCAAGAGGTAGGTAAGCTAAGCAGTTAATTTACATGAATATTTGAATTTGGCAATAAAAGCTGAGATTAATAATCAGTAAAAATTCTCCTGGAAGACAATACAATTTCCAGGAACTGGCTCAGGAATGAGTAACAATTTCACACACGAGGACATCTGAAGAACTTTTCATCTTTTGTTAATATTGTAAACATCAACAAATCAGGGAAATGCTTTTGTAAGGAAGGTGCCATTATGCATGAGTTAGGATGTAGATATTTTAGTAGAGGAAAGATAAATATGTATGAGTGATTATGTGAGCTCTTACTGGGATCAGAAAGGTTGTGCTATTAATGTTGTGTCTAGTCCGATATATTACACCTGTCATAAAATATCGCATCCACTTATTAAGGGCTATCGCTGCATGGAGAGAGGCTGACTGGGTCACTGGACAGGATCCTCTGGAATAACCACAGGCCACCAAAGACTGGCTTCCTCTTTTAGGTCGGTAGGTATCCTCTTTCCCTCCAGAAAAACAACATTTTAGTCAATTAACTTTATTGGGTGGTTATAACTTCCATGAATAGGTAAACAGAAACTGTTTCTGCGTTTTGTGGCTTCACAAAGGATTCAGCCTTTCCGGAAGATGGAATATGTGTTGAAATGTCAATGCATTGAATACTTTTGATACCAATGAGAAAGATCTGTATGATTTTTTAGCAGAGTGAAAATAAAGTTAAAATAAGTAAAGTAACATATTCTCAGATAATTCTGATTCCAGGTGTGATTCTCTCCTTTGTTCTGTTTGTGCATGATCTTGGCTATTTGTATCAGGTTAGAAGACCACAACAATACCTCTTTTTCTCTAAATCAGTGAATTAATTTCTTCCCCAGTTCCAATGTATGAACTAAATAATTAGAAAAATACTGTATTACTATATTTTGGATGGCACTTTCTGTCACTTTCTGAGCAGAAGAATGTGTCTTTTTTTTTCTTTTCTAGTTCAACAATATGATATAGAAGAATTCAAATGGTAATAGCTTACTCTTCCTGCCATTTTGCATATGTGTTTATGAGCATGTTCTTCTCATGGTGTTACGTCTGGGCTTTTGGCATAGGGTACAGTTTTCTTGAAGTCCTACAGAAAACATCACATTGAAAACGATTCTTCATGATGTCATCAGAAGAACTTCTTTAAGTGAGATCAGTTTGGAAGAAGAAGCTACCTGGGATCTCAGGAAGTGGTGCCTGAGACTGTCTTGATCCATTAGACCAGGAATTCATCCTAGCAAATATGGCCTTGGCATAGATAGAGAAATAATGTTATTTGAAATAAAGAAAAACTTTAAATACTCTAAACTCTCAATTTTGATATCATTTCTATTTTGGGTCTTGTGTGTTATATGAGACTTGCAAACGCTCAAGACAGTTTCAATCAGAGAAATCATAAGACCTCCTCGCTTTCATTAAGGGTGTTAACAAAGATTATCCCCAGTGGGATAATCCCCAGTGGTTAAATGCAATGTCTTGTGAAGAAAGCATATGGATGGTGGACTGAACTTTGATCTATTAGCTATTCTATATCAGTTATTAGTACTTTTCTGTTCAGTAAGATGACAACATAGAAAAAAGTGTAAAAGAGTAGTTTCTATCACTTGATGTCATACCATTCATGGAGCCTTTTTTGGCTCTATTATCTAACAGCAAAATGGTGGTGTAATCTGTAGCAAATGCTATGTAAGGAAATTAAGGAAAAGTTACCCGACCTTGGACGCGAATGCATGTGGACTGTCATAGCCTGCATGCCCAGCAACTCCACTTAGATGGGTGGGGATTAAGTAAGCACTAAATAAGTAGTGTTTATAATAGCTTATACTTTATTTAGTGTAAATAGCTCTAAACAAGCAGTATACAAAACAGCATAACAAGATGGCACAATTTGTGAATAGTGGTGTCCACAGCACATATATCACTTCTTCCTCTGGAAAAAAGGGAAAGGAGAGAGAGGAAGAGCAAGAAGAGAGCTCCCTCAGGGACACCATGCCTCCTGAGGGTATCCAAAGGTGAGCCAGAGCTCATTGGACATGCCTGGCTCACAGATCTGACCTGAAATGTTTGTCATGCTAGTATGGAAATGTGAGCAAGGGGTTGATGTCATGCATAAACCTGTGAACACGTTCATATGTGCATATGCGGGATTGGAAAAAGAAAATTGGAATGTCAGGAATTTTGTAGATTAAGTGTGACTGGAGAGTTCTAGTTTTCTTTTGAAGTCGTGTATTTCAGAGGGAAGATAAGAGACCAGAAGCACTGCAGAAAAAGAAAATGTTACATGTATAGGCAGTCAGTGTTTTCAGGAATTTGCAAGTATTTAAGAAGTTAAAGGTGCTAAATAAGAACCAGAACTTTAAATTTTTCATGAGCTTCTGCCCATGACACACCTTATTTTAACCGATTATTATACAAATCACGAACTACAAAGATAATTACTTCCCTGGCCAAATGACAAAGGAATTTTATTTCCAGTATATGCCCTGGTGAATGCCGAAGGCATTGTACATGCTAAGGCTAATGCTTTGCTGTATAATAGACACCTACTGATTAGTAGTTCTCAAGCTTAATTTGGTTATGGTATGATAAACTAGGGAGTGCCTTTCTAAGTAAAACTGACATAATGCTTTTCTTTCACTGGAACTAAGATAAATCTGTGCTTCCAATACAGCACCTCCAGAAAATTAATTAGATTAAATTTAAAGCATCTTTTACATTTCATGTATTTGACAATTTAAAAAAATTATGCCGTTCTTCTCACATTTGAGTGTTGTGCCTGTCTAATTATTTTCCAAAGTTACATTAGGCAACATGAGTGCCAGGCTCATGTGTGGCTCCTTTGTCTATATCTCTGCCCAGGGGAAATACTGGTGTTTTTTTCTTTACATTCCACTAATGTTGTTATTCGTAAGAAGCCAAAGAAGACTGCTTATACTGATTTGGCTTTTGCATTGGATACACACATTTCTCTATTTTGAAGCCTACCAGAGGGAGTAAACTAATGCATTTACCTGGAGGAGGTTCCTGAGAAGACTGATGCTGGAGTATCACTCTAAAGGGCAAAAAAGGTGATCATATCGATGCTGTCTCACTGGTAACTGAGAATGAGAGAGATCCTAATGTCTGCTGCTGGCGTCAAAGCATGCTCTGTGTTTTGGTGAAAGTTTTAACTGAGAGAGAGGGAAGTGCTTTTGGATTCCTTGGACCTAAGTGACCGCCCAGCAATCAGCTAAGGCAGCAAAGCACATATAGCTGGTTGTCATTTTGTCTGGATATGTGGCTCTTTCTCATGCTTAATAAAGATTGATGAGGCTTAGAACCCTTGCCAAAAAAACGCTGGTATGATTCAAATCAAGTTTGTCTTTGAAAAATGAGCTGTACAGCTTGAAAGCCATTAGGAGCGAGGCTGTGAGAAAGAGCAAGAGTTTGGGAACTGGGTCAAACTTAATCTGGTGGGCTTGGGCAGTCCCATACCTGTACATCTGCAGCAGGCAGATGTGCCTGCCAAGCAGGAGACCAGAGTAAAGCCCTGAGGTCTGCTCAGATGAACTGATGCTGAGGAGGCAAGTGTACCCCCTAGGACCATGCACAGCAATTTGGTATAACGTGGTTTAAGATTAGTGGTTTTCCACCTGTTTACTTGCCCTAAATAAGCTCTGAATATGTTTCTTAAAGCATACGGATAAGGACTCAAATTCCTAGCAAAAATATTCAAAATGCATGCCAGAGCAAATATATGAAACATTCAAAAAATATTTGTGCAGGCAAATAAGGGGCTTTGCAGGCATCAGAGCAGAAGGAGGGAGAAACTTTACACCATCCTCTGTGATGTTTGCATTGTCTGTTCACGTGGGAGTAGTTACCAAAGATCAAAGGTCACATTTCAACAGAGGAAAAGAATAATGTATTCACACTAATTCACATAATTGTTCCCAATTAGCTAGAAGATAAACATAACTGTCATTTATACATTTTATGGATTCTGTTTTTATGTGTGTAGGTCACACGATGAAACCTCACAGACATTACATTACAGAATCCACCTTAAATTTAATATCCCATGAGGACAAAACGACCTATAGGATGAGAACAAGGTGACTCTTCGGTGTTTCTAATATTACTGACCTAATACTATAAGAGTATCAAAATAAAATTGAGTCAGTACTTTAATCAGTGATATTCCTGTAATGGAATACCCATGGAATGACCATATAATTGTGCCATATAAGCATCATGCATATATTTCAGCTTGACTTTTCTAGAAGACAGATATTTTATCAGGGAAGATATTAAAGGATTATTTGAATTTTATTAATAACTCTTTTTCGATTACCTAGTCAAACCACACTCAGAGTCACCTACAGCACACTGCCCATGTCCTAATCTTATGTGAATTTAATTTATAAAAAAGCATCCCTTACTATTGTCTCTAAAATTCTATCTAACTTCCTGTAAGATTGGACATTACAGATGGATGTTACAAAGGAATTATCATCTGTCCTCTCCAAGTTCACAGCAAATACCATCTGTTATTCTTTCTAGATAAAAGTTTTAACTTGAAAATACTGTTTTAGAAATGTGATCCATATTTACTCATTAGGCAGTAAAACACAAATTCTGCTGCTGAGTTTTGAAAATTGCCCTGGGACTGGAGACCACAGGACATTCTAGCTGACAGGCAGAAGTCAGGATGTGATAGTATTCTCCAGATGCTCACTGTCCCATTTGGGGTACAACTGAGCTGAAAGGTAATCCAGAAGTCCCTGTTTGTTTGCTTGCTACCACCCAAATCATTGTGATAATGTAAGTCCATTCCTTTGTCCTTCACCTTAGGGTCAAAAGTCAATGGAAACCATTATAGAATTGCAGTGATTCAAATACTTATTTGTGGTTGAAGAACTCAGGAAAGGCTGCACTGAACAGGAAGGGCAGGAACAATTTATTGTTTAAAAAACACAGAAATTTTGTGTAAAAAACCCCCAAAACTCTTCAGCTCTATAGCACCTTGAAACAAAATCTCTCCTAGTTGAAGGGGTCTGAGCTGGATAATCTGAGTTGGATGGGGACTTATTCAAAGATTGCAGTCCCTCACGGGTACCTGTACCATGTGGGGCCTTTTCTGTGAGACACAGTCTCTTCAGGGGCCTACCTGCTGTGGCATAGAATTATCCACAGCCACCACCCCTTTGAGGTGCACCTGCTCCAGCAGTGCCTTCTCCCAGGGCCAATATCTTCAGAGACAGACCTGCTCCAGCATGGCCTTACCCACAGCCACAGTCCTTTCAGAAGTAAATCTGTTCCAACGTGGCCTCACCCTTGGCTGCAGTTGCTCCAGGGGTGTTCCTGCTCTGTCGTGGGCTTATCCATGGCCACATGCTTTGAGGTGCTCCAGCATGACCTCATGCACAGACATGAGGCTGCAGCACAGATCATCCACAAACACAGATCTTCCAAGTGTACCTTCTCCTGCATGGACTTATCCTTGGGCCACAACCCCTTCAGAGGTACACCTGTTGTGACACAGACATAACCACTGATGCAAACTGTCTCATCCATAGGGGATGGCCCCTTCGACTCAAGTTCACACTGGAGTTCCAGCCCGTCCAGGACAGCAGCACAGAACCAGCAGCGATGCTCTGGCCACCTGCCAGCCCAGATCCATCACCACTGCTCTTATCAAAATGTCCCCAGGCACAGCGCTACAGCAAGGTGCGAAAGCAAAAGCTGGCCACTAATGAACATTGGACCCTGTTATACAGCTGGGCAAGCAAGGCCCATGGCAAGTACAAGAGACAGCCAATTAATAGCTAAACAGTAATAAAATAAGATATAAAACCAATGTAGCACATTTCAATGTCCGAACGTCCCCTCCTTCCTTCTTGCCCCAGCTTTCTAACAAAAAAACTACACATTTTTTTCCAAACAGCTGAAATCTTGCTTTTTAACATTCTCATTATTACATGGTGATAAACCCCTAATCTGTCACCAGAAATAATTACTACTACTATTGTTCAAAGTATTCTGTACCTAGATTATGAGACAATGAATCATTCCTGATAGAATTCAATACAGCTTTGTATTGTAATGTTCCACAAAGTGTTCAGCACAAGGACACTATATTTTCAAAAATTATAAAAACCAACATACTTAGGAGCAAATCTATATGATGCTGTGCAGTGGTTGATATTTGAGCTAATGTGTTCACGGACACATAATAGCACCATGAAGAAACACCAGGCAAGGTTTTGAAACAGCATAACTGCTTTCCAGCTAATTAGTCTGAATGCAGCACGCCACCGATGCAGTTAACAGTACTCACTCAGTAATATGCCAGGGACTTCTGCTCTGTTACAAAGTAGAGACTCCCCTACAATGTTATGCACCTTACATCTTTTAGGTGCTTTTCCATGTTTCCTGGTTGTACATAAAGCTACATGTATCAGCAGATTCAAACTGAATAACTGCAAAAAATAAATGCTGTATAAAGCATCTGGAATACGTGCAAAATAAATTGGTTAATTCTAGGTGTTTCCTAATCTAAGGAACATTTCTTGCTGACGTCATGCTTTAGGGCTAGGATCATAGATCAAGAATTAATATTTTAAACAAAGTTCTTCCTCCATCTTTGAAGGATGGGCTGGTAGATGGAATGAATAAAAGAAAACAAATTCCCTGTTATCATTCATGGCTTGAGTGTGGGTAGGCTCAGCCTGCTATCTCATGACTTGAGTGGGACCATGAATGTCAAAATTTTCTTTCCTGTTTATCTCCCTGACCAGAGGTGGCTCCAAGGCTCAGCAAGGACTCAAGCTCTGGTAGACAATATTCCTAGTCTTGCAATCTGTGGCAAACCCGCACTTTTTTGACCATATATGAGAGCAGAGAAGGATCAGGGTGCTCTGACTCTCTGCTGACAGACTGTGGTGGCTTTCTATGAACTGCCTTACCCCATCCTCAGACAAAGCAAGACCCAGTGTGCAACTGGGCCCAAGGGAGAAACTGCTCCAGCAGAAATGATTTGTTACTTTTTCCTTAAGCAGGGCTTTTGGGTACACAGCAGCTGCCACAGCAACACCACTTCACTGTAAGGCTTTTGGTGCAGCAACCTTGGCAATGGAACTACAATAAAACCAGAGAAGGGACATTCCCAGGAAAGCAAACCCAAGAAGAGCAATAGTGTTTCCTGAAGTGGCATCACTGCACATAAGGGATGGAGAAGTAAGCCACAAAAGGGATGCTGACTATAAAACCATACCAGTATATCCTTGGTGCTGTTTTTTAAAAGGCTTTTCTCACTAACTCAGCTTGTGTGCCAGCTCTCTGACAAACTCTTCAGTGGACTTCTCCATGTGGCACTCTTCAAGAAATAACATATAATGATTACTTGCAATATAAAGCATAGGCAAATAATTTGGCTTGAGTTAATCTTGATCCAATATTTTAAAAAATTAAAATCAGCCAAGGGTCAAAGCCTATATTGGGAACCAACTGCTCCTGAGTCTTTTCCTGGGCCTTTTCAGCACAGTCCACATCCTTGGACTAGTCACTTCATAGTTCCATACCTTTGCTTCCCTGCCTGTAGAATGGACTATAGACATTCCTGCCCTGTGAAGTGTTTCAAGAAAGTTTCAGGAGAAGGATGCTATTTATGAACAAACAGCCACAAACCTTTAAGTAACCTCATACTGAGTTTGGTGGCTGCCCATCAATCAGCATCACAATTATCAGTGTGACTGTGTGCAGAAGATCCAGTAATGTCTGTCTTTAGGACTGCTTTCACTCTCCTTTAATGAACAATGCATTAACCTGGCATTTTCAATCATTCTTTCTTTGTTCAAAACAGCTGCCCGCTATACTTTGTCTGCTTGGGTATAAAAATGAAATAAACAAACCAACCTGATCTAGTGATGATTCATTTGGGGTCCAGGACCATACAAATGAGAAAACATGCAGTATTTCTTCATGTTTATCACCACTGGGGCCTCTGCCTCTTTTCCAATAAAACCTGCTGTGTTATGCATGCATCTCACTGTGCCTGCACATGGCCTTGTTTGCTTATTGTGTTCTATGCCTGTCTGCCCCTCCCGTTTACATTTATTATATAAATAACTATGAGTTAGTGACTTTTCTGTGATCTACCCATGAGATTTAACAGTAAGCTGCTCAAGTTCAAAAGTAACACACTGATATTAGACACAATGATAAAACCCTCACAAAACAAGAAAACATAAACATACAGCAAATGCTGGACCTTGATGTGGTGGAAAACCTTGTGTGTTTCCATGGTCCTGCAGACAATCCAATGGCAGTGGTGGTGCAAGCATGACCCTGTGATCACCCAAGTTGAACATAGTTCAGAGCAAGGGATGCCACACTGGTCTTTCAGTTTCCCTATAAAAACATGAGGAAACTCAAATAAGCCATGTAAAGTACCGAAATAACAAGGTCATCCCATAAGGATTTATGATATTGACAAGGAAAAAGCATTAACGGTTTGGAATGTTTATGTGCATTCTAACAGGAGCTAGAGCATGTTTCAAAGCCTTGTAAGAGAAAGAGTGGCTGGCAGAAGCTGACAAACTTGCCATGTTACACTGTGGAGAGACTGCAAAGCATTAGATGAGAAGAGGCAATTTTAGAGTATGTGCTGCTGTATTATCAGCAGTTATCAACCACAAAAAGACCAGCAAAATAATAAAAAGTATCCTCTCCCCAAAGACACACAAGAAGTAAATATTGCACCAATGAACATACAGCAGTCTTCCAAGATGATCTCAGATTGAAAACAGCAAGGGTCAATGGAACAGGGAAGGTATAAAAATCAGCTATGGAGAATAACAATTTTCATGGTATGACTCATAGCAAAGGAATGACACTAATTTGTATTGATCCATTTTAAGATAATAATAGGAGGCATATTGTTATCACATAAATACATTCACAGGTGTATGTGGTTTTGACTATCAAGTAGATTGGCCCAAGGGGAACTAATTGCAAATTATACTATTATCAGTGAGTCAGTGATATAATGTCTTTAACATACTGACCTCAACTATTCATTTTAATTTAATGTATTGAAATATTTTATTTTGTGTTAATAAATTTAGTGAGTTCTCTCTTCAGATTTTTTTAAAAAGCATTGTTTTATTCTATTGTACTGTAAAAGAAATGATCACATTTTTATGTAAGAAAAAAATACAAACTCATTTTCTATTAAAAGAATCTTTATTATGCCTATGTCTTGATATTATTATCAAGGTCCTATTTGCCTTTTCCACTTTTTTTTTGCTTGTAGTATGAGCTTCTTCAAGGGCATCCTCCTGTTTTCCCAACTTTGAAAAAATCAATAGTATTCTGGAAACCAGAACGTATGTTATTTCTTAAGAGTTATGTTTATTTAAGGCACAAAAAAGAGAAGGTTATGTAGGACATATATTTTTTAGACCAGATATTTGAAACACAGAAAAGCTTATTTTTTTTTGCATTATATGCAGAATATTCTAAGTAAAAAATGTACAATATATTCTATATTATAGAAGGTAAACCATTTGACATTAAGTACAATGTCTTACTTTTGTACTCTTGAGTTATGTGAGAAATTAAAAATGAAGATTATTTCTGGCTATGTGCTCTTTGCTTCACAAACATGAGACTTTGGTTGCTTTCCAGCTTACTTCCCTCTAGACCTCTTCCTGTAAAGGACAATTTCGTTCAGCGCTGGGCTGGTAATATTCAAAAACCTTTTGATCTCAATATTATGCTTAGTCTTCTCTCCATCTGGCAATGAGCTTGAAAACCACTAAAATTGTTCAGCTGCTCTGTCTTTTGTCATCTCAGTTGCATGCTTGAGGCAGTGTTTCTTGTCTCATATATCAATGAATATTTCTGTCTGCTCCATCTTCTCCACCAAGTCATGGTGAACATTACCAGGCTCTTGGCTTCCTGCCTAACACTGCGAAAAGGACTCTCAAGGAAAAACATCCTACCACACAGTGAAAACACTTTCCTGTAATAATGAGTTAAGAGTTTTTCTGCAGTAGTTCTAACCATTCCTTTACAAGCCTTTTGCTCATTGCTGATACCTGCAGTAAACGTCACATGATATAACCGGTTCTTAATTGCTCTCTAGTATTTCCCTATAGAGATTGAATTTTTTAATGTTTCTGATATACCCGTGACAAATACATTTTGATGAAGTATTTATGTATCTCTCTCTTACCTACAGGAAAGCTACAAAAGGATCCTGGAGTTCAGGAGTTAAAGCTTAATGGCTCCTGGGGAAAAGCGATGGGCAATTGCTCACTTGTTGAGCTACCATCAGGTCAGTTGAAACAACACTATGAAATGCTCCAAACAAAAGCAGGGATCGGTCACTTGAGCCATACCAACTGCTGGAAAATCTGATGCCCTTTCCCTGGCACCCACACAGCATGGTGTTTAATTGGCAGCCTACTGACCTAGACAGTTTCCTGTTTTGCCTAAGCCTACAGCCATCCTGGGATCCACAATCCCAGTTTGGCAAACTAACAGGGGAGGCACAGGTATGACAAAAGCCTGGTGGCATTACAGGCAGTCCTCACGTCAGACTTGTAGGTGCCAATGGGTCTTTACTGGTGGTAATGTAATGATACAGGAATGCAGCTACTGCCAGTGGAGACGGCAAGTGACAGGCTTTGGAGATGCTGCTTACATGCCTACAGTATCAATTATCTTCCTACATCCTTTTCTGTAGCTGTAAGTAGCTTGCCAGTGTATTAAGGATGCAGCTTTATTTATCGAAAAGCATTAATGCTGAGCATACTGATTTCAGATTCCCCTGACTGAAAATTGACTATAAAAGTATATTAAGTAATACTAAATATCTGTAGGTGCCTGAAATTTATTAATAAATAATTGATCACAAAACAGAAAGCAGAAAAGACAGAAAATGAATTCTTGTTAAGAAATCGTGTATTTCATATGATCAGAAAAAAAGAAGTTTTATTGATACGTCTGATCAATTCTGAAACACAGAATTGCACTATGTATCCATCTATTTATAAAAACCATTAGCTCCTCCTTCTTACTCTAATAAGCCCCAGTCTGAGCTTAGAAGCACCAATGAATTTCAGTGTTTTGTTGTATCCTGCAGGGCTCATAGCAATTATTATGAGACCACAAACATAGGAAATTTACCTTTAGCAATCCATTGTTTTCTTTCCCAGAGACCTTCACTACTTTCCCTTCTACATCCGCTTCTGTTTTCTGTGAGAAACAAAGTTGAGGAGAGGAGGTGAGACTGTTTTCTACATATGATAGAGACAGGGAAAGGCAGCTTATGTCTCTTGGCCCAAGTGAAACCTGCCCTTCAGGACCAATTCCAAGTTTCAAAGTAGACAAATCCATCCTTCTCACGACATTCATCATATTGTGCACTGGAGGACAAAAGGTTAAAGAGGCATGTATTTCCATACATCCTGATTATGTCAATTGCTAAGGTCAGGCCTGAGTTCTCCTGAATGTCTGGGGAGAGATACTGGAAGAATCTTCTCTCCAAGAGAAGCTCCCTAGGGTTTAAATAGTAATTTCAGAAGTCCTGTACAGTGTCTCACTTGACACATAGGCTGTAATCAGAGCAAGCTTTTGCTCTAGGGGCAGGTCTACATGCCCATAAAGACATGATGGAACGGAGAAGAGAGGAAGGTTCAGAGATTTCAAATCTCTTAGAAGTACTGGGTCATGCTGAGCTGTGCAATACCTAGCGAAATAACAATAGGAGAACATTTTTATTGTCATTGTCCTTCCCTTTCTCTCCTCCTGTTCACCATCTTCCATGAGGCTCAATACACAAATTTGAATAGCAGAAGGAGCATAGCTATGCTGTTGCTTCCTTTTCCCCAAGTTGTTTAGCTGCATCAAGGTTTATATTACACTGTAAGTACTCCTGCTGAGGTCTGTGTTTAGCCAGCAGTTCGTAAAGCACCAGCAACAGCACAAAAGCCTTGATAGCCACAGGGTGCTGAAAATCTCTTTGTAAAAATAAATGATCATGTAAAGGTCAACATTTTTAAAGCATTCAGTCTACAGTATTTCAAAGCCTAACAATATATGCAATGAAATGTTGTTTACACACCCACCATTGTCACTGGGGTTTGGGGAAAGTTAGGCTGGATATGGAAAGGCAACTTAGTAGAACAAGGTCTCTGAGAAACACTGAGTCAGCTCTTGAGGTCTCTTATAAGAGGTTTCTTGGTACACAAAACACAGATTTGGAGGATGAGTGAGTACTCTCCATTTACAAGTACACATTAAATATGTTACTTTGTGTTCTTTGGAACAGGATTCAAGGCTGAGCCTCCAAATTTCCAGCCTAGTGGAAAAACCATCAGACACCGGAAACCTTCTCACTGCAGACAGTTAATACCTAATATCCTTGGGCTCTCCCATGAGTAGTGCAGAAAAGAGGCAGAAAATGAATTTAAATACTAGAGTAATGCCTCACAGAGTAAGTCCTACAGCCTGAGTAGTACAGATGACTGATTATACCCTGCCTTCCCACGTTTTATGAGAAAGAATTGATTGAAGCACCTAAACTGAAGAGGAAATTCAAACAGCAAATAGACGGCTTCTTAATCCTCTTTACAGTCATGGATTAACTGCTAAGTTTTCTTCCTGAATACTTCTGATTTGTCAGTTTAGGTTGCTTGCTGTTTCTTTAGGGTCCTCACACAAGATCTTAAGCTTTGCCTCTACCTGCTGCAGAAAGATTTGGCATTGAATTTAAGGACTGTGTGGACTATTGCTGGTGAAATGGCATGAAATGAATGTTAGAGCCTTTTACATAACTTGTGTTACGTGAACATACTTCTGGTGCTTAGGAACTGTCCCTTACTCTGATGAGGTCAGCAGCCGAACACACACTGGTGGCAGTGCTGCAGAGTTAATCTCAGCATTGTGTGGGCCAGAGATCTTCACTGATGGAGCATGTCCTGAAATGTGAGGTGTTTTCATGGAGATTATGAATAGAAGAGTGAAACAAAAAGCTGAGTGACAATGGAGTCTTGAAGGTTTAGCCAACCCAGATTACAAAGTAAAGAAAGAGCAGATGAACTTCACTCATCAAGTGCCCCTTTCTAATGAGAGGGCTAGTTGAACCTCGTTTGACTAAAAGCTTTATTACAGATTGTGCACATATCAGCCACAAGTCAGTCATATAAATTGCTGTGATTGCTGACTACAGAAATCTTTGCTGTTATGTAGAATGATCCTTTTTTGAGGAAGCAATAAAGTAAGACAGGTGTTCATCCATCACTATAGCGTGATAATAAGAGGAAAATCAAAAGGGGTAAAATAAAGGTAAATATTTTATGGAGCAGCATTTTAATTTATATATATACTACATATAATACAATATAATTTATAATTATATACAATATAATTAAAAAGCATCATTAACTCTTGATTTAAAAAATCAGTTTCTGACACATCACCTTCATGGCATAGAACAGTTCAAAGGCCTGCTCAGATCTGATTTCCTTTCAGAAGACATCAGGGTGTATTCACCACAGCTGTGATGCAGAACAAGGATCTGTAGTTGTGGGGGCTACACTGTAGGCTACAGAACTTTGACCTTTTTTTTATTGCCTCACTTCAGCTCATCTTTAATATTTTTCTCTCATGGTGTTGGCACCACTCATATTCCTGCTATTGGGTGATCATAGCTGGGCCGCATGAAACATAACTCTGACATTGGACCCTGTGTGCAATATAATGTCATTATTGCTGTGCTACTGTGCTACAGATTTAATTGTAAACATCCACATGGCCCTCACCCTATACACAGCTGGCTGTCTTCAAGAGTTGGTGTCTACTCATGCACTAGATAAAACTGGACTGTGGTTAGCCCTTTCCTGGGGCAAATTGCAGCTAATTGATTGCAAGGAAAAGATGCACGATTCCAATGCGGTACCTCCCATACACATTCATTGTCACTTGTTCATTACTTGACAAGGAAGTTTCGAAGGATTCATCTACAGCCTGTCCAGACCTGTCAAGTCACACGTACTGAGTACAGGCTTGCTCACCCTTCTGGCCCCCTCTGCCTGTCCCCTCCCGGTGACATCTCAGGTTTTGTAGCACGTAGAGGCAGCTTCTCCCTTTGTTGACCCCCTGCGTCACATGCAGCCAGCCACTGTTATCAGCTCTTTCCTGGGAACAACACTCTGCATAGGTCCTGCCTTATCATAGGCTTTTCCAGCATGATTCCCATGTCTTGCAAAATCTGATTGCAACACATTCAACAGCTCCTCTTACTGCAGTGTTATGGATATTCCTCTAAACAGATGCAACTTGTATGTGAGTTGGGAAGTAAACATAATCTTGACTCTATTTGTTCAAATTTCTGTCTGTCTTCAAATGGAAAAGACAGACAAGCCTGAGAGGAGTGTAATGTTAGTCAGTGTATGTACTGAACTCAGTACAATGCTATCCCCATTCTCAAATATCATGGGAAATGATTGGTAACTTTTTTGCTGATTCAGTGCAGAACATTTATGCTTGTTTCCTCTCAAAGCAAAGTCATTCTCAGTGCATGTCATTCACTTACTAATTCAGTCCTAGCTTGTATTTTTCAGCAATTCTTTTCCTTGCTAATCTTTCATATATGCATGGGTGGAGTACTCATGGTAACTCAAACCCGTCCAGCAAGAAAGATGTCACTGCATAGAAGATGCATAAAACTCCATTACATATTTGAAATTGTAAGGGATGATGTATTCTGGAGTTTCAGAGTGATTCTGAGAGTTTTTCAATAGCATCTTATTAAACTTTTATTTCGAGAAAACTTCTTACATGAAGTTAGATTTTTTTTTGAAGAAATGTGCTAATTTGGTAGCATTTTAATAGGCACAGGATATGGTCTTTTATACTGAGATTATTGGGTCTGGTTAATTCATATTTCCAAATTAAAAGAAGTCAAGCTCTTGTTGTGTTGTTTAATTAATGTATTTCTTGTTGAATTCAAAGGTTAGGAGAAATATTTTTGCTGTTATAGCAATGTGATAAGCACAAAATTCTACAAAATATTCACATGTTGGGAAATGTCAACCTCAAGCATCTTTACATTTTGTTATTCAAATTTTCAGTCTTAGTGTTGAACTGACAACATTTTTTCTCATTGCTTTAAGTTTTCAAGTTGTGCATAGAAATAAATAAATGTTCATTAAAATATATATCCACTTTGGACTTCCTGAATGATTTTTTGAGCTTGTTATGGAAACAAAAGTTATGTGTAATTAAGAGCAAATAGTAAAAAAAAAATAAAAACCTTGCCAGAACTTTAAATTTGCAAAGTGATCCAGTGAGAAAACCAAGAAACACAAGAATGCCTAAAGTAAAAAACACCCTTGTAAAATCAAAGCAGCAATTAATTTTATTGAAGAAAAACATGCCTGTTTGTTGAAACTTCTCTGTGCTGACAGGTCATGAAATATTATGATCAGAAATGAATTGACTAAATTGATATATATACCATGTTGAGAATAATCTCATGAAATATTTAATTTTAAAAGAATATTATAACTTATGGGATAAATCTGTTTCTTAAATATATTAAAAAAAATGTGAAAGACAATTATACTTCTAGCACAAAAAAGGGTAAAATATGCCATTAAGTTATAATGCATATAGAACTATAGCAGTTCAATAAAAAATGGAATCAAATTCTTCCATTGCGTACAGAAAGAGCTGATTCTGTCTACATTCATAAATGGCCTGTCAGATGTCTGGGATGAAATTCCACTAAATATTTTTTTGCGTAATTGCACCAGAATATGGGATAGGGACAGGTCTGGTGGTCTTTTTCAGGGTGCCCTGTTTTATACCACATGACAAGTGGTCCCAGCTGGGCTATCAATAGAGCTTGGACCCCCTTAGGAGGACACGTCTCACTCACATTGCTCTAAGGACATTGCACTGCCCTGGCCCATTAACATCTATGACTCACTTGTGTCTATGACTCTGTTTAACATATTTTATTATAAATTCTTTAGTGAGCTGGACTTGAACTGCTCTAGACAACCTCTATTAGCATGAATCATTATTATCTAAACATTCAAAGGTAGAACTGGATCTACGTTGTCTGGTTTCAGCATAGTCAAACTCAGCTTGCAAACATATTCTGGCCTGGAGCTCTATCACTTAAAAACAAACTTGAATTTGCTGTGCCAAAAGCAGTATTTATTAGTCAATCTTGAATTTCAAATCCTGGCTTGTAATAGGGAATCGACAGAAATTTATATTTTAATGAATATAAACACTAAAATTGTTTGAGAAATAATGCTTGTTATTATCCAGGTGTTGCTTTGTCCTTGCATAATGAATGTTCCAGCAAGCCCTGATTCTCTCACCTCAAAAAAGGATATGGAAGGGCTGAAATAGATAGAGAGGAGGCCAATAAAGACGATCAAGGTATGAATGACTTTCAGAGGAGGAACAATTATACAGGCAAGGAAACTTTAGCCTGGAAAACAGACAGTTGAGGGGATATATGATAAATTCATAAAAAATTGGGAGTGGCATGGGAAGGGTGAATTGGCATTACTTGCTCATTGTGTCTCTCAATGGCAGAAGTAGCGACATCAAATTATTCCATAGGTGGTTGGTTTTTTCACATAGCACATGTTAACGTTCAGCACTACTTGCAGAAGGGTTTTTTGAAAGTTAAAGCTTGCACAGGTGGAAGGTGAAACTGGAAAAGTTCATGGAACAGATATCTATAGGGTCACAGAGTACACAGTGCTCATGAACCGCCCACATTGCAAGTAGTCTGCTGCAATGCTTGGGAGAAGCATGACTACTCACTTGCCCTGTTTTCACAATTTTTCACTTGGTATCCTGTTCTATACATCATCTTGTTCTGGTCCAGCACAGTTATTCTTATGTTCTTTGTTTATTAATTGATCATCTTGAATTTTTATACAGGACATATGCACTTTGTTCAGGGGTTGTTCAGCCTTGTAAAAAGAATATTCCAGGGAGACCCTATAATAGCCTTCCAGTTACTAAAGTGGGCCTATAAAAGAGCTGGAGAGGGATTTTTTATAAGGGCATACGACATGAGAGAATGGCTTTAAACTGAAAGAGAGTAGGCTTTAGGTATAAGGAAGAAATTCTTTACTGTGAGGAGACACTGGAACAGATTGCCCAGAGAAATTGTGGATGCCTTACCCCTGGAAGTGGCTGGCCAGGTTGGATGGGGTATAGAGAAACCTGGTATAGTGGACAGTGCCCTTGCCAGTGGCAGGCAGACTGGAACTACATGATCTTGAAGGTATTTTCCAGCCCAAACTATTCCATGATTGTATGATAATTCAAGTGGATCTGTGGTGTGTTTGTAAAGGAAATGTGAATCCAACCAGCAAAACACACCAATGTCATTAGGAAAGTTCACCCTGTTGCAGAAGTGAAAGCAAAGGACTTATACCTCCTTTGCTTCTTGCTTTCTTTGAGGAAGAGGGAATTGTTTGCCTTGGTAACAGTGACTAAAAATCAACAGTAGCAAGCAGACAAGTACATCTACTCAATAGTAATAGAATACATGAAATGAGATGTCAACTGGTATTTCTAGCACTGCTACCCAATCAACAGCAGTTTCTTTCCTAGCATGTTCTCCTGCCATTGGGCCCCATAGCATGTGCCCCCAAATGACCCAGTAGGAAGTGTCAAAGAAATCTGACTAGGCTAATCAGAGAATTCTGACTGCTCCAGAGGGCAGTACATGGGACAAGATGAAGTATTAACCTCCTGGCGAGATGCTGGAGGGGAAGGACTGTTCACTCCCCAAAGGAATAACACTTTGAACAGTCATGCCCCTAATGCGCCTTTTCTTTTCTCATGTTTTGCTCCTGTTATCCAACTATTAAGAAAGCATAAGTTAAGACCAGACTGATTACAATGGAAGAGCATAAATTAACAAGAAACAGAATCAAAAAGTAACAGCAAATGTCTATCATTTTTTTTGAAGGTGGCAACCCACCTCAACTTGCATGCAGACTTGCATATCAAAAACTCTCATTAGTGCATAAAACATAAAAATGCATCAAAAAAATCTTTGAGGTACAGATGGTTTTCTTGGCTATTAATATGTGTATCTTCAGCAATGGTTTTGCTTTCTGAATTTAGTCTTAGACTTACTGTTCTTTGCAGCTTAGAAAATAAGCTTTGTTTTTGCCTCAGTTATACTATTTTATAACTGACACCAAGTGACAGATTAAAGAACAGTTCTACTTAATGAGAATATTCCACTCTGCACAGAAGGAATGTGTAAGAATAAACCCCGTAATTAACAACATTTTCTAATAAAAGTATTTGTTCTATATTATCTCGTTTTCTGTGGTCTTTCATCATGTCAAAATTGGAGGAAACAAAAAATGGACCAGCAGTAATACAGCACACTGCCTCAAACTGTCAAGCAGGAAAAAGTGCTGTCATCAAAATAAAACCCAACAACAGTGGTCACTTATTTTGTGTTAAGTATATTGACCATCAACAAAAAAAAAATCTCCTACCAAAAGTTATAAGACAAAGAATCTTTTTCAATCAAGAGGGGTGTTTCATTATTCTAAAAAAAGTCACTAGGCAGTGATCTGTGAAAGCACTAGTTTATGAGAAATTAGTGACTTTTGGGAGAGGGGAGAAAACAGTAGGTAAAAGAATCATCTGAAGATAGAGTTGGGCCTTTCTCTCTGCAGGGGAAGTTTGGTGGAAAAGATGAATAGGTTGTTTCAGTGAAAGGTAACATGAAGAGATGAAGTAATCATTTAGAAGACAGGTGATTAAGTGAAATAGTGGAAGTTGAAGGCAGAGGGGCCCTGCAGAGAGACTTTGATAAATCAGAGGTTTGGGCAATCACCAAATGTATGAAGCTTAACAAGGGAAAGGGCCAGATTCTGCACCTGGGATGGGGCAAACCTGGATGTACAGACAGACTGGTGAATGAGATATTGGAAAGAAGCACTGTGGAAAGGGACCTGGGGGTCCTGGTCGATGGCAAATTGAATATGAATCAGCAGTGCCCTGGCAGCCAAGAGGGCCAACCCTGTCCTGGGGGGCATCAGGCCCAGCATCCCCAGCCGGGCAAGGGAGGGGATTGTCCCGCTCTGCTCTGCACTGGGGCAGCCTCACCTCAAGTGCTGGGGACAGTTTTTGGGTGTCACAATATAAGACATTAAGCTCTTAGAGAACATCCAAAGGAGGGCAACGAAGATGGTGGAAGGGCCTTGAGGGCAAGGAACAGCTGGTGTCCCTTCATCTGTTCACCCTGGTGAAGAGGACATTGCGGGGAGACCTCATTGCAGTCTTCAACATCCTCATGAGGGGAAGAGGAAGGGCAGACACTGATCTCTTCTCTGCAGTGACCAGTGACAGGACCAGAGGGAATGGTCTGAAATTGGGACAAAGGAGGTTTAGATTGGATATCGGAAAAAAGATTCTTCACCCCAGGAGTGGTTCAGCACTAGAACAGGCTCCCAGAGGTGGTCATAGCACCAAGCCCATCAGAGTTACAGAAGAGTTTGGGCAACTCTTTCAGGTACAAGGTGTGACTCTTGGGGTGTGCAGATAAACAATTTGGACTCTATCCTTGTGGATCCCTTCCAACTCAGAATAATCTGTGGTTCCTTGAAGTGTGTGGAGGAAGGGGGTTCTAGGGAACCAGAACTGAAAATGAATGGGTGAGTCATGTTAACACTGAAGAAACCTGAATTTAGCATATTATGGAAATGGGAACCATAGAAAAAATGTTCAGAAAAAGAAAACAGCAAGAATGATTCAGGAAAATGATTTTGCAATGTAGGGAAATAGATAACCAAACCTTTCTGAAAGTTTGAAATAAGGAAAAAAAATGTGGCTGATTGTATAAGAAGCTAAACTAGTATGAAAATTTCCCCTCCTTCTAAGGTTCAGGTAACATTGAGTAAACAGTAAAGAAATAAAAAAGTTCAAAACAAAGTTGTAGTAACTGGAAGACAAGGCAGATCACTGAATTTCTGCTTTAGAGAAACACCTGAAATAACTCCACATCATGGAAGCCAGATGAAAGAAATCTTTTCCTCTGTCCCCTTCTGGCCAGTTTGACGTACCTCAGAGTTAGACTTTATGTGATTTCCAGCACATAGATGAATTCTGTAGGTCTGCTACTCCAGGTAAATGAAATTGTCAGGATATAAACACTTAACAGGTCAGTCCCTCTGAAATAAGAAACATTTATTTACTTAGGATTTTATGACTTCTTCAATTCCAACTTCTGTTTATCATCACAGACAGAAACTACACTTATAGAGGAAAATCAAATAGACAAACAAAAATTGCTTATATACCTTAAATCTTACTTTTCTTTATTGTTATCCCAGGGGGACTGAAGTTCTTCAAGGACTATCATGCCTCTCCGTGTGACAGAAATCCTCTGAGCTACACCTTTCACCCACCTGGAAAGACAGTCTCCCTTTAAAGATCACTATTTTATATCTTGGGTCAAGGATATGTTTCTGGCTCTGTCTTGTAAAAAGCTTCAGTGACTTGTGAAGAATTTATTTAATATTAAGAGCAAAAGAGTCATTATTTTGTCTCCTTGTTTGTGTTTCTTTACAAAGCTGTATTACAATGAATCAATATCCTATTACAAAAATATTCTAATTGCTGGGCATACACCATTACCACAAATTATAGCAGAAATCCTATTGTCCTGTAATGTACACTTTAACTACGTCTTGTTGCAGTAAGTATTAGAAGAGGTTTATTACAGTAACTGAGGGAGAGGAACCTGTGCATGTTCCACTCAAAGGTGTATTATTTTTCCATGAATTAAAGCAATGTAAACAAAGAAGGGATCAGTTCTCTGCAGTGTCACTGAGGTTATAATTAAAGGACAATGAACAACACATCTAATTATTAGAAGATGGGAACTTGATAACTTTGGGGAAAGGACCTCTCTGATGTTTTGCTTACGACAACAAAGATCTGGACTCAGTGAACCCGTAAAAGTATTTTATAGCCTTATATTATGGATGTCAACTCTGAGTTTATTGCCATTTAGTCTGACTGGAGACAATGAGGGCAAAGATTTGCTCGAATGTGTCAGCCTTTTGAATATCAAGCAGATTCTGACTGCTTATTAAAATCTTGTCACTCTTTGGCTCTTACAAAAGGAGTTAAATAGTTTTACCACTTTTTTTAATCACTGAAAATATATCACTGTTGACCTGTATTACCTTAAATTCATCACAATCTGCTTTTCATCATAGAATGGCTTGGCTGGTAAGGGATCTTATAGATTATCTAGTTCCAAACCTCATGGCCAGGGGCAGGGACATTTTTCATTAGACCAGATTGATCAAAGACCATGCAACCTGGCCTTGAACAATTCCAGGGCAGAGCGTCCACAACTTCTCTGGGCTAGTGTTGAGCTTCTCATCACCAATACACTCCAAATCCTTCTCTTCAGGGGTGCTCATAACCCATTCTCTGTTCTGCCTGTATTTGTACTTGGGATTGCTCCAACCCAGGTGCGGGACTTACAATTGGCCTTGAACTTAATGAATTTCACATGGGCCTGCTCCTCTGGCCTTATGGATGGCATCCCTTCCATCCAGCATGTGGACTGCACCACATAACTTGATGTCAGCAATCTTGCTGAACTCGGTCTCACTGTCCATGACACTGAAAAAGATGTTAAACAGCACTGGTCTCAATAGCAACCCCTGAGGAACACTACTCATCACCACATTGAGCCATTGATCCCATTATGGATGACACCCACCTCTTCTAGCCATTGACCCCCAGGCCTACTAATACATTTTCAAAACACAAGTTAGTAGTTAAGTTTGTATGATCTTAAACCCACGTTTATTATATATGAAAGGAGTACAACTGCTGAGCCACACTAGTGATGGGAATAAGCAAATTGTTGGTAGATAGTGTAGGATGATTTACAAGATTAGAGTTCCTATGTCAAGTGTTTTAAAATAAAATAAAAAAAAGTATCAGGCAATTTAAAAATCGTTCCTGATAATTATGAGTCTCAGAGACATCAAGACGTAGTGTTGCAAACCAACAGATGCCAGATGAATAACTTACCTTTGATGGGGTGCATTTGCCTTCTGTAGTTTACGTATGTACAGAATCAATGTAATGACAGAAATCAGCTCCCAGATTTCAGTGTCAACAAATAAAAAAGCCATACGACCTTGTTTCTGCTTTCAACATCATATGAGCTTCAAAGCTGAGCAGTCTGGTATGTAGGAAGCGTCACCATGGAAGGTTTACTTTTTTCATTTTTGTTTCTGTCTACACCAGTTAATCTGTATGAATTAGTGTAGAATATTATTTGCTACAATGAGGACTCTGTATCTATGAAAATCCTGTTTAAGCAAAAGATAGAACATTTCCCCCAGGAACCGAAGACCTACTGTAAGCCTTCATGCTCCAGACCTTTTCCACAGTTTGATTAAGAACATCAACATGTAATTTTTGGAGAATAATAAATAAGCCTTAGAGAGTAATTAAATTACTGGTTGGAATATCTACTAGAATATCTGATGCTTGCTTATTTGATTCTAGTTAACATTATTGATAGGGATTTTTTATTACAGAAACAACAATAATACATAAAATGCTATAACACCATATAAAGTATAATAACTCCACTGAAGAGCTCTGGATCATGTTGCTAAACAAAGCAAAAGTAGTGAGATGGTCAAACAAGCAGAGTTTCGTCAAAGTGCTATTTTCTCTGAAAAATGTGCCTATTATGTCTAACTTAAGTAAGAGGCCACAAATGACTGTGACAGAGAACATGTGAAAAATGTAGGTATCAGAGAGTTTCTGGCTTTTACTACTTGTTGCTTTGAAAAGAGAAAATGTAAATGAATCAAGTTTCATCTTGTACAGATGATAAGGCCCTTCAAGCAATTGCAAAGAGTAGGAGGTGTTGACGAGTGATATCTGCACGAGTGCCACTAGGAGAACTTGCATTGCTATTTGATTTGGACAGTGATAGGGGAATAAAATTTTCTTGATTATTATTCAGACTAATTCAAAATATTAGTAATGACCAAAAGTAATTGTTGCAATTGTTCAATTGTTGCAATTGAAATATTCAAGCTCTGTTTTCTGATTGTCTAAACATTTTTTATATTTATTACATAAGGAAGTCAAGAAAAAGGTAACTCCTTATGTCGCAACATCTATCATGTTAATGTGCAAACACACATGCCAAATACCATACACAATATGCGCAAATGACAAACATCCAATTTGTATTGACAGTTATCACAATTATTTGCACAAATTAAATAATGTCACATACATATACATAATTAGATACATTCACTAACCAATTTGTTTCCAGATTGAAGTGTGAATTTTCCATGTGCAACACCACATCTGAACAATTTGCTATTTTCCAGAAACTTTCATGTTTTTGATCGCCAAGATAAGCATTTTCCTTCCCCAAATAATACCCAGAGGTACATTGCTAAAGACAAACAGCTGTTGTTTTGTCCTGTCTGTACATCACCTAGAGGAAAGCCGTCATTTTGGTATCTTCTATCTTCTCTCTTAGTATAAGATATATATAATTAATATACTTAAAATACTGTAAATCTTTCTTGTACTCTACAGTCATCAAATCCCAGACACATACAGTTTTCCTCTTACAGTGGAAACAACAGGCAATTAGGCTATGCCCAGAGTAATTTTGAAAAATAATTTAAACTGATGATGGAAATTATTTTTTTTTTCTGAAACCATCATATGGCAGTAATACTGAGGATGTGAAAGAAACCACAGTAAACAAAGAGGAGGCACTGGGCGAAGCTGCAGCCACTTGCTGGATCAAAGTCACACTTCTGTCTCACAGCGGTGCTTTTGCCTCTGGCTGCGGTCCAGGAGTAAGGCCAAAGGGAGCGAGCTTCCTGGCGAGTCACGGCGTCTCTCCAAGCAGGCATGACATCTCCTACAAAATCAGACTTGGCCTCACCCTGCCTGAAAGCAACTCTCTGCCCAAGCTAGGAGTATCTGAGTTAATTTCTAAACTCAGTACCAAGCCCATTTTTAATTGGCAAGGTAATCGTGTGAAAATGCTGACTGAACGTCACTCATAAGTACCAGCCTTTTAGTTAAGCACATTTGTAGGTGGGGCATACACAAGCATAAGAAGGCCTGAGGACAAGTTGGAAATTGAGCTCTGGCAGCCACATTGTCCCCAGATTACAGCTCATAGGAGATAGTCACCAAAGCTACATAAACTTTGCTGACTCTACAGTCTGGTAAATCCCATGAAATCCAGTGCTTGAGAAACTTGGTTTTCCTTTGGTATTTGCATGTTGAATCCACATTTGTGACTTTTCATCATATTTTGCACATCTTGGTAGGACTGTAATTAGGTTGGATTAAAATCTGAATCAGCAGTAGAATCAAATCCTAATTTCTGTGTAATTTCAAGCTAAAATCTCAAGTCAATAAAGCAAGTTCCCCACATCTTTGGGTCATGACTCTCTCTATGGGTCATAGAGAGGTCTTTGAAGTCAGTTCTGTTATATTCCTCTAAAACAGTGTTACTGGCCCAATTCTAATTTAAAATCTAGTTTTATGACATTCCATTCATTTCCATGATGTTTATTGCTCATTTGCAAAGTCAGATTAGAATCAAATCCAATGAGGTTTGCTGGAGAAGGTCAGGTAAGACAGAAAAAGTATCTCCAGGCCTTTTTTTTCCTATGGAAACAAGTGTTCTAAATCATGTTGATTCTTGCAAAAGTATCAGGAATGATTATTAAACAGCAATTGTATTGTCTTAATTTTACTTGTTTGGTCTGCATCTTATCAGACGAGCTTAAGTCCTCCAGAGACATCTAAGGTTGTAAAAGCAGCTGTACCAAATTAAAGCACAGCTGGCCCAGTTCCCTCTCTGAGAATGGCCAATAATGGATCCGGGGAAGAGTATATGAACAAGGTAGGTATATAGTGGCACGTTTCTAATGAGCTTGTACAGCCTACAGCAATCTTTGGCACAGTGACTTCCCAAGGAAAAATGTGACACATTTGTTTCTTACAGCAGAGTGCAAATCAAGAGTAATTGCATTGAAATTTTGTGGAGTTATAAAAGGGTACATGACCAACAGCAGCAGGTGTATTTTTTTTCCCTCTAGACCCAGGCAAAACACTTGACTTAAATATCTTCCTGTCATTGTGAAGTTCAAATTATGTTTAAAAATAAGACATTTTCATGAAAAATATCTCCTTACCTTATGGTAGTAGTAACACAGGAAAATAAGTATTTTTGAAGAATAAATGATAATTATATTGAAATCTGCTAGCAGCTACTAAATTTGAATTCAAATTATTGATAAAAGAAATAACATTAAAATAACTTTAGTATCAATCACGTTTATGTTCCAACCATAACTTATATTGTAAACTTTAAAAGCTGTGCTCTTTTTTAAAAAATGAATACACTGAATGAGATTTTTAGACACATCTGTTATTCACTAAGAGGATTCACGATCAGCTACTGTCCATATAGTGCCCCAGGTGCAGATTGTGTGGATGCAGTTTTGTAAATACAAATTTAGACAAGGTTTCCGCCCTGAGAAATTTGGAACCTATTTTGAACAACTGCAACACTAATAATTTAAGGATTAGGCACAGGAGTAGGTGTAAAGAGACAGAGAAGGTCAAAAAGGTTACCTGAAGGAGATGGGATTTAATAGGACATCTGAAACTCACTTGATTCACAGGTGGAGCAAACTTGTTCCCAGAAGAAATACTCTCATGCAAAATTTTTTCAAAATATTTTTGAGGGACACTGAAGGCCTTCACAAAATGCAGGAGATAAGAACTGATGCACATATGAGCTGTTCATAAATAAAAATGATGACTTCCTATGCCCTGAGTTTCTTTCCTTTTTGCACAAGACTAGGTTGGCAAATAAGTTCCTGAATTTATAGCTTTTGCCTTGCCCCAAACTAGTAAGGATTGCATGATTAGAGTTTTAATTTGCTCTAATCTAACCACTTTTATTTACAACCTTCAGGCCAAGTTGGAGTGAATGCAGGGAAACCCACACTTTTCTAGAAACGAAAGACCAAAATGGCAAGGCAGTCCTAAACCAGCTCTTTCTTCAACAAACATGCATTGGGGCTTGCACACTCCCTAGTCGTTTTCTTTGCTCTCTTTGTGAATTCTTTCTCTGTCCCTGCTTAGAAGGGGTTGGCTGTGCCTGGTGGCCAAAACAGAACACTGGAAATGGTACAAAACAAACCCTCTGCCCAAGGGCCTCATGAGACTTCAGGCATTGTTTGGGTTGGGTTTTGTCATGGTTAATCTGCTGAACAGCTTGGACATGGACTCTGCAAAACTCTATGTGCTCAGGCAATTAGAATTTTTTACTAAACATTTAAATCATTGCTATCTTATGCAGCATTTATAAATCACTTTTTCACCTCAAAATTGTTGACCACAATTCCTCTTTTAGTGCCATGAAATTTATGACTTCAGTGTTTTAGAGCTTAACCCGTTTAAAAAGGAATCTGCACCTGTGAATTTTGTCTTGTTACAATCTCCCTTCTTCTCAGTATTAGCAATTTATTTTGATTTTTTATTTTAGCTAATATGCAAGACACTTGCAGTCAGGTGATACTGCACCAAAAGTGTTAAGTAACATCAGAAAGAAAATGTATAACTTGCTAGTTTGAAAGTACCATTTCACTTTTTAATTCTTTACTAGCAAACTAATTTTACATGATGAATTGAGTCAATTATGCTATTTTTAAAGGTATACAGAGAAGAAAGGAAATCACCAAGTTAAGAAAAATACTGAACGATTATAAACAATTTCCTGAAATGTATTTTGTTGGATACATATGAGAAACAGAAGAAATGCAAGCAGAAGCACATACCTGTTGTGTTAATGAGCTACATTTACAAGCTAGGGAAAGGGTATGCAATGTTGTATAGTGTGCTAGACACTTGCAATCTTTGCTTTTGCTTTTCAGTATTTTATCGCTCTCTAGATACTTTGAATAAAATACAGCATGAAATTATGTAACTGTAAATCATAGCTGGGCACCAACATAAAGCTAAACCCTTAGAAAAAGCTGTCATGACTGAAATGCAGTTAGTGTCATGAAAGCAAGTAGGGACCTGTTAAATTATGCATTTTAACACAGCTGTGTTCAAAAGGACACAGATTAAAAGGATACAAAAACTTAACCATGGAAACAGAAAAAAAAAACCATAAAAACTACAAAGACACTTTGTAAATTGTACTTCTCTGGTGCCACTCAGACCACTGTTGGAAGGTTGAGATTTCTGCTAATAATTACATAGATTTATTCTTTGTTATAGTTTGGTATTCATATGAAAAATAAAACAACAAAGAAATAATTTAAAATGACCAACCATGCATCACTCACTCTCTACACTTCAGAGGATACACAAAGACTCACATGAAATGTGTTTACTTAACAGTGCAGTCAATATAAGAAAGGAATTATAACCTAGGAAACATTTGCATTTCCCACAATATACTGTGTCTGTAGCATCAAATTAATTGTAGAGTGTAAAATATGATTTATTTAATCAGATTTTCAAAAAAATTCTGTTGGTACTTCAGATCAGAAGAAAACCCCAAAACAACAATAACAACAAATAACCCCTAACAACAAGAAGGAAAAAAAAGGATGAAAAGTGCATAAGAAATGCTGGAAAAATACAGGATTCAACTAATGGCACTGGAAATGAAGATGAACAATAACCACAGTGCCAAATGGCAAGTACAG
Organism: Orthonyx spaldingii; assembly: GCA_013397795.1. Classification (NCBI taxonomy): domain Eukaryota; kingdom Metazoa; phylum Chordata; class Aves; order Passeriformes; family Orthonychidae; genus Orthonyx; species Orthonyx spaldingii. Next base: position 80,226 of record VZTJ01006085.1, on the reverse strand, counting down.
TCTCTTCCTCTGGGCAAACTGAAACAAGCCAAGACAGCCCCAGAGCATAATCCTGTGAAGCTCTGGACCTGGCAGAGACAGTGTTTCAAACACAGGGCTAAGGAGAAGAAAGCACAACTGCAGCACACGCCCCAGTTCTGAGAAGTGGCCTTAAACATCCTTTCTGCACTGCAACCCAGCCTGGCTCTCTCTCTTAAAAACCAAAACTGTTTCTGCAAGTCTTTAGTAGAAAAGCAAGTGCAAAGGACTAATGAATCACTCTCTCACTAAGTAGCCATAAAGGCATTATCTATATTTAGTTGAACCACACAAACTGTTTTTGAAACAGGTTTAAATGGGCTCAAGCCTATTCCTCATGTATGAAATTAATAAAAAGAAAACCCACCAATGGAAGTGTCACCTTCCAAGGTGAGCTCAGGTCCCACGCCCAGAAACAAAAACCTTGCCTGTATGTTCAGTTTCCTCCAGTCACTTTCTAACCCACTCTAAACTCTGATTTTATACTTATGTATAAAAAAATATGCTTCATGTGAATCTGCAAAGACCCTCTCTTAATTACCCAGGGCTGGAAGAGGGACTGCACCAGATCTCCATAGCTGAGGTCTATCCCTATAGACCTGGATAAGCCCTGCAATTCTGGGCTCTTTCCAGTAAAGCTATAAACTTATGGTGAGCCCCCACATTCCCAGGACTTTCCCACATGCCTGCATTTTGCTCTTTATTTTTCCCACACTGACCCTTTTTTTTCAACACACCCAATAAGCAGGGAGAGAGATGCACAATTTTCACCAAAGTGATCCAGGAAACACTGAAAATCCCATGGGAGAAAGCCAGATGTCATCACTTTCTGTGGTCTCTTTTCTGGCTCACGAGAAGGGAATCAGATTCCAGTTAAAATGGGGTTCTTGGGGAGGATGTCCAGGGGAACTAGGGTCATTGGGCACAGGGGCTGAGGCAGTAGGTGAAGACAAAACCCTGCAAAATGGGAGGGAGGTGGGGAATAGAGAGACAGTGGACTGTTGGCAGTGCTGCAAGAAGAAACTTCAAGATTTCTCTTACTGTTTTTCCTCTGTGAAATTTTGTAATAACGTGGGAAAGGTGGGTTTAGGCTTAGGGGTGATATATGTTTATCTGTGAATGTAAAATTTGAAAAGCAACCTATGCTTGGAAAATTATGGCAATAGCATAACATATATCACAAGTCTTTTTGAGGCTGATTGTCTTATTATATCTTCTGAAGGGTACCTATGATATATATTTAATTTGTATCTCTGTCTGAAGCTAACTGTGAAGCTTCTTCACAAAGCCAAAGGAATCAAGGCATGAATCCATGTCTGATAGATATGCAATTAGGATAGTAATCTTCAACACTGAAAGCCATAGGACAACGAGAGGTAGAAGCTAGCAAACACCTTAAACCCAAAGAAACATTTTAATGCTTACAAAATACTCCTTTACCTCCCCTGGAAAATGGCTAGAACTGCATAAACTGTATTGTACTTCAACATGCATGACTTAATGATGCTTTAAGAGTCCTACTTTAGTAATAGAATGTATAATCAAGACTTTCAAAAAGGATTTCTATCTTAAAGAACCTGTGTTGCCAGAAGGTATGTTTTCTGGCAAAGAAGTTGTTTATACAGACTGTTTACCAGGTTGTTTACTTCTACTGATTAGTGTGTAGCAACTTCATAGTTAGAAACTGGGGAATAAGATGCTACTTAAATGGGAATCTCCTGACAGTTTTCCAAAGCATTTATCTTTCTTGATCTCATGCATATATAAAAAGTTTGTAGTTTTGTCCAAATTTTTGGCCCTAATTAGTAGGAAAACACATAATGATGTTTCTACGTAAATGTATCTAGGCAGACCCTACTGATCCGTGAATAAAATTGAATGTTTGAGAGAAATAAAGTAACACAGGAGTTGCTGATCTTGCTTTGTCTGTTGTTCCTTTTAGTAGGAATATATGAGCACTTCCAGATCTAATATTTGAAATCATAAAGAAGTTTGCTAATTATTTTTCTGAACCTTGATATGAAATAAAGAGATCAAAAGCTTTAAAGTAGTAAACACAATTAGGAAATACTACAACAGATGAAATTTCCTCATGAATCTGAAATATCTGATAAAATATTTCTGGCATGTACATACTACTATTACCATTTCAAAATCTGGTCTTGCAGAAGTGAGAGGCAAGTCAAGCTTCTGTACAGTGACTACACCTACAATGAATAATTCAGTTGCAAGAGCACGTGAGTCATGTTAAGGTTTCACCTGGCTGCCTGTTCCCTGGGATAAAGGCTTTAGCAGATGCACTGCTACCCAGGGGAAGGTGTGGCTGCTGCCTTCATTTTTTACAAAATAAAAGTATCGTTGTGGTCTGATTTGATTAATGAGCTCAGATATAACTAGACCAGACCACTGGTATAAAATTCCATTGGGGGAATGGTACAGATTTATACTCTGAGATATCACAAGAACATTCCCCAACAGCTTACTGGACCTATAATTAGACTCACTGAAAACTGCGGCACAGTCGCTCTTAGATGGTGCCCGGCCCTGGCCCTGCACTAGGGAAGGCAGCTGGGGACAGAACAGCTGCAGAACCGACATCCCACTTTTCCAGTGAAAGACAAAATCAAACCTGCTATTACACAGAAGGGGCACTTGGATATTCCTCCTGGGAAAGATGGCCAAACTCTTTGAGTCTTCAAAGGGAACACCAATAAACTTTAACAAAGAGCAGACTGACTCCCTGCCGGCCTCTCAGAGACTTTCAAAGAGCATCTTCTGGGCAAAGCACAAGAACACCCACAGACTGCACTGTGAAAAGCAATGTTTCTCCACCAATTTAGAGGCACAAAATGTTTGCTAGAATAGCAGTCATTAACCTTAAGATTCAAAATTCAAAACACTGTTTTTCTGGCAATCTGAGGTAATTGGAGTGAGTCCAGAGGAGGGTCACCAAGCTGATTAAAGGGATGGAGCATCTCTCCATCAGGAGAGGCTGAGAGAATTGGGATTATTCAGCCTTAGAAGGCTTCAGGGTGACCTAATTGTGGCTTTCCAGTACCTGAAGGGAGCCTGCAAGAAAGATGGAGAGAGACTTTTTACAAGGGCATGAAGTGACAGGACAAGTAAGAATGGCTTCAAACTAAAAGAGAATAGGTTTAGATTAGATGTTAGGAAAAAAATTCTTTCCTGTGAGTGTGATGAGACACAGGCATAGGTGGTCCAGAGAAGCTGTGGATGCACCTCCCCTGGAAGCGTTCAAGGCCAGGTTGGATGGGGCTCTGAGCAACCTGGTCTAGTGGGAGGTGTCCCCGTCCATGACAGGGGCCTTGGAACTAGAGTTGGAACTATGATTCTATGTTACTATCAAAATTTATTTAAAACCATTTTGTACTTCTCATAAGGATTTTTAGCACTTTGCATAAAATGGACATTTAGAAATCATGGTAGGTGTGCCACAAACTACACTTGTGTTTTGAAAAGCCCTAATATCTATGCTGACGTATAATATAGGCATATCTTCATATACCAATTTCTGACCACTCTGATGTCTATGTGCCAATAAGTTCAGTGTATGTGGGTATGCTGATGTGCATATGGGAGTGTTCATATAAATGCACTGGTATAGCCTACTGTTACAATACTTTTCTTGCCAAGACAAACAGTTTTAGTGGGAATATGCAATAAAAATACTTGCTTTTATGAGGACCATAGGTGGAGATTTCTGTTGTCTTCAAGGTTTTCTTTTTCACCTACAGGACACCTTTCTCAAAGGTGTTATTTTTAAACAGCCAATTACAGAACCAGAGAATGGATAAGATTGGAAGGTACTACAACTCTTCATCTGGTCCAATCTTTCTGCTCAAGCAGGACTATCCTAGAGCGCGAGGCACAGGATTGCATCCAGACAGTTCTTGAATATCTGCAGTGAGGAAGACTCCACCGCCTCTCTGGGCAATCTTTTTCAGTGCGTGGTTGCTTGCACAATAAAGAAGTTCTCCTTCACACTTGGTGGAGGAAGGCTACTTCTCTGCCAAGAAGAAGTAGAATTTCCTGTTCATCAGTTTTTGCCCATTGCCTCTTGTCCTGTCACTTGGACAATTGCTGTACACCTGCTGGGATGGACAATAATAAGACACTGAAATGCAGCCGACACCACAAATACTATGACATACATTTAAATGTTGAATATGTAACATTGCTTAATAACGTCCCTTGTGGAAAAAGGTACAAATCTAAGAATACTTACAACTGCTTAATTACAACTGAGTATATAAGCAGATAAATGCTATGGAGATGAAGAATATAACTGTAATCTGACTTTGGTGTTTGAACTGCACTTGTCCAATAAAATGCAATGCAAGTGTGGGTTAGTAGTATGGTCAGAGATAATTTCCCCATCAATCCTTAGATAATGGAAAGCTCTAAGTTTGGTGCTGTGCATAACATCTCCAATGACCTGCTTTACATTGACAGTAAAAATGTTTGCCTAATTTACAATACTCAGATGATGTGACACTACTACTCTTGCCTATCCAATAAGGCAGCTAACTTATTGATCAAACACTCCTTTCAGTATCACATTAGAAGTGTAACCACTTGCCTATTTTTTAACTGAAAATCCATTCTTGCTTGTAGTCTCTAACTTACAAGTGACCATAGCATTGTAGGTACCTCTTCACACAGTTACATTTCTCTAACAGGGAGAAGTCAAACACAAAGTAAGGGATAGTGCCAAGAGGTGTGTTTCGTTTCAAGGCACTTCAGAATATTTCTCATTCCTTTTGTTATTACTAGTCACACAAAGGTGAAATACAATTATTTTCAAATTTTTTCATCCCTCTGTGACATTTAGGTACTCTGGCAGTGTGTTCCAAACATTTGTTTTCAGCACTACTAATTTTTTGATTCAAGTGATGATAAGACAGGCAGATATTTCAGCATGGATTCTCACTGTCACTTGGTTCACATGTTCTGCCAACATCTTATGCAGCTTTGTACATTATGCAATATAACAATATTTGTTAAGTATACATAAATTATCTTTTTGAATTCCCTGACTAAAAAAACTCCTAATCTTGAAAACATTTAATGATGTACATAAGAACTACTAATCTCAGTTTAACATGTGAAGAAGTGTTTTCAAAGCTAGAGGACAAGAGTGTGCTTGAACTTAAATTACATCAATATTCATGGCATAATATACAAAAAGTATAAATTATAAAGTGGACTGTGTATAAGCTTTCATGTGTGCAAGTTTGCAGCCCATGAGAAACATCAATAACAAACTTATTTCCATACCATAAGGCTGGTTCCTCATAAAAAAAGAGCTTCAGCCTACTCTGATTCTTGCAGCTATTCACCTGACACTGGCACAAATTTTCAGATCAAGAAAGTAGTACGTACAAGCATATAATTGTAGAAATTCACTCCGTCTTTGTAAATAAAAAATGTATTTTTTTACATTAGGCCTTTTACATGAAGTCTTCACTCCTTCCCCTCAACCATAAACCCACAGAATACTGAAGAAACCTCAGTTCCCCAAAACTGAAATGAACTCCTTTTATACTTCGTCATATAAAATCCCCAACTCTTATAAGATTTTGTTTTTACTCTGTGAAGTCTTTAAGATCATAAATATTAGCTAAAAATTGTCTTGTGATGATAGATTTATGACATAAACCCAGTCGTTGTGCACATTTCTTTCAAGAAAGGAATATATTAGAAATGGGGCTTTCGCTGACCACAGGAAAAATTTCCAAAAACTCCTCCATCATTTCAGTTTTTTTACATTGCAATTTAAACCCCCAAATAAACTGAGAGAAATCAGCAATTGATCAGTTCAATCAAGTGCAGTTCCAGCAACATGCATTATTAGATTAAAACATGAATAATAAACTACATTTTCATCCTGTTTATAAAAAAGGGTTTAGGAATTTAGGAATATGATTCATATTAAAAGGCATTAACCTATCATAGATTTCAAGGTCAGAAGGGACTACTATTTCAGAAAGGTCAAACTCTGTAATCTGCATCAAGCCCATAACTACTATTTGAAATATGCTAGTGTCAAATAATCCATAAATTAAAAGTACAGAATGTGCTATCAGGACGAGAGCACTCTGAGTGCTTTAATCACTAAGCTCCCTCTTGATTCCTCACACTGTCCATTCCTGACCAAGTAGGGCCCAGCCTCAATAGGAAAAGTGGCTCCACCCCAATTATGCTGCTATTTAGGATAGTTATAGAGGAAATAAAAAATAAGTGGCCTTAATTCTGCTAAGGCTGAGAAAGGTATTAATTTAGGATATCCTATTACTATTTTAGTTAAGTACCTCTCTCCTTGCCTAGGTCCTCTGTGGGCACTGTGTGTGATCAGTTCTGCTCAGGTCTTCCATGGAGCAGTTAGTGTGGCTAGTCCCAAGTTCCCCTTGGCATGATGGCTTTGGATATCTCTGGAAAAGAACAAGCTCAGTGTTCCCCAGACTAGCAAAAATTGATATTTTTAATGTCCCCTGTATTTAAATATGTTATAAATCTACATTAATATTTCATATGCTTCATGACAAATTATATTAATATCTTTGATACAAGATTGAAAAACATTACCTTGTAAAAATTAAGGTTGTATATCACCCTTGAAGGCTATAGTGTGACTTCAGAAAGTTATTTATTTATACACAGCCATGTATTTTTTACATGGCCAGCAACTTTAGCTATGGTATGTTATGAACGTTTTAACCAGGTGACTGTGTCCAATAATAGGAATTAATAATTTTGTTTTCAGAAAATATTCAATATAAGAAATATTATTTTTTTAAAAAATATTTTGTATAAATAGAAAGGTCTCCTAAAAGAATGCAAAAGTACTAATTTCAGACTCATACAAATTATTTTCAAGACACTAACATTTTCAGACTATTAAAGGTACATCACTTAATTTACAGACATAAATGAAAGCTGACACTCAACTAACTATTAATGGAATAAAAACCAAATTAGAAGTGTTGAAACAATATAAACTCATGTATTTTTTCTCATGTCCCCTTTAATCATGCAATATTATAGAAAATAGATTTCAGTGCAGTTTTATAGTCTTTAATACCATATTTACAACATAATTATAAAATTATGTAGGTCTCATAAGAGACAATAGCAGGAATTAAAATATTGGCTTTTCTCTTTTTTTGAAAAACTCCTTACCAAATATATTGAATCTGCTTTTCTTTCTGCTTTATTACTCTGTTGTCAGTACAAACGCATAATTTTAAAACCAAACATTTCCAAATGACTTCATTTTTCCTAAGAACAGAGTAGTTTTCAAGGGGTGCTATTGTTATAATTCTGATCCTTAAGTATTTGCATATATCTTCTTCCTGCAATGAAAAGAATGGAAGTAGTCTATAACTTTGAAGTGACATTTGAGATTCTTCTGTATAACTGTACTCAACCAGTTTGTGTTTTTAACTCTTGTGTGACAATACTATGAGACTTAACATTGCTCACATTAGAAAGGCCTTGAAATGAACCTACATTGAACAGTTTTGCATTTCATAGGAATTAGATTTACTTTAAGTCTTAAGGAATGTTTCTTATTACAGATATGCTGAATTTATTTTCAGACACATATGTCTCAATAGTAGTTTTTCAGAAGAGAACATGAAAGAAAAGACGATGACCCAAAGATGTGAAAAATGATCCAAAAAAAGGGAAAGTTAAGAGTTTTGTAAATTAAGTATGCATTGAGACAAGTCTTTTAATTCTGTCCACTCTTCTTAATTATAGAAGTTGAAATCATAACTAGTGTGCTCTTCTTTTTCTTATTACCATTGCTTGACTACTTTGTTGGTGCTGACGTGTAAATACTTCTCTTATGTACCTACATGATTGCCCTGGGAAAGCCAAATGTATTACAGGTGTTTAGGCATTTCCCACAAAAATTCTAGCTGCTCTTGGAAGGAAGAACTTAATAGGTCATGGTAGGTAATCACTCAATTGTTAGTCACTGGAAATGTGGCAGCCCTCAAAGACATGTTTTTGTCACATTACTCTGCCTTTGCAGAAAGTCTCTGCTAATAGTTACTTCCAGTGCCATGAACACCAGCACTGGAAATTTCATCTTTTTTTCTGGAGGACAACTTCACTGGTGGATTGCATCACAGTCAGCCTTGAAAACAGGGAAACTTGGCAGCTTTGCCTTCTCACTGCTTTTGTAGAAGGCTAGCTGTTAAAACTGTTAGTGGTGCAGACTGTGTTTACATGCAAGCAGGATAGGATCTCTTGTAAGCAGTTGGTGCTGTTCTTGCAGCCGGGCTGTGTTTGCCTCCACTTGCCACAAGCCATGCTGGCCCTCCGCTGCCATCCCCAGTCCCTCTTATAGACCCATGCAAAGGCTGGGCATGTTTCATGTACACAGAAATTACTCGTTCTGGGTAAAAAAAATAACCACAACACTTAAGCTAACTTTAAGTAGATTGCTTTTTCACCCTGACCAAGTATTTTGCTGCTTTAGCTACAATGATTACCCACATTCAAACGTAATTGCTCATGATGCTTTGAGGTTCCAGTGCTAAATCTCACAGCTGGGTGAGGTTCAGCTTTCTCACCAAGCTGGCATGACTGAGCTTGCCTTGCTGAACTCATCAGAAATGATATCATTTGCTGCAACTCCCTTAAATTGGTTCAAAACATCTCTTCACCAACTGAATGTATTTGTTTTAAAACTATATATTTTAGATTTAATTAGAATAAATAGTACCATACACTTATAAAATCTCAAGGTGTTCTGCTGTTAATAGGTACTATTCAGATGCGATATAGCACGTTCAAAACCAAAATAAGCTTGTGGGAACCACCTATGTATTTGTCCAGTTCTAGTAAGCATGAGATGACAGTTTCACTTGCATACACATGCCTGAGGTACTCAGGGAGTTTGACAGTCTTTGGCTAAACATGTTCACATGAAGATCAAGAAAAAAAATGAGAAAACCCATATAGTATCATGTCTCTTGTTTGTTTGTGTGCTTTTTTGCTTTTTTACGTAATCAAAGTCATAAGAATATATGCATGTGCTAATGAGGGTACAGACCCTTGAATTTGCCTTCTGTAGACAAGACAAGTCTAACCTGAACTTTGTTTTCCTTACAGTCTACTTGACTGCTTACAGACTGGAAACTACTTAAACTAAATTGGTTGGACTGCTGAATACTGCACAATCATTGTGTTGGCCGAACTCTGCAGTGCCCTGTTAGGCAACAGAGGGCATCAATTGAGGCAAAAAGGCAGTCACTACCACGAGGCCAGTGGTTTTATACCGGCTGAAAACAGCACAGGTGAAGAAGAAAATTGGTCCTCCCAATCGGATTTATAAAAGCACTTTGGGAGTCTATATTAGTACACACAGTGGAGATGTGCTGAGAGCTTTTTGAACTCTACCACCAACACTAAGCCACCTTCTTTTCTTCTGTTTAGAAGAGAACGGGAGCATGAATTTTGGTATGGAGGTGTCCACTCCTTCTCCTTGCTGCATGTGCTGGGATTCTCCTGGAGTCTCTTTCCAGCCTGCAAATACCACTCCTGAAATGGGGAGAGGTGCTGGCTACCAGGTGAGCTGAGGCACTCCTGTCTGCCCTGGGGCTGAGACTCCATTAAGCAAACACTCCCTGCTCATTACTAAGGAAAGGAGGCAGAACATACACGAAAAAAGCCTTCACTACTCCTCCTCTACCTTCCATTCTTACCTTTTTTTTTCTCCCTTTTCAACTTTCCCCCTTGGTTCTTTCTAGCAACTTTCCTCCTTGATTTCATATCTCATTTTGTGTAAATCATGTCCCTAGCTTATGCTGAGACGTTTCTCAAAGTAGTATTTATTTCTTCACCACAAAAGAAAAAAATATATTTTTTTAAAGGTGGCTTTTAAATGGAGTTTTATTTTTCTTTGGTACACTTTTTCTGGTTTCTAATTATTTTCATATTTCCATATTCTTTGATTCATTTCATTATTTTATTTTGCTTCTTGTCCAACTTTACCGTCTCTAGTCATTCATTTCTTTTCTCTCCTTTCTGAATTTCTTCCCCGCCTGTTCATTCAGCTCTTCCTTCATGTTCCACTTTTACTCTTGTTATCCCCCATCTAATTTATCTGTAGTTATTTTTTTCATAATTTTCAAGCAGTGCCCTGTATGGCTTGCTCAGCCTTTCAGTCCCTGGGGATGGGAAGGGAGAGGACTGGGAGGAGAGAAAATGAGGAAGGAGGTTGATTTGAGCACACTGTTGTCCCACAGGAGAAAGAAATGCTATCTTTGCAAAGTCCATAAACACAGTTTGACTGACTCACTGTATGCCATACTGAGCAGCAACCTCCTTTCCTAGGATAATGAGAGCCTCGGAGGGATGGTGGTTCCCTGAAGCATGAAAACATGAAAGAGGACTTCCCCAAAGCCATTGGGTGGAGCACAAAGGATGTGGAAAGACTGGAGGGCTGGAGAGTAAAGATGATGATAGATATAGGTGAGGAATTCAAGTACCATGAATATCAACAATTGAATAAGGTGGCACTATAAATATTTTGGCTTCCATTGACCATCATCTGGCGAGACTGGGGAGTTTTGTATCTGTGAGTCTGAATAAGTCCAGTGCTATGAATTCTGTAATGAATTTCTATATCAGCATACAATAGCCAAGCAAAAGATGCATATATTACAAACTCAGTTCACATAAGTTTAAATGGAAAAAAGGACATTTTTGTTCTTAAATGTCTGAGTTATAAACTTCTTTACTGCAGGTACAGGCTTAGTTTTCACAGATGGATAAATGATACTGTTTAAAATACCTTAGTAATACTGATGAGTCATTTCAGGGATCTCTACTTGTATGTTTGAACACCACCATTTATGTCAATAATGTCTGATTTCTGTATTAATCCTTTTTTCTTTCTTTTTCCCCTTTCTAATACCAGTTCTTTGGGTGGCTTAATAAATCCAGCTATATGCTATTGATTACTCACTCATATTTTCTTCCTTTTCTTGCTTCCTAAATCCTGACTAGCACATTTTCAGTGCAGCTCCCTGTAATGGAAAACTAGGAAAAAATGTGTTTCCCCTTAAAGACTTTTTTGCTATTTTTTTTAATGCAAAAGAAATATTGCATTCATATGCAATCATACTCTTCTGAAACCATCTTCTTGTTTTTACTTGGTCTTCTAAAAAGTGAGGACAAAGTCATAAAACAAGAACATCTAAACTGCATTTACTTCGCAAAGATTTGAATTTCTATTAAAAGCTTCAAGAAGCAGTGTCAGGCCCATAAGAAGAACTGTCATCACTATATTTCTGGTACTGAAATCCAGCAAAATAGTGGTTTGTGATATCACCTGAAATTGGAAGGCTCAACCCTTTGTTTTAATGCTTAGTTTAATTATTCATACAAAAACCCAAGAACATGTTTCAAGGTGGAAAATCCAGGAAGGTTTGCCCTGTAATGGACAGTTGATGCTGTCCATGCAGTCGTGCACCCTCACAATGCAGGCCTCTGTCTGCTGGATCGGCACATGTTAATGAGATATATATAGATATATATGCAGATAATATTATAGATAGTGTATGATATTCTAATATAATCTGAGCATAGGTCTGCTTAATTTTCTCATAATTAGCTAAAGCTCTTATTCTGTGGTAGTCAACAATGCAATAATGTAAAGATAAAAGCTTTTCAATGTCATTTGCTCCTAGCAACACAATGAAGAAGGAAATTAAAACAGTTTAACTTTTTTTTAACAGATGTTCATTCTTTTGAATATCAGACAAAAGTAGAGATCAAATGAAAAAGAAAAAAGATACATAAACCAAACTGATTACAAGAAAGGGTATAAACTAATTAGACCAAAAAGTGTTTTGGTTTTGCAGTCATCTTTCTCTATAATCTCAAAAAACATCTAAAATAATAAATGTTAAACGTGTGCCGAAACTAATGTGCGTGTATCAACTTGTCTATGCTTACAAATGGAATAATTTAAACAGAACATGGCGAGGGAATTAGAGAAATAAAGAAACAACCACACCTATCCTTGTAAAGCATGTAAAACTGAATAGCATGAAAGAGCATGAGTGAGTGAAAGAAAATTGTATGTGCGTGTGTATAAGCTACTTAAGGTGATGATATTAAATTAATGTATCACTAACGCAGGGTGGATGAGGTGGACCTGGTCAGCTTCCTCTTTCCATGACAAAATAAGATCTGATCAATGCATTAATTAAACAAGCGTTTCATCCATTAATTACTCTGTTATTGTCAGAGTTTTAACAATTCTTGTGAATGCAAGCCACAATGCTGAGATTTTACAGGGAACATCCTTATGACATTAAATTGATATAACTGCAATATTTTAATATGGGATGCTGGATGAAGAAACTCTAAGTGAATACTTCTGGGATTATAAATTTATCCAAGACATACTCTACATAACAAAGAAATCACAAAGGGTCTTCTTTTGTGGTTTCTGTAGTCATCAAACAAGAGCATCATAACAAAATTCTATAGAACTTGAAAATTATCTCAGTAGGAACAGTGTGTCTTCACGAATGCCAAAGCATCAAGCAGAGACTGAGATATCTAATTCCATGTTCAAAGTTTTGCCCTAGTAAAACAAAGCAACATTAAAATTTTTATAAAGTTGGTCACATATTTGCAGATTATTTTTGAGCATTATAAAGTAGTTGGGGACAAAATGACCAAATGTAAACCATCTGGAGGTCATAGTCTAAGAGAAATATGTGAAGTTATCAATAAGTACATACTTGTTATGCAATTTGAAAACAGCTTTTGGAGTATAACAATTCCATATATATTCTCGCACGTACAGTGAGATTTAAGAGTGCTCCAACATCAAGCAGAGAACCCCAACCATGTCCCTCTGGAAAAAAAGGAAATCATCCCATGTTCCCACCATCTCTCCTCCTCTGTATCCTGATTTCCACTGGATGGGAACCTGTGCATATGGACAGTCCTTTGTATGACAATAGGTCACAATGTAATTTTTTGGACGAGCACAAGGCCAAGACTGCAGGAAGCACTGTGGACACCCAAGCTCAACCAAGGTAAATCATAGAATCACAGAATGGCCTGAGTTGGAAAGGACCTTAAAGATCCTCTAGTTCCAAGCCTCCTGCCATGGACAGGGACACCTTTCACTAGACCAGTTTGCTCAGACCCCCATCCAACTGGCCTTGAACACTTCCAAGGATGGGGCATCCACAACTTCTCTGGAAAACCTGTTCCAGTGCCTTAGCACCCACACAGTAAAGGATTTTTCCCTACCATCTAATCTAAACCTATTCTCTTTCAGTTTGAAGTAATTTCCCCTTGTCCTGTCACTACATGCCCTTGTAAAAAGTCTCTATCTTTCTTATAGGCTCCCTTCAGGCAATGGAAGGCCACAATTAGGTCAACCCAAAGCCTTCTTTTTTCCAAGCTGAATAATTCCAGAGAATGTACTGTTGTCTAGTGCTAAAGTTATGCCAAACATAAAAATGTTTACTCTTTGTTCAATTGTCATTAGAAGTTTCAGTTGGGGTCAGTGTCTATGGTGTCATATAGTATACAGGAGGTAACAGTTAATCTCCATTCAAAATTATGAGAACTTAAACAGAAAAAACTGCTACAGCATCTTTTGTCCTTTCCTACATTTTGGGTCAACTCCTCTACCAATAGGCTCAGTAACTTGTCCTTGAGTAATACTTTTGGTCTTAGGAAGTGATTATTCTTAAAGGTTTCTGGTCTTGATTTAAGATCTTCAGTGGCATGAGTCTCCAACTCCTTCACTCCTCTTTTTTTAGCATGCTGAGCTTTTACAATCTCTCACCATGTAGAGTATCTACCAATTTTTGAATCCTAAGTGCAGCTTTATAGCCGTTGCTTTTAAATTTTTTACCATAAGAATTAGGTGCTTTGTTCTAGTAGTGGTCTCACCAGTATTGGATACAGGCATAAATTTTCCGGCTTTTTCTCCCAATCTCCATATATCTGAGCATCATATTAACTCTGCTTTGTTGACTCCTGACATTGGAAACTTGTGTTCAGTTGCTGCTTCTGTATAATTCCTCTTTTACAACATGAAAAAGGCCAAGGTACTCCACACTTTCTTTGTCACTGTTTTTATTGGTAAGACCTTCCTTCAGCAATCCCACATCCCTGAGATCAGAGGGAAAGTCTGAAGACAGGAAGGCTTACCTTCAGTGGAGGAGGATCAGGTCAAAGAACATTTAAACACATTGAACATACACAGATCCATGGCACCGAGTCCTGAGGGAGCTGGCTGTTGATGTTCCAAAGCCACTCTTGACAATCTTTGGTTCCCAAGGCTTGGAAGAAAGTAAATGTTATTTCTATCTTCAAGAAGGTCAAGCAGGAGGATTATAGACTGGTAAGACTCACCTCAGTCCCATGAAAGGTGACTGACCATGTAATCTTGGAAGCCATATCCAAACATACTAAAGATAAGAATATGACTGGAAGGAGTCAGCATGGATTTATTAAAGACATTCTGTCTGACCAACCTGATGAAGTGACTTTCTTGCTGGACAATGAAAAAAAAAACAGTGAATATTATTTGTTTTGACTTTAACGAGGCTTTTGACACTGTTTCCCATAACATCGTCAGACGAAATATTGAAGTATGGGCTAGATAAGTGGACAGTGAGGTAGATTGAAAACTGGCTCAACTTCTGGGCTCAAAGGGTTTCAGTTAGATGAACAAAGTACAGCTGAAGGCCAGGCAGTAGTGGGGTACCTCAGGCTGGCACTGAGAGATCTGATACTGCTAAACGTCTTCATTAGTGACCTGGACAGTGGGACAAAGTCATAGGTAGGACAGACTGTGTATCCTCACAAGGTTTACAGATGAGCCAAAACAGAGGAGGAGCTGATACACAAGAAAGTCATTCCACCATCTAGATGGGATAGGGCAAGGGGTAAAGCGTCCAGCAAAGGGCTACAAAAGTGATTAATGTCTGGGAGCATCTGACTCTGACATGCAATCAGAGGGTAAGAGAGTTGTGACTTTTGAGTCTGGAGAAGTCTCAAGTGGGATCGTCAATGTGCATAAACACCTGATGGTTAGAACAAAGCAAGTGGACCCAGGCTGTTCTCAGTGATACAAGGGAAAATGACAAAATAAAACACAAGAAATTTCACTTAAGTGAAATAAAAAACCTTTTTCCTATGACAGTAGTCAAGCACTGGCAGAGGTTTCCCAGAGAGTTGGTAGAGTTTCCATTGTTGGGGATATTCAAAATCCAGCTGGATACAGTCCTAAGAAACCTGCTCCAGCTGGGCCTGCTCTGAATACAAGGTTTGGATAAAATGATCTCCAGAGGTGTCTTCCAACCTCAGTCATTCTGTGATTTTGTGGTTCAGTAAATGACAGGATATAGGTTCAGTAATGGACAGAATATGGTATTACATTGTTGGGTGCAGCTTAACTGTGTTCTTCCAACAAATAGGCACCTTTTATTTTAATGTAATTTTGTTTTTTTATTGTCAAGATATGGTACAAGTAGAAGAAAACTTTAAAAGCCTTCGGGGTAATTTCCCTAGTCTTTATTAATTGTCAGTTGCCTTCAGATACCACAACTAATTTTATATGGGTATTCTAGTCCTGGAAAAATTGTTACAGAAATGCATGAAACACTGCAAACCAATCATGTTAGGGCCAGTACAAATAATAGGACAGCAATAAAGATAGAAGTAGAAGGTAGAAGAGCTTTAAAGCTGGGTGCAAGATGTTTTTTATGTAAAGTGATAGGGAAAGTAGGAGTGATAAGTTACTAAAAAGGGAAAATAAAAGTTTATGTGTTTATTTTTTAAGAGTCTAGTATTTTATATCCTGTTTTTTCCCCAAATAATAAAATACATATTTGCTTATTTTAAACTATCTAATATAGGACAATAAGCTGGGATCCCTAGAAACGTAGTGACTGAGAGTAGAGGGGAGCATCCCCCTACCACCACACATTTTTGCAGGGTGACCATCTTACCCTACAGAGGAGTGAGGGAACTTGGGGGAATGTGTTCATGACTTAGAGAGAATTCAGTATCTAAACTGCAGAAGAAAGACTCTTGGACAGTCTTTCAAATCAACACAGACCAGAGTTAAAAGCTTCTAGTAATTTCAGGTGACTGGGAACAAAATAAATGATTCATAGTTTTATGAAAGCTGTTTTGAGATAATTATTTATCTGAGTTATGGTAGGATAAAGACTGGGTAGAAACATGTTTCTGGGCATGTATATCTCAAAAATAATCTCAGAAGTGGCTTGAGGCACCTCAACAATGTAGGCAAAACTAGGTGGTGGCAAAGGGCATTTCACATGCGAGTGAGTTGGGATAGAGGAATCTGGGAATTCAATTAGACACTGTATATCTGCTGAGGTAGGAAGGTTTAGAGGACCTCAAGGAACACCAGGAAAGCAGCATAGAAGGAAACAGGAAAGGCCTGTGGGAATTATGGGGGCTGTGAGAGCTCAGCGACTTTCCAGGCTATGAAGCTGGGGAGAGGCCTGAGACAGGATATGGAGGTTTCAGAAGGCTATAGAGTGTCTGTCAAAAGGGTCCAGAATTATTTTCCCACTTTTGTCCTTGAAAAACCTCTCATTTACAAGCTGTTTTGATTTAAAAATCATGGATAGCAACCAACATAACCACCTATACAGAATTTTACGGAAGGTTTATATGCGTTATCCTCCCATACTGGGTGCCACGTTGTGTGCTAGACACACTTGTTCCTGCCATGGGAAAGAGGAAAGGATGAGGCTCGGCTAGGGGCTCAGGGACAGAAGGGGGCTGCTGACCTTCAAATAAAGCCTGAGGGAAGAGCAGAGCAAGATGCAATAGCTGTTGCAAGAAGGAGCTAAAACCAGCTGCTGACCTTGATCTGAGCTGGTTCTTTGGAGACAATAGCCACAAAATTTAGTGTAGGCAGATGGGGCTGTATAGTCATCCACTTCCTCTGTTTAACACTGTCCCAGAAGCTGGGCACCCTATGTACCTGCTTCTTTTCCTCTATCCTAAAGCTAGCTGTTCAGTAAGCATTTATAAAACTTAGGACTAGATATAATTTAAAAGAAAATCAGTGGAGTAAGAAATATGCTACATATATTCCTGTGTGTAGCAAAATCTGGCAGATCAATATACCCTAACCACCAGTGAAGTCACCCATCCAGCTGCAGGTATGTCAGCGAGGACATTACATGATTTTCAATGTAAGCTACACAATACATCTTTACTTAATTCTCTAAGAATGTACACTCAAGACTCCATTTGATTGACTCTCAATACCAATGCCAGCATTGTCTTAGCTTCTGAATCATTTCTACATTTCCTTAAATAATGTTTAAGAGATATGCATACGAATAAAGAACTTTACATTTCAATACAATTCAACTAAGCAGCTTTCATTTCCCTGTCTTCCTGAAGGATGATTCTCAATGGCCTTGATTAAGGTCACAGCTAGCCTTGCAGAATGAATGGTACATGGAAGGTATATATCCATCTTTTTTTTTCAGACTGCAACCCTTGTCAGACTAGTGTTGTTCACATATACAGAACTAGTACCAGTTCTACCAAACCCTGCTTCGCAGTGGTGAAGTCAACTAAAGAGTTAGGTAAACATATAGACAAATAATGTTAAAGACTTAAACTAGCTCTAAAAGTACAGATGTTACTGGTTATACCCAACACCAAATCATTCAAGTTACAGTCATTAAATAGTGAACACAAATGATATATTATCTCCTCGCCTTTCTTAAATCAATAATGCAAACAATTTCTTTTGTTTGAAATGAAGTAATCTCTCTAAATATTTTAATCGCTTTTGGTCTTTACTAACCACAGAAAACTGAGAAGGATCCAAATATAAACAAGCTTACTGGCCACAGAAAACTGAGGAGAATCCAAATGTAAACAATCTAATTGGGAAATATTCATTTAGAAACATTAGCTAATCAGGTATGCAATTTTTTTGTATGTTGTGAATAGCATAGCAGCGTTAGTGAGATCACAGACTATATTTTCTCTTAAAATGTTCATTTCAGAGCATAGAATGAAACTATCCATAGTACCAATAAAAGAGAGTATTTTTTTTTAATATTATGGAGTTAAATTAAGACGGTAATAAAGAAAAACTCCCTGCAGCACTTTCCCCTAACACTTGTCACACTGATACAAAAGAGTTTGATCACAAGTATATACTTTTGAACAGAAATAGAGTGCTCATCTCATCTAGTCATCATCTAATTGATGAGGAAAGCCCTCATTATTTAATTCCATATTTAGTGAAACAACATCTCTTTTGCAAACCTCCTCCATTAATTTTGGTAGAAATTCTAGATGCATAGAGAACAGCAACAGTAAGAAAGCCACAGTACTGCCTGCATATTAACCTGTCACATGTACTGGTAGCATTGTCTTTTAATTGTGCTGACAAAAGCTCCAGTTGCCATTTGATTAAAACAAATATGTCATTGGCATTTCACCAACATTCTTATTTACACTAACTGAATTTGCCTAATGACAGTAACAGACATTTATAGAAGTTCACATGAGGCTAAAAAAAAAAATTAGGAAGGAAGGAACATTTTGCAATATGTGAAAACGTTGTTTGTGAAATGAAGGTTCACTATTTTTTATTTCAGTAGCACAATATTGGAAATTGAATTTTAAATTTTTCTGTTCCCTCCCTTTCTTCTCCTTGGATTAACAGTTTTCTGTTTCCTCATTCACAAGAGATACTACTGCCCTTTCTCAACTCCCAATCCCTTGCACAGAGACTTTTAAAATTTTGTAATTCTCAAAAATCATTAATATCTGCATATTTTACTAATCCTCAGGTGAAAAAAAAAGCAGTAAGCCCTTGGGGTTTACGTTGTTCCCACAGAAGGGCATATTCAAGGACATTTGGGAGACATGTCCTAGGAAACTCTTTTAAATGCAATTATTTGTTTGAGAGATTTGTTTGAGAGGAAAATGAAGAAGCAAGTTAGAGCTGCACAAATTTCTATGTCAATAGAAGACAATGAAACATTGGGGCTTAGTTCTTTTCTTCTAAAAAAGGTGAAATGCTGTAAAAAAATACCCTGCAAACATGTCAATTTGCTACCTTTACCTACCTATGATAAAAACTCAACAGTCAATGAAATAGAATGAAAATAGAATGAAAATGTCTATACCCAGCTGTCAAAAAAGGCCTTTTTGGCAAACGACTATTGTAGATTCTCAAGGCTATTTAAATGCATGCCATTCATTAGTAAAAGCATTACACTTCTGGACACATTTTTAATTTTCTTTATACTATTTGCATAGTTCCTATAGCACAGTATAAATACCCCTGCCAAGGATATTTGCATTCAGCAGAGCAAGGAAGCAGACCAGACATAGCAGTACTAGATGTAGCAGTAGAAGATGTAGTAATAGAATTACAAAACAATAAAGCTACAAAACTAGTAGCAGCTGTAGTAATATTTTCAAAACCTGTTTAGCCATTCTATTTTCTCCCTTGTGTCTGTAACACTATTTTTTTCCTGACACGCACAGTATATAAACATCACCAAAAGACTGTTTTCTCTAGAGTATTAAAGTTTTTCTTCTTGATTAGAAGAAAATTAAGGTTTGAAGGCATACTTATAATTTGTTAAATTCATACTTCCATTTGTTAAAATAACTGCTTTTCTTAATTAATCAGAGGGACCTAAATAATAAATTTGCACAGAAAAAGAAAGGAGAGAAAGACATCTTTGGGCAATTCTGTGTTTTCACACAGAATCCCAAATGGTTGAGACTAATTTTTGTTCTGGCTTTTATTCTCACTGGCAATTCCTGGGTTTTTCCTTAAATTACTGTTTAGTATAAAAATACTGAAAGTTGCCTCAGAGAGTTCCTCTTTTAGGAAGGTTCATCTTCCAGAAAAAGTTTTCATCTGATGTCGTAGGAAAGAGAGGAGGGAGAACAGAGGAACATGGCTACAGTTCCATGAAATGCACATAGACTACAGCTCTGTCTTCAACAGAAACCTGTCTGAATGACAGACTAATGTATTAGGAACTTTGCCAAATCTTTACCAGAAAAATAATAACATGCAACTTTGAACTAGAGCCCCTCATTTGCCTTAACAAATTGTGTTTGATTCATTAATTGGAGTTAAACAATAGTTATTCTTGCCAGCATTTAACGTCAGGCCCACTTCTGCCTTTTGCTGTGTTCCAGCAAGGTTCTTTCATTACTTTTATAACAGTTGTCACATATATTCTGATCATAACTCTTAAAATAGATCTTTATATTTAGGTTCTTAATATTAAATCTTCTTAAAACGTAACTATATGGTCTTAGGCTCTGCCACAGCAAAAACTGCTTAGAAAATATCTGGATATCCAAAAATTACCTCTCCAAAAGTTAATGGACTTTTAAAAACAGTATTCGTGAGGAAATTACAGTATAGAATTGAGAGTAAGACTCACTTCTGTTGTAAACTTTAGCTAGCTCTTGGCATCATGGTGGAGAACGGTATTACAGTCTATAATCAATGTTAATTCCAGAAGAACCCTTTAGAAAATCTAGTTCATTTACCTGACCTTTGTATATCTACCAGAGAACACGACAGAGACTTCTTGGCATTTATTAAAAAAGGTTTAGTTCTTTAATAAAAAGTTATATCTTGGGGCATGCTCTCCCTGCCTGGGGAGAGAAGGATTGTTGCTTTAGTCTGTGATACAAAAAAGATTCAGAGTGTGAAATATTTTTAAATAATCTTATCCCAAGAATGAAAATATCAGGCATTCTAGGAAAAAAATGCAAAAACAAAGGAGGAATTCCAAAACGCGGGCTTATGATACTTGCATCTGAGAAGATGTTACTTTCTGATTCTAAGTCAATGATTGATAATATCCCTTCCTGTTGCCTGTCTTTGATACCTTCCAAACTTGGAAGAAAGGGAATTAAAACTTCCATGGAGTCTATACTGTGAAACTTGTAAAAATTCTTTCCTGCCTTATATACAAATTAAGTGAATTCATTATCCATGGGATAAGCTGAATTCAGTAAAAGACACTGCAATAAATATTGCCAGCATATTAAAAGCAAGTATGAGTCTGCAAAACCCTTCATAAACTTCACGAGCATCATATTTAAACAATGAGGGTTTCCTGCCTACTACTTCATTTGAAAAGCACATCCGGGGTTTCCCTCTTTGAATAGTTACAGACTTTATGTATACAAAGCCTTTTGTAAGATCACTATGCCTAAAAATCATTCCATCTTTGAAGCTTATCCAGGTGAATTTTAAAGAACAATCGTATCTTCTCTAAAACTTCTACTTTGATAGCTTAAATAGCCTTTTAAACTCTGTAAAATACCTTTTCCTATTATTATAATAGCCTTTCTTTATTTTGATTCAAATTTATACTATTTTATAACCATGGAACATCTTGCTAATACTATGCACTGTAATGCTAAAGTTCCTCAATCTTTACTGAAAGTTCTCCTGCGATCTTTCAGTAAATCCAGTTCCCTCTCTTTAAGTGCCAACTCCAGTTGATAAGCCTTCAATTTAAACTAAAAATCCTGGATTTAGTCCCTCTATGATTTACTTTCTATTATGCTATTTTAGCTGACATTTTTAATTCCTGTTCACAGTGTGCAATCCACCTGTTCCTGTCAACACTGGCTGGATTTTTCAAGTGTTATATCATCCACACCATGGTTTATTAATGTCATTTTTTTAAAGCAGTGTCACAAATAATGATATTAAGCAGAACTTGTTCTAAGACTGGTTATTGGAAAATATAATTTCTAGCCTCTATCCATCTGGGCAACTCTCTTATCATTGTATCAATCTTCCCTCCAGCTATCATGTTAATCATTCCATAGTCATTGTTTTAATTTCCACTTTCATTTCCTTTCCTTTGATATCAATTTTAATTCCTTTGAGTCACTGCTTAACTTAAACATAGATTATTAAATCAACTTCATTGATCCCACCTGAAGGATATAAAAGAAAGATGTATTAAAACATGACACTTTTGCCAAAATTATATTGAATTTATCTTATTTAAACTCCATGTTCTTGGTTACTCTTTCATATAAAATCTGCAGATTTTATTAATGAGGAATTCTTTTGGATATTCCACTTTTCTTTATCAGCTACATCTATCACACTATTTTCTAATGGGAAGAAATAAAGTACCATGACCAAAATTGCAGTGTCTTTTAAAATAACTGTTACTGGACATTATCCAGGCTGTTCAGATTTCACATGATACCTGCTTATTTTTGTATTCACCATGAATGTTATCATTTCCATTTCCTAGTTTTGTTGGATAATCTTTTCTTATTCATATATATCATTTCTTCTATTAAAACTAGGGTAAAGTATTAAGATGTGTGATGTTCAATGTCCTCTAATCTCTGCTTGATTCTCAGGATACAACTCCACTTGTCGCCTTCATATTATTTCTATAGTACTGCGGTTAGAAACCTTCTTATAATTTTGTTTTGCTTCTTTGAAGGATCTAGCTCAGACAGATATTTTGCCCTTCTGACTCTCTTTTGTACTTTCTGACCTACACAGTGATAGATAATCTCATTTCAGTAAATTCCCTGATCACCTACAATGACCTTTTTGAGGTGTTTAGTGGTCCATGCAGGTCCATAGTTCTTTCTTTTCTACATTCTTCTGCTTAAAACTCAAACCCAGATTACTGAAATTTTCTCTACATCTGATGCCATGTGTTATTTGCATTTCAATCCATGAGTGCCTTAGTTGTTTTATTGCCTCGAAATTTGGAAGCTTTAATTATTACCAAGCTTTGTCTACTCTGCACTTGAACCTACTGTGGGAGTTTTGAACCTATCTGTGCTTGCTCATTCCAAGAATACTGTCTCAAACTACTTTTCTCTCTGGTCAGTCCCCACTCTTGAATTAAGATTCATGGCTTTTAAAGTAAATGTAACATGGCACTTACATTTTTCTTCTTAGTAAAAAAATCTGTCTGGTATTGTCTCCAAGAACACTTAAGCTGCTATCATGGTATAATCCATACTGTTACCTGTTAGCATTTTTTTGTCAAAACCATGTCTAGGAAATCTATATATTTCTCTCATAGTTTCTAAGAGTCTTCTAACACATATCCAACTCTGTTGTGATGTGTTAAAATGTGTTAGGGAGTGTTCTTGGCTTTTTTACAAACAATATCTTCTTTTAGTTCTTTCTCCCTAATTTTCCTCTTACATGCAAACAATATGACCATAGGAAGCTTCAGTTTGACACCTGTTGTGAGTAAAAAGGAGTCATAGGATTAGTAAAGATAGTACATGAAAAAAGGTACGATGAGTAACGCCCAAGTAACTCCTGTATCAGCCCCTCCTATGCAATTTTATTATGCATCTTTGATGTAAGACAAAATAAAGCTGTGCAGAACAAATACATCCGGTTTCAAAATATTTGACAAGCTGCTGTCATTCTGTTTTACATTTGTATGTATGTAACTGGGAAAAACAGAGATGAAAGCATGACACAGAACTAATTCAAGACTTTAAATGTACCCAATATGTTTTAAAGAAGCATGAAAACATTTGTCTCATAACACTTGATGCCCTCATCTCTGCATCTAGGAAAATGGAACAGACAGACATTATGAGAGAAAAATAAAATTAACCTGCTTTACCACACACTTTTGAAGGTCCATTACATTCATATTATCTCTCACAGCAAATAGAAATTGATATTTAGTTGGGAAGTATAAGAAACAAAGCATGTGTGCATTGTCTTTTCCCAGTATACTCTCCAACTCTGCCAATCAGTGTTTAGGGATTTCCCAAGTCAAGCAGCCAGGATTGTGTCTCTAGGAAACACTGATGAGCACGCCTTGTATCACTTTTTATGACCCTTTTTCTGACATAGTTATGCTTCTTTCCTCAATAATATGACAGTACTAAGGTGCACCATTTGATTATTTCCTGTAAAAATAAACATGCCTGCTTTCACTTGTTTTTATCTTATTGCCTCCGTATTTCCTTTGATAACTTTAAAATTCTCAGCTTACAAGAAACTGTGACTAAATAGTCCCTATTATTCTCCATATGTCATTTGTTATGTTGCAAGTCCCTGGCATAGTCCTTTTCCTCACCTATCTGACCTACTATCCACTGCCTTCCATTGTTGATTCTAGATTTAATTTCATTATACAAAAACCACTTTTTACTTCCTTTCCTGATAGCTTCTCTGCCTCCTGTAAGTGTTTTCTGTGATGTAATATTTTCACAGTGTAAATTCCTGCATTTACACAATGGCACGATTCTATTTTTGATTTTGCATCCCTCCTCTTCCTTGCCTAATAAGTTTTGAGATACCACTTGCTTTTCAAATGCCCCTGAGTAATGACTTGAGGTTTTCTGAGAAACAAAACCCCTTTACTGTGAGGGGTTTCTGCACTGAAAGCTGTTCATGCTTTTTCCTGCAACTCAGGGCCAAGTGCATACACTTGCAGAAAACAATCACTTATATTTGGGTAATAGTGAAGATCATTTGGCTAAACACTTGTTAAACACAGAAAAAGACTGCACTACTTTCCTACTTACAAGATATATTTTGCTTTCTACTACTCAATTTTTTTTCATTAGTTAAGCTTATGACACTTCACCACCAACCATCTCCTTTTAAATTATTTCAATTTGGACAAAGTTTTTGAACTAGTTTTTAAAAAAACTACTTTTAATGTGAGCTTTTAGCTCCCTTTTGCTCTTGGTTTTGGCCTGAACATGGTAAAAACCCCCAACTGTAAAGTTTCCTTTATTGTCACTTAGAGGTAGAAAATTCTGGATCCTCACTCCCAAATACACTGATATAGCAGCCACTATTTTCCTGGATTTTTACCTGAAGAGACAGTTCTTTATCCAAGTGTTAAATATGTCCATTCAGATTTAAACAGACTGTTTCAATTTAGTTTAGGTTCATTATCTGTATTTATTTTATTAAACCAAGAACTATTTAATAAAACATTTAAATTCCTAAAAGATCTTTTTATATAAAGATCTAGAGGTATACGTACTTAAATGGCAAAGAAAGAAATTATCTAGCATTTGTTTGAAATTGCACAATGAAATACCTGACTATTTCCCCTTTGAAAAAAGCACATGAAAATCAAGATCTGTGTGACAACAGGTATACTCAGATCATGAAAAGTACACCTTTTGCTAGGCAAATAGTGGTTTTCATATAAGAATAAAAATGAGAATTACAAAATGCAAACAAGAAAAGCTAGCTTAAGTACAGAAGGTGCATTTTATTATTCTATGATGTAAAGTTGATATAAATTAAAATTTGGATAAATATTTAAATGAAAACAGTTTCAAAACTGGAGATTTAATCTTAAATTTCAGAGTATACTTGCATTTTAATATGAGAAAAAGAGGAGTGCAAAATTGTGAGGCTATAGGCTCCAGCACCTTATTCAATCCAACCCTCATGTGGGAATGAGTAATGTGGAAAGCTTCAGACCACTGATAATAATTATTCTTTAAATTAAAGATGAGCTTTAACCCATCTTCTTTGATGATTAAGAAAGCCAACATTTCAAAGCTAATTAGTTTCTCAGTAAGGGTCATTGTTGTTTATTGTTCAGGCACTCTTAAGGTAATTAGTATGCCTGACCTAAATTAGGCATATTTTGCACATTTTATTAACAATGCACAGTAACAGAAACCCCTGACCAAAATATATGCTGTGCCTCTGTCTTCTAAGGTGGCCTACCAAGGAAGCAAATTTCACATCCAAGGATGCTTCCAACATAAACATCTGGCTGCAGGTTCTTGGTTACTCGCCTAGCAAAGCTTGCGCCATCCCGCTGCTCAGGGATAAGTGGCTTCCATGTTTTCCAAACCTTTTGTTGGTGTTATGTTGCTTCATGTGTAGCGAGGAACTGGGCACAGCCAGACAGAAAAGGACTCTGAATGACCGAAGGAAGCAGTAAGGCCTGGTTTGCCATTCGGTCTCAGTAGTTTGCCACCTCAGCAGTAGAAAGTAGCTGATTTTTACAGAAAAAGAGTAAAATTCATAAATTATTGAATGATTCCTCCTACCCATAAAAATATACATATTCTCTTCTAGCTTCCAACCATAAGCCTTTTAGAACTTTCTGAACCAAAGGTGAAACTGCTTTTAATATCCAAGGTCTAATTATTCTGATATTTAGATTATGAGAAAGTGTGCAGCCCTTCTCATCTTGTCTTCTCTATATTATTACCAATTGTGCACACCTCTAACATACCTGTTCTTTATTCCAATCTCAAGAATCTGTTCCACTTAGTCTTCATAGCTACAATCTTCTCTTGTTGCTTTTTTTGGTACTGTTTTTGCTTCTACTACTCCTTTTATGAAATACCTTAACAGAATTGCAAATACACCCTTTTCAATATATGGAGGTACCTGTGGTTACAGAGAATATATAACATTAAACATGAAGAGGTTTATGTTGTTCCTTTCAAAGGAATTACTGCTGGTTTATTTCCCTTTGATTGACATTAGTCACTGAGCTCAAGATATTCACACTGAACTATATAAGATCTATTCTCAGCGACGTAGCAGTAAGGCTAGAGATTGCCATTCTATTCCTATCATTTTAGTTAATCTTTCCATTATTATATTAATTTAAAATTTCAATTATCGATTTAGCACCTCTTCACACAATATGGTACCATTTTTGTTCTACTTTGGATAGCCAGCCTCAGAGATGGTTATCATGAATATGACTAATTCTCCACGGTTACTGTGTTACTATTAATCTCCCACATCCTTTATGAAAAGATGGTCAGATTCCAGCTGTCAACCTCCCCTACAACAGAATTTCCATAATTCTTTTTTTCCCCTATTTAAAATCACCTATGATCACAGTAAAACCTCTTCTCCTATTGCACTTTTAATTCAGAATATTTTTTGGTGATAGGCTTTATCAAATTTTTGGGTGAAACTCCTATGTTGAATATGTGAAACTTAGCAATTTGTGTATTGAGTCCAGTCTTAAACTATGGTTGATTTTTGAGATGTAACTTCCTTCTCTCAGTCATGCTAACTCTTCTTCATTATTTCATGTATATTCATGTGCTCACCAAGCCCACCCTTTAATAATCCCTTATACTAACTGGACTCCAAGAGAATCAAATTATAAGTACGGGTTTTTTTGTTAAAACATTTTCCCCAAGACTATCATGCATACCAGTGCTGTCAAAGTTTTACATAAAACTGTTGGAGGATTTACACAAGTGTGTGATTCTGTTGTTGCAATTTGTAGGGTCTTTGCGTCCAAAATAACACAAAACAAAGGCTTGCTTTTCCCCCTCACATTCTTGTTCCTTGGCTCTAGACCTAAGAATGCACTCACAGGTACTTTAAATATAAGCATATCCATGCACACATATGGTCAAAAGCATGGTGAGGGAAGAAGGTTAATTCAGAGCTCCAGCTATGAGAGATTCCTCATGATCAAACAAAAGCCTTGAAATCTGTCTGTAAGCTCACGGACACACAGCATATAGGGCAGGGATTTACTGCAGTTGCACAATAGACCTCTTGTGATGGGCAGGACAGCCCATTGTCAAATACCTCTCTGCTGTACAAATGCTTCCTGGTGATGAGGAAGGCATGAATGACTCTAAAAAGTGCTGCGACTAAAAGGCATTTACTCACTTGGGTGGAACTTCCAACTGGATTTTCGAACAGCGGAGCAACTTTGATGCAGTTGACGTTAAGGAAGACCCAAGATGGAATTTCCAACTGGATTTTCGAACAGCTGAGCAACTTTGATGCAACTGACGTTAAGGAAGACCCAGGCTTTTCCGGGAGAAACTCAGGGTAGCACAGGAGCACACGAGAGACCAACCAAGTTGTGTCAAAGCTGATGGCCTATCCAGCCCAGTGTGCTTTCTCCAGCAGTGGCTGTAAGCCAACAGCTAGGAAAAGTAAGAACAAGGCAGCCTTGGGCTGAGGGTACCACAATCCCATCTCATACTATTCCTGCCTATGTCTCTCCTTCCAATATTTGCCCTGTCTCCCCCTGAACTCCTGTTTCTCTCAACCACAGCAGCAGCAGCACGTTCAGTGTAGGGGTCCAGTGTGTTACTGCAAATACTGAACAGCATGTAGGAGGAGGAAAACACGAGTGGTACGAAGTCAGGCCAGAATCTTAAGATTGTTAATTAGGGCTTTGGAATAGACAGTCTGGGTCAACCCAATCTAGGCACCTATTCTGACAGATGTGGGTTTGTCCCACACTGACACCAAACAAAGGATTAAAATGCTCAAAATTGAAGTTTTGACCACAAGGTAAATATTCTGGGTTATTAGGTTTGAATGGAAATTATTGCAGGTCCAGACAATTCATGCCCTTTCGATGTCCACAAGTGCTTGAATGGAGCATAATGAATTTAAATAGCTAGAAATTAGGCCTTGTGCTTCCCACCAGGCTGCAAACCTCACTAAGGCAAAGTGGAGGCCCTGGTGCAGCTGCAGGGAGCTGCAGGGGGCTGCGAGCTCTTACTCTGTGCTTATCTGAACACCTGAAGTGGGACAGCTAGGGATGTGAAGTTGCTTCTTAGGACAAATCAGGCTTTACCAGTTCAAACGAAAAAATGTAGCGTTAGGGCCCGTTTTACTCTGCTCCCTCTGAGTCTGTATGATAGAATTCGGTGCAATGTTGTTATATTTATGGTGCAACCATCAGCAGTGCCATCCTACAACACCAATGTGCCATGGAATACTGCAGCATATAATCGTGAATGCTATCATAGGTTATCACAGGTTACCACAGGTTATCAGTGTCCAGAAGGCACTCGTAAGTAACCAGTCGGTCACATACCTCTGTGCATGCCACTTGACTAGAGGGGGTACATGGCCATGCTTTTAGGCATTCCAGCATTCTCATGCCCACACAAACATGCACATCCCACTACCACTGCCTGATGGTTTCACCTATCCCTACCTTCTTGGCACCTACAGTCACTCCTAGTGACCTCCAAGTGCTGTCAGATGCAACTAATCCCTCCTTATTAGCTTGAAATTGTAAGAAACAGAAGGTTTATTTTTCAGAATTTTTGCTTCTGAACCTTGAATTTCAATGTACACAAATGTAAACAAATACTGCAACGCAGCTACCAATCACACTTAATCTCCCTTTTGGCGTGCCTGGGGACTGGCTACAACTCGGTAATAACTGTTTCTGAAGCACAGCAATAGAAACAGCATTCCTTGCTTCAGGCTGAAAGGTCTTTTGAGTGCAGGTTGTTCCCACGGGAAGCCCACCTCCCGCGTGCGCAGCTCTGGGTTTGTTACTGCCATTCCCCTGAAGCCACTCCGAAACCCAGGAGCCACAGGCGAGCACTCGGGGGACCTCACACCGATCAGCCACAATCGTCCCAAAAAGAAGAAATCCGTCCGATAATCCCAAACTTCTGCTCTGGGCGCACAGCACTTGGCCCCGCCATGGAGGCTGCCGGCCGGCACCGCGCCGACGGGAGCGACGGGACGGGACCCGCCCTCGCGGAACCTGCGCCCCGCGGAGCGCGGCCCGCAGGGAAAGGGAACGCAAGGGAAGGGAAGGGTAGGGTAGGGAGAAAGAAGGGAGGGGAGGCGAGGGAGCCGCGCCCGGGAGCGGCACGCCGAGGCGGGGGCAGAGCAATCCCGGGCGCGGCTCCGCACAGCTCTGCGCGCAGCCGGCGCCGCGGCGGGGCGGAGTGGCGAGGGCAGGGGAGGGGAGGGGACGGGCCGCGCCTGGCCGCGGAGGTGGGCGGCGGGGGGGCGGGGTGTTCCAGCGCCGTGCCCGGGACGGGCATTACCCAAAAGGCGAAAAAAAAAAAAGGTAGTAATTAAAGTCGCCGCTGCCGCGCGCGGTCCCACCCTCCTCACCGGCCGGCTCCTGTGGCAGACGGGAGGGGACAGCAGAGCCGCGCTCCCGCGGAGTCACGCCGCCACCTCCGCCGCCACTTCGCACTCGCTCCCTCGCCCGCCGTGGCAGCACCGACGGCGGCGGCTCCCCCCTTCCCGCACCATGGCCCCCGCAGCCCCCCGCCTCGTCCTCGGCCTCCTGGTGAGTGACTGAGGGATCAGTGGGCTCAGTGGGATCAGTGGGTGGGCGCCGGGGGCAGCGCAGCGGAGCGGGCCGGCCGCTCACACACCTGGCCGCGTCTTTGCTCCGCGCTGCTCCTGCTTCACCGGGGTGTGCAGCGCACAGGAGGGACATCGGATGATCTCTGCCTGGTTCTTGACTCCAAGTCGGGCTTCTCCTCGCTCGGCGGGGCGGTTGCGAGGGGCGCGGAGCAGCGCGGAGGCTGCGCGGCTGCGGGGAGGAATCCAGTGGGATGCGCAGCTCGCGTTGGGACAGACAGTCGGGTCGCTTTTGGAGCGTGCCGTGAGGTTACGCGACGGGCGCACGCTCGGGTCGCTGCTGCTGGTTATTCATAGAAAAAAATAAACCGCAGTTCATTTTATTTAAATCTGCCCCCTCTGCCTCTCACCTGGTTGCCCCTTTTCTGTGGGAAGGATTGTACCGCAGTGTGGAGCGTGTTGAGCTCCTCTGGAAGAATTAGTTGTGCGTGGAAGACTTTTCAGCGATTTCCTTTATCTTCAGTTTATTGTATTTGTATATAATTATCAGCTCCTGAAAGGCCTTTGCTGGAGAGAGCAGGGTTCTCTTTCATATTTTCTCTTTTTTAAAATTTATAGTGGATGAGTAAAAGTGATTTGTCTTTTGTTTCCTACCCCCTTTCCTCCCTGCTAACATTGCATTCACAAAAAGGGGGCAGATTTGAGCTTGTGAAAGAAAAATACTTGGTAGTGTTGAAGCACTGAATTTATTATTTTAATATTAATTATATATGCACGTTTTAATGAAAATGTTACTATTTCAGACACTGTGTGCCTGCCTTTGCAAGGATATTAAAGTAAAACCCGTAGAAATGCAAGCAGCTTTGCTCATACATCTAATAAAAAAAAAACAAGAAAAAAATTCTTCTGTCAACCAGAAAAAAAATCAAACAACACCTAAAGAAAAAAAATCCTAAGGTGTCTTCTTTGTGTGAAGTGAAAGGACATCACAGCTTATTTTTACCTGATGTTTCCTTATGTCTTGATGTCCATGAATAACTACCACTTACTTTTGTTTAACTCCTCAATAGTTCTTTGTGCTGACAGCAGACTAACCTTGGCATTACTATTTAAAAATTAGATGTCATTGATTCTTAAAATATTTCAGAACAGTGTAAAAAGATGTTGTTATTTCAATAACTTTAAAATTAATGTAATGTCTTTCAGGAGAGAGTGTTTTATTAAGTGTCTGTTAATAAGGAAAGCCTAGTAATACATAAGCAGGGATGTTAAAATTAGTTGTATCTATACATATTTTTATATCTGCGTATATATATAAGGAACTATATGAAGAGCTTTTATGGTGCAGACACAGCATTTTTTTTCTAAAGGGTCTTAATGTCTTTAAGAGTTTGAAGTATTTTTATTTAAATATTTTCTTAATAAGCATCGCATGTAATTTTCATTATTTCCATTAGCTATTTACTTCTTTATACCTTTAATCCTAAAGGTATGTGCAAAATAAAAATGCTTTTCCTTTTTTTGCTAGACTTTCATCCTGAAAGTGTAAAAGCACATAAAAGGGTAGATAGATTTATTTACATTTTTCTACATCTCTGTTTAACTGTCTGTGTGATTTTTGGATTACAATTTTAAACACAGAGATAGAAACTAGGCACAAACATACACATATAATCTGAGATCAGGATTCACTTGCTCTGTGCTGAAGAAAATCTTTGTACCTTTACGTGATTCTTTTTAGAAAAGGGTCTGGTTATCTACTACTCATTTGAATTTTTAGGAAGACCCTGTTTTGTAACTGGTTATATGGGAGTGGACTGCTGTGATACACGACGTTTTATTTATGTCATATCTAATTGCTGAAGCTAGATTTAATTAGTTTGTTGAGAATGCACTTTGAAGATGCAAAGCGATACGTAAGTGCAAGTGTCGTCATGTGGTTTTAATGAGACACTTGTCCCTTTAATGTTCAGCATCACCACAATTCTACCAAACTGAGTGTTGGTGGATTAAACCTTAATACTTAGAGACCTTGGATCTAAATTGTCCAGGAATGCTGTTGAAGGGAGTGCACAGTGACGCTGTGTTTTATCTTTTCTCTACTGAAGTAATAGCGTAGGCGAAATCTTCTAGTCAAAGGGAGCTCTTGCTGTTACTGTCAGTGGTGCAGTGATTTTAGAAAAAAACAAAACACGAACCATGGACAAATCCAGGAGCCATTGGTCTTGTTTCCTGTTTAAAACTTCATATGCTGTGCTGTGCAGTACGTGAAGTTTTAGGGAGGAGTGCTTCCTGTGCTGTTTCACTCGCTTGTTGTAACAAACAAACAAACCAAAGTCAGCATCAGTGTCTAGTTCAAAATACCATGTAATTATGTGGGTTTTTTTCCCTGATTTCTTCATTTGTTTTCTAGGTGCTGAGTTTGTGCTGTGAAGCTTGCAAGAAAGTAATTTTTCATGTTCCTTCTGAGCTAGAGGCTGACACATTAGTTGGCAGAGGTGAGAAACTATGAGATTTCCAGCTTAACAACACAACATTGCACTTTTGCTGGAGATGTTGTTAACAGTGGAGGAGACTTTTTTTTTAATGGAATGAATGGATGACTGGACAGCCAGCTAAACAGCTGAATCAGCTTTTTTGTGAAGGATACGCCCTGTGTTTGTTATGGATTTGAACACCGGCTCCATGCATCCATTTGGCTTTTGCATAAAGAGCTGTTGTCAGGTTACAGTACTTAATTTAAAACTAAAATGGCAGAATTTAATGTTTTCAAAACTTGGAGTATGAAGTTTACTATCTAAATAAATGCTTGGTATTTCAAACTGCACCCATAACCCACGGTCGTATGAAGAAGACAGTAAGTCATTTGGACAGTGGAAAAGTTAAAATGAGAAGAGAAAACCCACTTAACCAGGCACCAAGAGGCTGCTGCTCTGTGAAACAGGAATGTGACTGCTCAGCAGTGCTGGGACATTCAGGGCATACGAGGGGATGTGTTGCAGAGGTGTCCTGCATGCACATTCTGTTTGGAGAGTGCTCCTGTCTGGCTGCACAGCCTGTCTCAGTTTAGGGCAGCTTGCAGGTGACTGACAGGAATAGGGGAGACCAGGAAACACCCCACTCATATTTTTTTTTCAGACCAGTCTTTCAAAGGCAGCTTTGAAAGGTGTGGCATGGGAGGTGCTGAAGGATTCTGTGCTGCCTGAGACTGAATTTCAGGATTCAGAGGTGCCCTTTGTGAGTCCTGTGACAACAGAGGAATATGCTCCAAATCTGCAGTTCTAATCCACATCTCTATGGAAGGAACAAATAAAGTGAATTGGTAGTTCATTACAAGTGCTCAGAAAATCTAGCTTCATAATAAAAATTAATTGACCTTACTTTTAAATTTTAAAATGAAGAAGGCTGCTACAGCTGTGTGAGTTCGCATAGACTTTAACATTTCTCTATGTAAATAAACTTGATTTATATAAAAGTAAAACTTCATGTTATTGCAGTGCTTTGAAAGAAATTGCATAATATGGAACTTATATTTTTCCCCTAAAACTTTTAACAAAACCATTATAGCTCAAATAATATGATTTATGCATTTATGGAGAAATATTTCGCATTGATGCAAGGACCATACCCTAACAGTGAAGTAGTCAGGATTTTCCTGGTTGTTGTAAGGTTTTTTTTATATCTTATACCAGAGCTTTTAAAGAAAAAAAATCCCACTAAGCTATGGTTAACTGAGCATTGGGTTGACTCATATAACCATCAGAAAAAAAATCTCAAGTCTAGTATTTTTCTGGAAATTCAATGCTGTAATAGGCAGCAATATGAGGCACATTTAAGTGAGGCTGTGATATTCTCTTCAATGCTCCATTTGCACTGTACAGATGAAAAAGGATAGAAGTCAGTGCTGCAGTACCATAGAAAGTCTAGGAAATCTTTATTTGTGCATTTAAAGGACTAACTTAAGAGGAAGAAGAAATCACATCATACTTAAAATTATGCTGCTTCTTGCAGTTTTGAAAGCGAAATGAAATTTAGTTTGTTGAAAATGTTGTCTATGCGTACAGGATGAAATTCTGAATCTTCATAAATTTTACAATCAGCTTTCACACAGCAGTGTCCCACCCACTAGGATACCATTGAAAGAGTATTGAAAAGTTTTGATTTTGAGAACATGACATACCTCTTGTACTCTGCAATGATCATTTATCTGGTGTTTGAGTCTCTGACTTTCATCCTTTTCAGGGTGCCAGATCATCCTTGCTTAGGGCTATGGTCATATCCTGGTTTTGCTTTTTCTCCAGCTGTAGTGCTAAACCACTTGCTGGTGAATCAAATTTATTGAAGGGCAAAAAAGTCTATTTTAGCCAAAGTGATAGCAAATAACATGAAAAATACCTGGGAAGTATGGTGAAATTACCGGTATGGGATTCTATCACATACATATTAAAAAATTGCTAATTGTTTGTTCCAGAGTTAGTCTTTATCTCTCCCATCTGTCTGCCTCATAATTTAAAGCCCTTTGTCCTCCCAAGACTATTAAATCACATAGTGCCAGTCAGTGCATTCCTCCTGAGGGCAAAACTTCCAAGATGTAAGATCTCCATTGGGCATTTGCATTAATTAATCGTCTTCACTGATATTGTAGGGCATGGAGCACGAGGCAGATGTAATAGCTACTAGTCCAATAATGGGCATGTCTGCGATGTTTTTTGCATTTAAATGTACATAATTTCATCTCTGATGCTTCAATAATTTTCCCAGTGTAATAGTGTTTTGTTGAGTGATACCCACAAAGCACCCATGTCCTTTAGGAAACGCCAATGAACACAAGAGTGGAAATTAATGAAAACTTGGTCAAATCTGAATGTATAAATAGGTTTCAAAATCTGTATTTGTGATGCTTGAATACTGAATGACAAGCTTGTGAAGACTCTATGTGTCAGTAAATAAAATTTTTACTTGGGGCATTTTTTTTTTTATGAAGGATATTGGTTTTTTGCTGTTTGAGTTATTGTCTGAATATTTTTTCTTACAGTTGATTTGAAAGAATGCCTTCAGTCTGCAGAGTTTATCAGTTCCAGTGATGGGAACTTCAAGGTTCTAGAGGATGGTTCTGTGTATACAACATCTGCTCTTTCTTTGTCTACTGAGAAAAAGACTTTTACCATATTACTTAAGGACATTCAAGAACAAGTTCAAAAGAAAATACACGTTAGCTTGGTGGAAGAGGTAAAAAAGGTTAAGTTCTAATTCCAAGATACCTTACTTATTTGAAATAATTTTTCACATAGTACAGCTTCATGCTGAGTGTCTGTGATTGAATTTTAGAATTCAAGCAATCAGGCAAAATACTGGTGTAGAGTGTATTTTTATTTAGCAATTGTTGATTACTGTGTTGCTTTAGTCAGCAGATTTCCTTTCTCAAATGGGAGATGCCAGCAAGTAGCATAATCAGGAATGTCAAGAATCTTAGAAGCCGTGTTTGAGGAATTAAAGCAGATCTTATTCATGCAAAGTATTACAAGAAATGAAAAAGCTTGGAATATTATCACAGATATAATCAGAAATGAAGACCTTGGAAAAACAAATTGTTAGTAGGAAGACTGGAACGGAGGGAGAAAGATGGAAATGCAGGATGGCAGTTAAGCAAAAATATATGCAGTAAAAAATAAATGGATGTATTCTCATCTGTCTTTTTATCTTCTCAACTCAGACACCGAAGACCAGGCAGGCTAGAGATACAGTTCTCAAGAGAACCAAAAGAAGGTGGGGCCCTATTCCATCTGTCATGATAGAGAACTCACTGGGACCTTTCCCACTGCAAATACAGCAGGTACGTTTTGTATGAACCTTAATTTTATGACCCATGCTAGTTTTGTGTGTGACTTTTATGACGAAGAAAATGAGCTGTCTTGTATTCCCTACCGATGACATTCCTGCTCTATCTTGTTCTTTCCTGTTCATTGTATATCTCATGATCTTGTACCTGAAATAACTTGTGATCTTAGTTGTTGGAGTGAAATGGAATTTTTCAAAAGTTGAAAAAAGAAGGGAGACACACTATCAAAGAGAGCTCTTTGGCCTGGAAATCAGTGTGTGTAATTAAAAGAAAAGCAACAGCAAACAACCCTTCACTAAACATTGCCTCGAAAAAGGTTTTGTAAACACAGACTGGGGTAAATTTTGCCTGCTTGTCTACATCCTTTCTGGAGCTTGAGGTGTGTACCTTCAGCCTTGAAGACTGACTATGGCCTGTGTTAATCAGAAAGGTACTTACTGGAAGAAAACAAGTAGGCGTGAAAGAGAAATGCAAGAACTAAAGTTATCATAGATCCATCTAGCCTTCACTAGATTACAGACTGGCTGGTAGCAGATGTGTAGAGACAAGTGTAATAACAGAGTCTGTGCAGAGCAATCATTCTTCTACTAATCTTACCCTCCTAACTTCTGGCATCCAGTAAATAAGGAAAGTATTTTGGGAGAAGAGTGTTTATAAATAGATAAGTCTAATGTTACCTCCTTGGTGCTTGTAATGAGATGCAGATGCTATCTTAATAGGCATATCTCTGTACTATACTCTATGTGGTCTTTCTTCCTTCTTTTCTTCCCTCACTTTTTCTTCTCTAGTTGCAAACCACATTCTCAGTGAATGCACTAAAACTAAAGTCTCTTGAAGAGGTTCAGAAATAAGCAATCCGAGTATGTATCGTGTGTGAAGTATTCTAGAGAGATGGGATTTCAATTTTTTTTTTTTACATACTGTCATTTTGTTAATTCTATAGTTCTAAATATTTATGAGTTTGAATGAACTCCCCTTCTCATGTACACACATAGAGAAAGGCAGTCACATGGCAGGGTATTCTCCTATTCTGTGGACTCTAAATCAAGTTTGGTTTTTTGTTTTAGGAGTTTTTGTTTGTGCTAAATATGATCACGAAAAGGGGGAAATGTATTGGTGATGCTGTTGCTCTTTTTCCTTGGGCTTAAAAATGTCTTCTTATAGGTCCAGTCAGACACAGCTCAGAACTATACAATTTATTATTCTGCAAGTGGACCAGGAATTGATCAAGACCCAAAGGGTTTGTTTTACATAGAAAGAGAAACTGGAAATATCTTTGCTACTCGTGCAGTAGACCGTGAACAGTATCCAAGTTTTCAGGTACAGGCCTATTTTGCATAAATATAATTAATTTTTTTCCCTTAATCTGTTATACATATGTTTGACAGTTGGGTTGCAGGAGAAATGGCAGCAAACAAGATCTGGAATCACCTGTCTATTCTGAGTAATATCCTTGGTGTTGAAGAGATAAAATCAGTAGCAAATAAATAAATAGCTGGTCACCTAGATCTTGAGAGTAGTTTTGCTTTTCACTGATTAATCTGTAATTGCAGCATAAATATAGTGAGCTATTGGATTTGCATCACTTCTAGGAAAAATTTTTCAGGGAAGGTTCAAAAGATCTGCAGAAAAACAAAATAATGGTAAACTCTAGACGATTGTGGTTTTCTGAGTCTCTGAAGCGGTTCAGTTCTGTTAACAAGGTACACTGCTCTCTCTACTGGCTGAGAAGTGTAAGAAGGCAATTAGTAGAAACAACTCCTAAATAGGCAATTTTCAGTACCTATTGCTGCATTTTATTAGATTATGTTATAATGGGCAAATAATTTTGCTCTCATTCTTGATTTTGTTCTGAATAACAATGTGTACATCTAAATTTTGGTAACCGAGATTACCTTGTAAACACCTGAAAAAACTGTTTTCAAAAGACTTGGAAAAAGTGTTTGATAGAGTTGGAGGAGGGATCAGGGAGAAAGTGATTAAAATACTTGTGTGAAGAATGGAAGGGGGAAAGACTGGAAAGCATTCAAAGGTTTTATTCTGCTTTCACTCTAAGACATCAGTCACGCCCCTTTCCATGTGCCTGAAGAGCCTGGTCTTGAGAAAGATATGCTTTGCACACTGTATTTCATTTCATTTTATTGACTCCTCCATTGAACTAGAAGTGTAATAATACTGCATGTTGCTTAAGGACTGAATTTTTCTTACAGATCATTTGCTTTGCAACCACTCCAGATGGTTATTCACCAGAAGTACCACTTGTGCATACAATCAGGATAGAGGATGATAATGATAATGCTCCATATTTTACACAAGACCTTTTTGAATTTTGTGTCCCTGAAAATTCCAGACCTGGTGAGAACTGTTTTAAATCACTGAACACACTTACCACTACTCAGCTCAGTTACATACCAGTATGACTAGGTATAATCCTGCCTTTTAAGACATTTCAGTGGGATTTCCTGGGGAGTATTATGTTGCAGCAAAGGCTGAATTTGCAAAGAGCAGCTCAAGATTTCTTAATGACTAGAAATTCCAAATTGTCATCTCAGTCATAGTGAAGAGTATTGTTAAAAGAAGTTTTTATAAAACTGAGGTAGTTCATGTACTTAAAATGATTTAAAGAATTTCAGAATGTTGTTATTTATCCAAAACACATCTGTTTCTGTAAAATGTTTTTAGAAGTTTCCTAAACAGTTAAAAAGGTGATGTTCTAAGGTGTGAAATGCCTTTGGTTAAGCTTACAGTGTGTGTCTAAGCTGATGAATTAAGGTGGGGCTTTTCGTGGGAGAGGACAGGGCTGGAGAAAGTCTTGCTTTTGCCCAAGCCTGTAAAAGGCTGGGATTTGTCTGCTACTGACTTCCTGTGTAACAGACATCAAAAGCAGGGAGAAAGATGGACCGCAGAAAATAAAGAATGCAAAAGCCAGTTTGCCATTCCTCATTCATCTCCTAGGCCAGGGGCATAGAGTGGGGAAAGTCTGACTTGCTTCACAAAAAAGGAAGCAAAATGTCTTCCCCATCATCCCGAAAAACCACTTACATTTCATTCTCTGAACAGCTCTACTTCTTACTGTGTGAGTTACTGATTTAAAGAGAAGTTCCAAACCCACTGGAGCTACGGGAATGTGGTACAGCAGCGCTCTGTGTGAGGTGGTAGTGCAGTTTGAACCAGGTCAGAAAGCTCCAGCCCCCTGGCAACACCTTTTCAGCTGTGCTTGAGATGCTTAATTAGAACTCAAAAACACTATTTGAAATAAAAACTTCCAGTATTTCTTTTGATTATTCTTTTTTGACAGCTGCAACAGTCACAACTTTGTCTAAGAACGAAAAAAAAATTGTGCAGAGGACTGAAGAAGATAATTTTACACTATTACTTTATTTTTGCTGCTATTTACTGTGTTTTAAGTATGATTTTCCTTTAGAGCTAAATAATCAAATAGCTATTTTCACATGATTAAAACAAGAAATACCTGTTCAAATAAGTTTTAATTCTTTGCAGATTTTTCTGGAACTAAAAATTGCTGTCTTGTGTTCACAGGTGTTGTTGTTGGAAAAGTGGTTGCAGAGGACAGAGATGAGCCTTATACTCTGCACACCACGTTGAAATACCGCATTGTGTCACAAAACCCACCCATTACCCCAGCGTTTTCTTTACATGGTGACACTGGTGTCATCTCTGTATTACTGCCACAGCTGGACAGAGAGGTGATCTTTCCTGAAGCATTCTCAGCTCTCATCTAGTGCACACAGATAACTTCTTAACACAGCTCTGCTCTGCCCTTGTGGGACCCCACCTGCAGGGCTGCATCCAGCTCAGGGCTCCTCAGCACGGAAGGGGCATGGACCTGTTAGAGCAGGTCCAGAGGAGGGATGTGAAGAAGTTCACATCCGAGAGTTGGAGCACCTCCTCTTTGAAGATAGGCTGAGAGAATTGGAGTTTTTCAGCCTAGGGAAGAGAAGACTCATTGCAGCCTTTTAGTACTTAAAGGGGTCTTATAAAAGAGGAGAGTGATTTTTTTTTTACATGGGCAGATAGGGATAAGAAGTGGGAAGTNGGAGCACCTCCTCTTTGAAGATAGGCTGAGAGAATTGGAGTTTTTCAGCCTAGGGAAGAGAAGACTCATTGCAGCCTTTTAGTACTTAAAGGGGTCTTATAAAAGAGGAGAGTGATTTTTTTTTGCATGGGCAGATAGCGATAAGACAGTGGGAAGTGGTTTTAAACTAAAAGAGATATTTAGGTTAGATATTGGGAAGAAATTCCTTACTCAGAGGGTAGTGAGGCACTGGAAAAGGTTGCCCAGAGACGTTGTGGATGCCCCATCCCTGGAAATGTTCAAGGCCAGGTTGTACAGTGCCCTGAGCAAACTGATCTAGTGGGTGGAAGCTCATGGGCTGGAATCTCATGACATGGGCAGGTTGGAACTAGATGATCTTTAGAGTCCCTTCCAACCCAAGTCTATGAAGTGCTGGCATGGAAATCACCAGACATAGCTTCTGTTATCCATTTTTTGTTAATGTCTCTAAGGACCTTCTGAAGATTTTCAGAGACCTGTAATTAGTCCAGAGAGTTTCTGCATAGATTACCATATTCTAGCTAACCTTGACAGAGAACTTTCTACTGCTAAGCTGTTCAACCTATGGATTTTTTTTTATTCTTTCTGTGTTCAGGAAAACCATAAGCCACTGTTTGCTCCTAATTAAGCTTGATTTGCAGTGCTTCTTGCTTCTTTGGAAGATAAACCACTTTCTTTGAAGTAGTCAGTCATCCTGTATTAACCAGAAATATCTCCAATAGTTGAAACCTAAACAGCAATATACCATTTCTTAAAATTAAAGTGCCACCCATTTATTTTTATCAGCTGGCTTTCAAGCAAATAAGATACAGGATTTCTTTTTTTTGATAGAATGGCATGTGAGAGATAGTTTATGCTATAAAAAAATTGACAGGCACGTGCAATTCAAAATAATAATGCTAGCATAAGACAGTCATTCTAGAAAACATTGCTGCAGGCACATCTTTTCTGAAGAGAAAAAGAGTTATATTATGGCATACTTATGTCATGGCTGAAAATCCACATAAAACAGCATGTTACAAAATTTTGCACTTGCATATACAGTGCTTGACTCTTTTAGCAAGAGAAAATTGCAGTGTTTGTGAGCATCACTGTGACTACTAAGGAAGCTATCACAGTGATTACTTGAAGGAAGGAAGGATTGAAAAACTAGTCCACTGCCTATCTTTTAATGCTAAACTTATGACGTGGAACACAAGATTTCTTTCCTGCACCAGAGAAACTGAATGCTCCTTCTAGGCATTCAGAACTAGCGTTGTTGTCTTGATTTACAAACTTCCTCTTTTTGTGCCTAATTCATCTGTAGTGTCTTGTGTTCCCTCCCATCCCATCTGCCCACATTTTTTTTCTGCTGCTCCCACTTCCCATGGTTGTTCACATTAAAAAAAAAGCTTTCTGCTGTTGTGGCTCAAGTCAGGGATTTAAGTGGGCTGCGTATCAGGGAGCCCCTTGGAACTGATAAGGACCCTGACTGCCTTCAGTGCCAGACTCTGCCAAATGGCAGGCATTGCCTCATCCTGTATACCCCAGACAGAGGCTGGTCACAGCACAGTTTTCATTCATCCTCAGTGAAATAAAAGACATGTATTGAAACACTTTACTTGCTGGCAACCTAAGGGAACACTCTGTTGTTCCAAAAGTGGGGACAGATAGCAGATGAAAGTGTGTCATCAGTATCTTCCAAAACTTCAGGTTCTGGAAAATAACGCTGATGTTGTGAGAAGCTTTATTTGATACAGGATATAGCATGCATGCTACTAACAGATGCTGAGCTCAGCACTGCTTAGCCACTGAAAATTATTTTGCTGCTCTTCCTGTTGAGGTATAGGGCAAAAAGCACCAAAGCTAATTGTCTCATTTTGTTGGGAAGCACTGAATTTAGAGCAGAGTTGTGGAACTGGAGTAAAGTATTTAGTTCTACTCCTGTGTGTAACTGTGATTAAAAAAGTGAGTATGACAAACCTTTGGGTTTGTTTTTTTTTTGTCTTTTTAGCTCGTCCCCAGTTACACTTTGTTAGTTGAAGTGAGAGATATGGCAGGTCAGCCTTTTGGTTTGTGCACTACAGGAACAGTTGTCATCAAAATCGAAGATACGAATGACAATGCACCATCCTTTAGACAGATACAAGTAAGTCTGCATAAGTATAATGTCTTATAAATGTAAGGTTAAAAAAAAAAGTATTTTCATCCCCTGTCTAATTTCCTGATGAACAGTCCCTCAAATATGAAGTCTAATGCCCTGAGAAGGTTAATGCAAATATAAATGTCTCTGCTTATTCCAGCCATGTGTATGATTCAGGGCAAAGAGTATGTCTAAATAACTGTGTGCGCATCTCAAATACCACAGGATATTTTGTAATATGGAATTTACGAAAAAATAATTAATTATGCAAAAGGAATACATGTAGTTTACCCTTTCTGTTCACTACTGTCGAATATCATCGGTCATATTAATTGAGAATCACTCTTATCTGCTCTTCTTCAGCTTGTACAGAATAAGAGAACTCTTTAAAAACATAAAAAAATACAAAAAATCATTTTATCTTTTGCCATCTGAGTAGAGATGTACTTAATCCTTCTTGGTTTTTCTTCAAGTTCTTGTTGCTTTTATATTTATATAGTTTATAATTTACCCCAATGCCTTTTCTAATTCTCAGCTTGATCGTGTCGTATGCAAATTAGAATCTATAGCTGATGTAACTGAGGAAAACCGAGCTAATTTGTCTTTTCTGGAAGGAGAATTCCAGAATTAATCATGTCAGTGATGGTTTGAGTGTGTGAAGAAGCTGAGATTTCAACCGTGCTATCAGGAAAGGTTTACTGTTTGATGCAGGCTATAACAGAGGAGTGGGGAAAATATGCTAATGCATGAAAACAAAGTAAATCATTACAGCAACTTGATAAATTGACCCCTTAGGTTGAGGTAGCCTTATTTAAATATGTTATTCTTCAGTCCGGCCTCATGGAACAGTATTCTCTGATTTAAATTGATTTTTTTTTTTTTTTTGGGTACTCCAAGTATGAAACACGAGTGGAGGAAAACAGAGTGAGTGTAGAAATACTGAGAGTCTCTGTTGTTGATCTTGATGAACCTGGTTCACCTGGCTCAGGAGCAGTATATGAAATTATAAGAGGAAATGATGATCAGGCCTTTGAAATTACAACAGACAAAAACACAAATGAAGGAATACTGTGTGTTGTTAAGGTAAGTAAAAATTGAAGGGCTAGAGGAAAATTTACGGATTTTCAAGTATTGGTTTTAAAATCAGCGGTCTAGGAATGATTTTGATTCAAAGAATATCTGTAACTGTCCAGCTCATCAGACTTTCTTCTGACCTGAACTCTCTTGCAAAGCAGATTGCATCATGCACAGCATTTAAGGCTCATCTGTGGCACATAACACACAAAGCTCACCTTCCAGATTGTTCCTCAATTTTGTTAGCTCAGAATCTAAAGAATTCAGTTTTTCTTTTCAGAAGAGCTTGGTTCTTTGGCCTGGTTCCACAGTTGGAGTTGTTTAGACTTAGGGATGTAACTGAGTAATGCTTCATGATTTTTAACAGAAATATGAGAGTCACAAAGCAGGGAAGGATTGAGCACCTTCTCTAGTCTTGTTCTCTCTGGGAGTTAAATAAACTTACAATTTCAGCATAAAGCTCTCCAGGTTTTATTTTGCAGTGTACTGACTTCAGGTATGCTTTTCTGGCATGTGCGGAAGTCCATATATATATAAGACTTTGTGTCAGTTTAGTTACTTGTTATAAGTGCTTTGCAGATATAAGGAAAAATGCCCATTGCGTCTGTACTCCAGCACATCTTTGCCTCTGCATGCCTCTTTTCCATTATCTGTAAAAACTGCCATAAGAGGTAACTTCGGGGGAGCAGAAAAGATTACTATTAAAATTAGAACATGTAAATTGTAAAGATGCTAGTCATTTTTTAAATTAATATTGTTTATTATGGGTCATTTTGTTACTGATATTCATTGGAAAGCTCTATCTCTGGTATATGAACACAGTTGAAACTTCTTACTTTTATTATAATGCTGTAGTAGACTAGAGAATATTATGACTTTAGCATAAAATTAATTCTGTTAAAGGCATGTGATGACTTTTGAGA
Organism: Orthonyx spaldingii; assembly: GCA_013397795.1. NCBI lineage: Eukaryota > Metazoa > Chordata > Aves > Passeriformes > Orthonychidae > Orthonyx > Orthonyx spaldingii. Next base: position 36,042 of record VZTJ01006085.1, on the reverse strand, counting down.
AGGTGTCTGAAGAATAAATGGTAGCTACTTACTGTCAACTCCATAAATTCTGAGATGGAATTGTAACTACTAGAAAGAAGTGTGATTGACTAGTGGTGGAAAGGAAATACATGTAAGCTAAAATAATGGCCAACTAAGTATGAAAGAAGAAAATCCCCCACAACATTTTATTGCTTTCTGGTCTTTTAGTAATTCATTTTCAGAATATTTATCCAAAATTTTGCCTTATTAGAAGTATTTTTTCAGGCCCTTTTCTTTGTCTAACTTAAAACTTAACTTTTTTTTTAAAAATCATGTCCTTTTACTCTGTCTCAAGATGGCTAGTTGAGGACAGCTGGCTTCTTTTGTAAATAAATGTGGTACAGTTTCATCTGTAATAATTGCGCTGTGAAAACAATGTTAAGCTTTGTATTGGTTTGAAGGAAAAAAAACCAACACCTCACCTTTGTCACAGGGACTGGACTATGAAACCGCCAAGCAAAGGGTCCTGGTGATTGGAGTCAACAATGAGGCACCCTACCTGCTGGCTCCGCATTCACAGCAACTTTCCCAGAGCACCTGCTCTGTTACCGTGCACGTCCTGGATGTGGATGAGGGGCCGGTGTTCAAACCCTGTCTGTTGCGTTTGGACGTTAAAGAATGCGAAGATATTGGGACAGCTATTGGGAGATATGTAGCAGAAGATCCAGAAACTGGAAACAGTGAGGGCATAAGGTATGAAAGAACCTTGCCTAATAGGTTTTTTTTGGAGTAGAGCATGGGTGGGATATGGGAAGGAGGAAGTAGTTGTTGATGCTGTATGTGCGTGTGTGCACTTGTACACCCATCAGTGTATATGAATACATGTACCTAAATATGTGTGTGTGTACATACACATGTGTGCTATGTTTGGGATCTTTAACAAAACAAATTATTCTTCACAGATACCGGATACCACCTGGCCAGTGTAACTGGGTCAACATAGATGACAAATCAGGTGAAGTCAGAACTGTTAGGGTCTTGGACCGAGACATAGGAGAAATGAGACGAGGTCAATGCAATATCACAGTCCTCGCAATAGACAGAAGTGAGTACTAAATGTTGTTGGTGTTCTCTGTGGTCTGCAGCAGATGTTTACCTGCAAATTTAGTGTAGGGGCAACTGTAGTGGTTCAGACCAGTGGCCCACCTAGTCCATTGCCTTGTCTTTGCGATAGCTCTGTCAAATGCTTAGGGAATATTATTTAGAAATCAGGCAAGATCTCAATGTTTTGAGAAGTTATCTGCCCCATTTAAAATCCTGTAGTAATTTTAGATTTAGAGATTTTGCCCTGGATTATATTTCTTCTATTTCTCCACTAGTCTTTTTTAAGTGATAGAGGAGTTTAAGTAGAGAGGAGTTTTTGAAGAGAAGTCATTGACCTTGCAGCAAAAAAAGTCTGTCCAAGTCTGCATATTAAAGTTAAATATAAATAATAAAATTTTAAATTGTTTAGAAATTCTGTTGTCTATAAAGTGAATATGATATGGGCATCTGCAATCAACTGTTTCTAGAGAAAGGGTTAAAAAGTAGGCTTGATGTAATACCACTGGAATGCATATACAAGCATTGACCATTTGTGTATTGGAAAAACTGTAATTAGGAGGAAGATTCATTCACTTCTTGCATGTTGACTTGGCTGGCATAGTATGTGCCACTGATGAATACCTGGTGACTTAGACGGTAGAGGAGAGAAAGAAGTCTACTGTCTCCTTAGCGTTTGTGTTCCCAGGGGAGGTGAAGATAGGAAAAGTGTAATTAATTTTCTTCTTCCAGAAGTTAAAAGGCTGGAGATCTTAACTTTCTGCTTTTGTTTATGTCTTAGTGTCCTTTACTCCTGGTTTGTGAGCACTTCCTCTTATCTTCCTGTTAGAGTAGTATGTGTTCCCACACAGACACACATGCTCAATAAAATACAGTCTGCACATGCAGAATATGGAGATGTGGGAGCTGCTGATGCATCTGCAACCAGCCAAGCAAAGAGAAGCAGCCAAGAGAGAGCTGTGAGAACTCCCCCTCTCTCTCTGGCTAAACCAGCAGTTGCTTTCCACCTTACTTCTAAACATGGATATTACAGTTAATGATATCTAACTGTGAAAGTTTGGACTAGAAATTAATGTGTGAATGTTTACTTCTGCAAGTGCTAAACCTAGGTATTTTTATCTCGTAGATGGTAAAACAGGCACTGGGACAATTCAGGTTTGCATTGTGCCTGGCAACAAGAATTTCCCACGAATCACTCAAACGGACTATATCATGTGCAGAGACAGAAAACCAATCTGCCTCACGGCACAGGATGGTGATGAGGCTCCTTACAGCGCACCCTTTGTGTATCGCATAACTGACCGAAACCTGGCTTCCATGTGGAAGTTGACTCCACACGATGGTATGTTAAAAATTCCTCCTCCTCACTGAGCTGCAGGCTGCTGGAGGAGGCTTTGTTGTCTCTTCCTTGGGTGATCTGCAAGAACTGATTGGATGAATCTCTGTTTGGAATTGGTGTAGTCAGTGGAGCTACTACAGGGCTAACTGATGGTCTCCAGTGGTTCCTCTAGTTTCCTGCTAGTGGGAAGGGACCAACAGAGAAGATGATACTGTTGGCATCCCAAAGGCAAGGAGAAAGATATATCTGTCTCTTAAAGCATAAATAAGAATCTGTCCCCAGCATTCTTGGGTCAGCAATCAGCTGATGTCTGAAATTATGATGTAAGAAGATTAGGAGAAAGAACAAAATCCGATGTAATGCATTGCATCAACACCTGGAAGAGGAGCTATAGATTCATAAGGACTTTAAGAATGAAATGGCTAGTATTCCAAAGACAAATAGAACTTTTCTTAGTCTGTTATTATGGTGGAGAACTGGAAAACTGAAACTTTACCTAAAATTGGTTATAGGCTGACCAAAAAAAAAAAAAAAAACTCTGGAAGTTTTTTTGTTAGTACTGCTGTTACCCAGCACACTTTTGGTAAAGCTGAGCTGGGTGAAAGAAAGCCTGACTATTGCCTTTAATATATTTATTTATTTTTAAAATTTTTTTTAGAAGTAGATAAACAATTTATTAACAAAGGAATCACTGTTTCCTAAAATTTGTTGAGATAAAGATCATAGCTGGTGGTGGTTTCCTGGTGGTTGCCAGATGATGGCAGCAAGAGCAGCATATACATTTGCTACTAAGGTGACATGAATTAGTTGTGAAGAGTCTGATTCTGAAGTGCTCCATCAAATATTCACTAAAGAAAGGTAAAAGACAGAAAAATCTGAAAGCAAAGGTATTTACTTTCCAGGTTTATATTAGGCAAATTGAAACCCACATTTTAGATGATACAAATTGTTTCATATAGCTCATCATAAAACAACCATTATGTACATCAGTGTTAGTCTTGTACATTTTGTTACAAATTATTTCTTTTGCCCCTTAAAGCATTTGGTCATTAATCATTGCCTCTAAACAAGACAGCAGATTAATGAATTTTTTTGCCCTACTGGAAAGAGTCATTCTCACTGAATACAGCAAAAGAACTAAAGAGTAGAAGAGGTAGAATTAATTATTATTAATTAATTAATTATTCAAATCATGCTTCCAAAAGTCTTTTTAATAAATGTCAGTTTAGTTGATGGTCTTCACTAGTAAGCCCAAGTAGTGTCATTTCCTATAATGAACTAAATCAGCTTCAGAGTTTCACGTATAAGGTACGCTTTTTCAGTTCTAACATTTAAAAGGCACTGAAAGTATAAATCTTTTTTCAAGATATAGTTTTATATCAACACATTTAATCTAACTTTAGTTAATGTGGATCTGGTAGCAGTATATCTGTAACAGAAGGGAAAATTGTGATTGTGGTCACATTTGTGACAGCTGAGTTGCAGGTATTGTTGACCCTAGATCTGGTTTTGTCCTTTTTTTGCAGATAATTCGTGGTATCTTTCACCAAAGGGTGATATTCCATATGGAATTTATGAAATTCCTGTAAGTGTGATCGATAATGGAGGAAAGATAGGAGAGAACACCGTAAGAGTGAACCTCTGTGATTGTGTTACTCCAACTGAATGCGACGGCAGAACTCGTCAGCTTTCAGGTGGAAATGTTACCCTTGGTCTCTGGGCCATCCTGGCAATGATCTTAGGATCGTTATTATTGCTGCGTAAGTACACTTTTTTAAACACAAAGTGCAATTCGCGTAATTATAAAATTAGCTGAGAGAACCTCATTCAAACTTGACTCAAACATTTTTTATTTTGGCAGTTGTGTCATCACTGACTTAATGGGCCTGCTCTATTTGTATCAGTGTCAGGCTTCCTGCTCTCATCTTGTGCTGTAGTTACTGCATGTGAATTTTTGTTTATTCATTTAAGTATATTTTGTGTGAGGTGTTCTGTATGCTCATGTAAGCGAGGCCAAAAAACCCTGCATTTAGCACTTGAACCAAAAGACTTATAAAAAGTTTGTGAGTTCTAGAAACATTTCTGTTTCTAGGAATGCTGAAATCAATTTCCCAGACCATTTTGTGCTTTTTCTTACATTGTGGATTAAAACATGGAGTATCTGAGACATTGTATTTCACAAGGGATTTTACAAGACCCCATATAATCATGGAACCATTGAATGTACTGAGTTGGAAGGGACCCATCAGGATCACGGAGTCAAAATCCTGGCCTGTACAGGACACACCAAGAATCACACCATGTGCCTGAGAGAATGGTCCAAACACTTCTTGAACTATGTCAGACTTGGTGCTCTGACCACTTCCCTGGGGCGCCTGTTCCAGTACCCAACCACCCTCTGGGTGAAAAACCTTCTTCTGATAGTCAAAAATGTCCCCAGACTGAGCTTAATGTCATTCATTGAGTCCTGTCACTGGGGACGAGAGTGAAGAGATCAGTGTCTGCCCCACTGATTCCCCTGAAGAAGTTGCAGGCTGCAATGAGGTCTCCCCTCAGTCTCCTCTTCTTCAGGCTGAAGAGACCAAGTGACCTCAGCCACTCCTCATACGGCTTCTCCTCAAGGCCTTTCACCATCCTCATGTCCCTGCTTTGGATGCTTTCTAATAGCCTGATGTCTTCTTTATATTGTGGCACCCAAAACTGCCCCCAGCACTTGAGGTGAGGTGGCCCCAGTGCAGAGCAGAGCGGGACAATTCCCTCCCTTGCCCTCACCATCCTCATGTCCCTGCTTTGGATGCTTTCTAATAGCCTGATGTCTTCTTTATATTGTGGCACCCAAAACTGCCCCCAGCACTTGAGGTGAGGTGGCCCCAGTGCAGAGCAGAGCGGGACAATTCCCTCCCTTGCCCTGCTGGGGATGCTGTGCCTGATTCCCCCCAGGACACTGTTTGCTCTCCTGGCTGCCAGGGCACTGCTGACTCATGTTCAACTTGCCATGAACCAGGACCCCCAGGTCCCTTCCCACAGCTCTGCTCTCCAGCCTCTTGTTCCTCCGTCTGTACACAGATCCAGGGTTGCTCCATTAGTTCCACGAGAGTTCCAAACCTTGAATATATGTTGCACTACTGGAGTTGCCCAAAACCTAACAGATTCTGAGAAGGGTAATATTGCTGTTAACCAGTGAGATGGTGACAGTGATATAGAAAAGCAAAATCAAGTCTTTTTTTTTTTACCATAATCAAACACATTCTGACTAAATAATACTCTTAAAAATCACAGAGAACACACTACAGTAGCTACTGTTTCAGAATTTGGTTTGGGGTTTTTTTCCTTCTTTTTTATCCATTTTTTTCTGTCTTTCTCCTGTTAAATCTCACCTAACTGTTCTTACTTAATGTAGCTAGAACACTGGGACTTGGACAAGTTTTGAAAGCTAGCTAGATCAATATTTTATCTCAACAGGGCAGGTACCCAAATTTGGGATATAGCCTGAAGGTGGAATTTTCAGATGTGGGAATCTGCAGTAGAGGAATTGTGTGAAATGTCACCCTCTTTTTCACTGCCTCTTGACTGCATCACTTACAAACAGATCCTTTATTTTACTGTGGATAGGTTTTACCCTGTGTACACTCTACTCAGTGCTGTCATGGATGTCTTCTTCCCATCTGTCAGCATCAGGAGGCAACCTGCTGGAATCACTGATGCAGATCTCGCTGACAGCTGAAGCTACAGAAGCTAAATTAGCTTGAAAGTGGCTCTTGGCCAATTTTCACAGAAGTTTCTATGTTCAGAGATCAGATTGCTCAGTGGGCAGTTAGGCGGAACTGTTCCTTGTGGGCTTCTTTATTTTTAAGCTAACAATTTGAAAAGTGAAGAAAACAGAATGGTTCTCTGAATGAAAGGTTTAGTCATTTGTTTAGGAGAGGTATTAGTTGTACATGATTCTTTTATGCAAAGTCATTTCTGGGTGAGTCTCCGTGACAACAAAAAGTAATATTATTAGGAAGAGTAAAATGAAGGGATTAAACAAGGGATTAAATAAGGTTGTTCTGTAGCATAATGCTGGAAGTCCTCCAGGGTTCTGCTGACCTTTCCTGTGAAGCAGAAGTTTCTGGTATTGGGATATTTAGCTTGCATATTAGTTCCTTATGATATAATTTGACATCTGCATATTCAGAGATGAGAAATATCTTATGTACAACCTTATTGTAGACATAAGACATGATTTTTCACCTGGATTTGGACTACATTTTTCATTACTATGAAATTGTAATGTATAAGTCACAGTGCTTTCATAAAGGATGCTTCAATTTCTTTTGGAAAAACCAGATGTGTTTTAGAAAAACAAAATAGTTCAACAATGCAGTGAAAACTCCCTATACTGTTTGAAAAACAAATGTGAACATATACAGCTTTGAGTATGGGCATTTTTGGAAATTAATTATTTTTTGAAACCATACTTGATACTTAGGCCCTTAAAATTCATTATCCAAAGTAAGTAGATACCATTGTGAGGTAAAGTTGATAGTATTATTTCCTTTTCCATAGTAATCCTGATCACAATTTGTGGCTGCTGTGGCACTGGGGTAATGCACAGGCAGGTGACTGATGATTGTGCCAATCACAATTTAATCATTTCAAACACAGAAGCTCCAGGAGAAGAAGTGATGGTAAGTTGTCTGTTTGTTTCAACATAGAAACTTGCAATTTAGATGTCCATAACATTGCAGTTTGAGAACAGGACCACCTGCAAGTGGTAAAGGAAATAAGCAGTCAATGCAGGGGTCATTAGATGTACTTCGCTATTTAACAAGAATTTGAAAAGTCTTTAGGCAGAGGTAATACCACATTTAAACATGCCTTGTAGTTGTTAGGCAGGCTGCTTGCAATTCTTCCAGATTTTAAGGATTTCTTTGGAAGCTTCAAGTGAAGATTTTAATAACATTTTCAGTTATTTTTAGCAATGAGATTAGATGGAAATTTATTATTTTGCCTATGTTGAATATGTGTTTATAGCAAAATGTTATTTTTCCTTGGAGAAGGATTTTTATATTTAGCAGACAGCTGTTGTAAATTGCAAGTGCAATTTCTGGCCTTCCCCTGAAAAATGACCCCAAATGCAGTTGATTTCATAAAGAGTCCATGTTCATGAAATTTTTCTTGCTTTTGATATCTAAACTTCTTTCAGTCCGCCATGACCACACTTCAGTCCAGGACTGCGTTCATGCACAATAACTTAGCTATTTAGACTCTACCTCTTTTCTTTTGTCCTCCACCCCCTAACATTGTCCTCCCCAAGAAGAGGAGCTAAGTTTAAAAATTATATTTAATGTTGAAAACCAAGAAATGCTTATGGTGGCCAGTGTCAAATTTCTTGTTGCCTATGAAGCATAATGTATTGCCATTATAAACTAGTGTATGGATTATACACATTTCACTGGGATAAAACTTAAGTTTTTCAATCTCATATCATATTTAAATGCAGATATTCTCTCTTGTCATAGTATCCTTTCCAAAGATGATTTACTGATCTTTTTACACTAGATAGTACTAAGGACAGCCTTTTGTTCAAAATATCACAGTGCAAAGGTGGAGACTTATCAAGTTTCAGTTGTGACTGTTTCTGATTGCCATTTCGTCTTTTGAATTAAAGGGAAAAAAATGGAGGAAAAAAAAAGATATCCTTACTACTGCTTTTTTTTTTGGGGGTTGTTTTGTTTAGGATCACAATATAATTCCTCTACAAAATACATGTGATCAAGGAGGGTATGGAGTAAAAACAGGAGAGCAGCAAACATTTGAAATGGTAAAAGGAAGAGGGCATACCTTGGAATCAGTCAAGGGAGGAGGACATCAGACTCTGGGATCAGTTAAAGAAGGAGGAGGACAGACTATGATGGATACGTGTAGATACTCCTACTCAGAGTGGCATAATTTCACACATCCTCGTTTAGGCGAAGTAAGTATTCCAAAACTGAATTTCTTTGAAGTGTAGGTTATGGTCAATATATACAGGCTTTTCAAGGAAGACATGTAAATGTGCTCTAGAAAGGTGGCTTTCTGGTTTTGGTTTCATTTCGCTTTTCCTCTCCTTTGCTCCTCTGCATCCCCTTTGGAATATTGCATTTTCAAGGAGTAATCCTTGACATATTTCAGAGCTAAGTGTAAATTACGTTCTTTTCTTGGCTTAAACTATAGGCAGTGGGCTATTTTTCATTTTGAATAATTTAGAATAATTACTGAAGCTTTTGTGAGTTTTTCTGAGAATGTCTGTTTGCTTTTATTCTAACTGCTTTGCGTTGTGCAAATTTAAACCTCGCACTTAACTTAGCAATGGAGCAGGAATGAATGTACAGCATTAGAAACGTAGTCACTCCATGTCTTGGAGATCAAAAAACTCTCACTACTTGCCTAACTAGTTATGTATAAATCAGTATTTTAATTTTCAGTGAATTTTAGTTGCTTGACAGGTTGTTTAAACAAGTTCTTCCTCTTTTATTGTTACATATGTGATTAGTAGAAATTATTTCTTTATTAAATACTTATATTTTGTAGTCGTAATGATACAGACCAATCATGTGCATTTTTTGTATGTAGGAATCCATTAGAGGACACACTCTGATTAAAAATAATTGAATGAAAGGTAAATCAAAAAGAAATTATTTTTTTGCAATATGTTTAGGATAACAATTTAAGAAAATAATAAGACCTGTTCTGTTCCTATCCAGAAGGTGCACCTATGCAGACAGGATGAAGAACAGAAGCATTCTGAAGATTATCTTCTTTCATATAACTATGAAGGAAAAGGATCCTTGGCTGGCTCTGTAGGCTGCTGCAGTGATCAGCATGAAGAAGAGGCACTTGACTTCTTAGATCAGTTGGAACCCAAGTTTAGGACATTAGCAGAAACATGCATCAAAAGATAAATGTGCCTTTCACAGTGCTGAAAAAACCCTGTAAATAAGTGGCTGTCATACTTTTGTGATATTAGGTACTTTGGAATTGAGAGGGGCAGAGGTTTATCAAAATTAAGATAGACTGGTGAGAGTGTAAATAACTCTTGCTTTAAATTTACATTTTCTTACACTGGATACATTCTATCAGAAAAAAGGGATTCAAAATATTTTGTCTTTAGGTTAATATAGTAATGCTAGTTTCTACTTAGATTACATTTGCATTCTTTGTGATTACTTACAATGCAAAACTTGGTGTTCTTTTAATTCATTATCCAGCTTCAGAATTTTATTGTATTTGGCTTTGGAGAAGGAAAGCTTTATAACTCACTGTTTCTTTGTTTTCTTTTAATTTTGTAGAAGTGAAGCAAATAATATTGTTGGTGGATGTCAAATACCTTGTTAACTTTAACTTATATGAACTGAGATACAAAATATTTTTTCATTTTGGACATAAAAATACTCATGAATATATTAGAAAACTTTACATTTTGATTGAAAATTAAATATATATATATTGTATATATGTAAAATAATATTCAAAAATATATTTTTCTCCTAATGGGTTACCACCCATCAAACTTGCTATCCTAAGGGATTTATGGCATCACCACATCGGGTATCAGCATTGTATGCGAGGATGTATTTTTCTTTTAAGGAAATAAGAGATCAAAAAATATATCATGCAATAGAGGAAACTGTCACACTTCCAATGAACGCAATATAAATCTCATGTTTACTTCACATAAGTTTGTACCTCATTTTCTTGTGAGTTTTGACATAGTATCATTGCAGGAATGATGACCATTGCCGAGAGTTTTGTCCAGTGTAGCTACCACTACCTTTTCTACGTGCCCTGTTATGGACTTCATTAAACTGTTTCTTTTTGGAAGTAGAACTTGACAGAAGATACTGCTCAAATGGATTGAGCACACTCTGCATTAATAATGTGTTTTAGAGATATGTTTTTATTGAGATGCCAAATTACACTGGGAGAAACCATCTGTTTTGAGTCTAATATGGGGTAGTTGTAGAGGCGAGCATTTACACACATCTCTGGCAGAAACCATCTGAATCCCATTTGTTACTGTACTAGATTAAGCATACATATATATATATATACAAACACACAAAAAGTCTGAAATACCTTTGGCAGATGACAGTAGTGGGATCTGAATGCTGCCATAAGCAGCAGGTGGAATTCCACCTCTGCTTCCCAGGTTTTAAATGTTCTTTTAATGTTTGCACTCCTGGTTAAGTAATCTGTCTTCTGCACTCTGGGAATTCTCTTGTGCCTTAAAAGATGATCTTGGTGCCTATGAGAAACTTGTGCAATTACTTATTTCTGTAGCTGTAAGTCTGCTTTTAGGATTTGCTCTGTAAACATACGCCTTAGGGATATTTTTAAAAATTTACTATAGCTAATGATCTGTAAAAGGAACAATGCTAACAACCAAGAGTCATGCTGCTCTAAATTTCAGTTAGTGCTGACTTCCAGTGGTTGGAGTTCATTCCATATAAGTTATGGTCAGTGAAAACCTGTAACAGTATAAAAACCTACCAACATTATCAAATAATACTTTTAAAACCTTATGTTTCACACTGTAAATGGACTTTAGAGTATTTCAGGTAAGAACTAGCTCTGGTTAAGAACTTCATAGACCAATGTTAAATATGTTTTAGTTTATAATTTGAAAGTGGTAATGAATTCATCCTGAAGTAGATACACTGCCAGTGGCAAGAGTGACAGTCATCAGCAGCAAAATACTAGATGAGAAGCAAGGTGTTACGAACTTACTTCATTTAAAAAATGTGTGCTGACACTTCTCTTCTGAACACTGCTCATCTTTATCACTAAAATAAACTAATTTTTCTGTACATGGACGGTCAGATCTGTGACTGATGCAAGTCAGGATTGCTCTGCTGATGCCAGTGGAACTATACTGGCTCTATGCCAGGTGAAGATCTGTCCTTTAGTAATTTTCTTGCTGCTTTGTGTCTTGTATCCTTTTGTTTTGTTATTTGCTATACACTTTTTAAGGTAATACTAATGTCTCCCCCTCCCTCTCTTAATGTTTGGTGGTGTTTTTGTTTGTTTGTATTTTAAATTATATAAAAATCCTATGGTTCAGAAGGACCTAGGATAAATAACAACTGCACTCTTTTGAAAATTACTTGGAGGGTGGTATAGAGAAACCCCTGTGAGTATGGTTTCTTTCCTCATGAAATGTAGTAGTAGTACCTTTCTAAAGTAATAGACCGAATTTGTATGAGCTTAAATTGAATCAATGTTGGCTGTTTTAAGTAGATAGTTGCCAACTAACCACCCTAGAGTTAAAACAATATATTATTTTAATCAAAAGAATGCTTTTCTAATCTAATTTACCTTAAAAATGTTTTATTTGGTTTTGGTTTATTTTTTGGGTTTTTTTTTTACATTTCAGCAAACATAGATAATTACTTTTTTCCCCATTTTTAAACAAAGTAGAAATCTGGAATCACTTCTACTCCTTTGTCTCTTTGAAAATTCTGAGTTGAACCAGCTATTTCGGTAAAACCCAGAGTAGAAGTGAGATGCTTTAAAAAAAGAACTGTAAAACATTATTTTCATTGTATCTTCTAATTATGTGAATGGAAACTTTGTATAAAGCATTAAAGTTTACAGATACCAGGTACCAGGTAAGATTTGTGTAAAACTTATAAATGGAATATTTCAAAATGTGTAATTCACTTGTTGTTACTGTCTTGAACTGCCTTAAAAATTGTGACGATTTCTTCCCTTCAACTAGGTAATCTGCAAACTACCTAGCTGTGTCAAAATTATCTTGACATCATGTTTTTAGGTATATTTTGTACAACAGTGAGTAATAAATTTTTTGCAAAATAAAAGGGTGTTCTATAAAAACTCTTCATTTCTTGTACATCAACCAGTTTATGAAGATAAGCATGTCTATTTCTGAAGCAGATTGAATTTTTAAATTTTAATGCAAGTGGTTTTGTGCCACTATAATGCTGTAATGCTAGTAGTACTTGTCCTTGCAGCATGAGCTGTAGGGGCATCTAGCTGGAGTTTATATGTGGCAAATTCAGGATATTAACATTACAAAGCATTACTCTGTCATCTTGCTGATAAATTGTAAAAAATACACAGTGCCCGTTTTGAAAACCTCATAAGGAAAACCTGTAGCAGCAGACAACCCAGTTTTTAACATGTTTAGGACATAAAGCTGCAGAGTATCAGTAGAGTGGGGGTTACGATATGATCAGGAGATAAGTGGAATATGAGATTTGGTTATCTGCTTCAAGGAAAGGGAAATTGACAGAACGGCTTAGGTTGGAAGGGACCTCTGGTCCAACTTTGCTCAAACATGGCCACTTACAGCCGGTTGTTCTGGACCACATGGGTTCTGAGTATCTCGAAGGATGGAGACTACAACCTCTCTGGGAAAACCTGTTCCAGTGCTCAATCACCTTCGAAGTGAAAATGTGCTTTCTGGTGTTCAAATGGTACTGCCTGTGCTCTGGGTACTACTGAGACGAGCCTGGCTCTGCCACCTATGCACCTTCACTGCAGGTACTGGTATACATGAATAAATTCCTCCCTTGAACCTTCTCCAGGCTGAACAGTTTACATTCCTCAGCCTTTTCTCATTGGAGAGATGCTCCAGTGCCTTCATTGTTTTGTGTCCCTTTTTTGGACTGTCTCCAGTATGTCCATGTCTCTCTTGTACTGAGGAACTCAGAACTGGACACAGCACTCCAGGTGTGGCCTGGGCAGTGCTGATTAGAAAGGAAGGATCACTTCCTTCGACCAGGTGGCAACACTCCAAATGCAGCCCAGAATGTCATTGGCCTCCTTTGTGGCAAAAAGCACATTGGCTCATGGTATCCACCAGGAGTCCTAGGTCCTGTTCTGCAAAGCTGTGCTTTCCAAGCAGCCACGATGCTGCTTATGCTCTTCTGGCAGGTATCAGGGTGGTTAAAATGCCCCATGAGGACCAGGGTCTGTAGATGGGAGGCTGCTTCTGGCTGCCCATGGAAATCCTTGTGCACTTGTTCTTCCTGGTCAGGAAATCCATAGCAGACACTCATTTCCGTGTCACCCACATTGTCTACTATTTAATCCTCTCTCATAAGTTCTCAGTGGGCAAGCAGCACACTTGTCTAGAGAGCAGGTCAGATTGGCAGCTGGGTCTCTCTCTCCCTCGAAGCAGTCACCCACTGCTGTCACCCACTCTCTGCTTCCTGCTGGTGCTTCTGCATGGCTCAGGGTCAGCGGGTGCAGATGCTTCTCTCGAGAGCACACCTGGTTCCTCCTTAGCTTTGAAGGCAGTGGACCTGCCTTAATATTCACTCCTTGTCAATATTTATGCCTCTGATGTTTTTCAGCTCATACATAGTGTGGGGCCTCTTTCCAGCCCTATGTTTTTTAGTGCTGTGGGACTGTAAGAGGAGGAGGAGGAGTGAGGTCACACAGGCAGCACAGAGAGGGTCTGAGCCGTCCATGCTGCCTCATCGAGCAGCCAGCAGCAGAGGGCTGAGCTCACCATTTGTGTGCTGGCCATACTCATGAGAGGGAGGCTGGTTACATTCTCTGTGCTGGGGAGACTGAGCTGTGGAGAAACTGTTGGGAGGGGAAAGAAAGACCGGAAACTGAGTCACCTCAACCTCAGTCAGCCTCAAGCTGGAGCTGTACTTAAGCCTAACAATGAAAATGGGTTTCAAAGTCTCTCACTGATCTTCCATTTTTCCTGGTTTTCTGTAGTTTCCTAAAGGGAGAGTAAGGGGGTAAAACATTCTTTTATCAGGAGACTGTTAAACACAACACGCTGTTCTTGCTCTTTTAATCCCATTCAGTGCCTTCTGTATGAATATAAGATGAGCTTTTTAGGTTAAAAGGACTATCTTCTTAGAACAGAAATGTACCTGAGATGAGAAGGGAACCAGCTTGTCTAACAGAATTGCTACTGAAAATAGACTACCGTAAAATCTATCATTGTTTGCTATGGTTTTTGTTTTGGCCTTACAACTTCTGTGATTTATCTTTATTTTTTAGGGGGTGGTGTGTGTTTTCCCATGAAGTATTGTTGATTTCCACTGTAACATTTATTGATTATTACCCTTCAGTACATATTCAAGTGGAACAATGTGAATGTTCATTCAAACTTCTGTAATATCTTCAGATAAATCAGACATCAAAAAAAAAAAAAAGGCTATGTATAAAAATCAAATTTGCTGGATTTAAAGTTGCCCAGGTAATACTGATAATCAACAAAGTTAAACAAGGAAATCTACAGAAGTAGCACATTGATTTGAACAGTTTTTAAACATATAGAGTCTTATTTTGGCTGAGGCATGTTGAAAACCCTGTATACAATGCTTTCCCATCAGCAAATACCTTGAAGAAATCTGTAACTCCAAAGTATGAGTTTCATATGTTATGGAGAACGAAGATTATTTATTTTCAAGCAGCTCCCCAAGCAATTAGTTCTGTTCTTTGATCCCAGCCTCCTCATACTATTTTAGGACTTGTCCTCTTTAGCTCTAGCCTCCAGATCCCTTTCTTACCCTAGTTTTCTCTTCCCCTTTGCTTTTGTTCTCAGCCTTGGCCTGAGGACATGTCTCTGTGTGAATGCCGGCATAATTGCTTACCTCCTAAAAGACATGTTTTGTCTTTTTTTTTTTTTTCATATGTCAAAGACCTTTTTTACAATTTGCCCTCTCTTGTTGCAGTTTCTATGTAATCTGAATCTGAGTGGGCTGTCTGCACACCAGGATAGGCAGTAAAGGGTCTGTGAGGAAAAGGCAAAAATATAGCATAAGCATTTAAAAATATAGACATCTACAAATGAGGTAATCATCATGCAGTGAATTTCTGGTTAGCAGAGATTTAGATAATGGAGTTTTGGATCATGATTCATTCAATCTGGAGATAAAGGTTTCTGTTTGGTCAAATGAATCTCACCTCTGTATCTAATTTCAGTTACAAGGCCTATGATTAGAGTGGCAACTGAAAGGAAAGCCTTGGTCAACTTCAAAGATCCTTAGACAAAACACGTTTCAGAAAGGCCATTCTTTGCATATGAGCCAAAAGACACTCATAGGCTGTCTGCAAGTTGCAAATCAGACTCACAATTTGATCAAGTGTGACAGGCATGATACCAATACACATATACCTGACAGTAGAGTAACCCCCGGGAAATAGTCAAACTTCTATTAAAAAAATTAGAGACACTGAAATTTTTGAACAAGAAGGTTGTGTGTGTGTGTGTGTATATGTGATATTTTTTTTTCACTTTCTGAGAAAACATTAGATTTTTGAGCTAAAGTTAAATATACTGTTGAGAAAAAAGTCAGCCTCCACCTGATGCCAAACAACTTAGATTTTCAATGCAAACTGTCTTTATCACTTGAAATTATTATGAGTGACTGAAAGTAGTCCTGGGCAAACAAGGAAGCATTACACAACTCTTTAAATACAGGTAACTTTGCTGGATCAACCTATAATTAAGCCATCCCATAACTACAACCAAACCATGACAAACTTATCACATAAACGCTAAAAATCAAATAGGCTCATAAAATCCCAACTCTTTCCTCCCACTCTAAGGAGGCTGTATTAGACCAGATCAAAGAGTATATGATGAGGTTTTACGATCCACCTGTACTCTAGAACACAAAAGCATTTGGCACCTTTTCCTTGCCTCCCTAACACATGGTTTTAAGATCATCTTACATCTTGGGTTTTGTTTTGTACACAGCTCAATCAGTCACTACATCAGTAACAAAACTAAAGGGAAGAAGTTAAATATATAACACTAACATAAAGCAAATGCAGGAAGCCTTTAGATAATAATCAAAGGATTATTATGATTTTCTCACACTACTGATAAATTCTGTAGTAACATAAAAAACCTTTGCTGATGACCAGTGGCTATCTGTTACTGAAACTAAGGTTTTAGTTGTTTTCTCTCAAATTAACCAGATATCTAGAACTCCAGACTCACGGTGCTGGAGTTAACAGCCAGCAAACATTTACACACAAATAATCTTTTACAATTAATAACCATGAAAGAAACAACAATATCAAAATGAAAATTCAAAGATCATACCTTTATGTGGGGTAGCACTACAAACAATCATAACCTCTGCAGTGTTAATTAGTTTTTATCTTACAGAAATTGTATGGGGCAAAAATTGTTTGATAAAATATTAAGCCTAGTGTAGCTTTAGGATAGAAAATCCAATTTTTTTTTCTCTAAGTAGTGATGTTTGATATAATTTGTTTCCTGGGATAGCTGTCTCCTTTATTTGTGCAGTGGTGACAGTATAGCATAGATCACACTGGTCTGTAATATGAATATCAGGAAAAAATGGAAAAAGCGTGGTTTACTCTTACCAGAGAAATGGTGGCAGAAAGATTGTAGAAATACATCTTCATTCACTGTAAGGTTCACTTGTCTTTGGATGAAATCAGGTGTAAACACAGAGTAGATGAAACTTTATTTCCCTCATCATTATAATTAAAAGTATGTAACTTTTTCCAAAAACTGTTCTGGTTTCTGCTAGATGTTTGCATTGGCACACTGTCTCAGTACTCATGTGTCAGACTAAGATATAATACCCAATGTGAAGATCTCTGAGCCACCACTTTTGCAGGAATATGCATTTCTTTCTAAGTACCCCACAGAATGTTTAAAAACCCCCTGTCATCTGCTCTCAGCACTTTTGCAGCATTCACCCCTTCGATGAGGAATATGTGGGAGGACAGGTCAACTGAAATGCTTACTGAAGGATGACCTGTTGGCAGGAATGAGAGTTCCTGGCAGCAATATCTGCCTCAATTCTTTCATCTTTCCCTACAGTGAGGATCCACATCTCTACACCATTCCCAGCCTGTGCCCCAGTTAAGCAGCCCTTACAGCCGAGCCACAGGCAGGCATCAAAGGAGGTGCCAAGCCTGGGAGAACATGCCAGGCCAGCTCTGCTCTGTATAACATTTCTGAAAATGGGTTTGCAGGGAAGAGCAGAGTGCAGCCAGCAATGCAATGCATGCCTGCCAAGAATGTAGCACTATAAATTTTCTGAAATTTGACACATTTATGAAAAAGCTGGAACTCCTAATATCATTTGAACCTAATGTCTCCTATGTCAGGAATGAACTGCAGGCCCCTTCTGATAAATACAAAATTTGGAACTAATTTTCTAGATCATTAAACACTTTCTATCTTTTTCTGGGGACATATATGTGCACACAATAATATATACAAAAAAGAAGAGGAAAATATGTAGATGAGGTGAAGAATGTCTTTGATGTCATTTCAACAATGAGGATGAACCTTGAAAGCTGTTGGGCAGTTAAGTAGTTGCAAGGCAGTTACTTCTGCTTGAAAGATGAGAGATGATTTAATTGGTCAAAAAAAAAGAGTAGGGCAGATGTTGTAATAAAATAAACGACTTTGTTTCAACTATTTGTTGTTATTGTAGCTGAAACACAAGATTTGATTTAAGCAGGAGATAACCTGTGCAATCAGCTGATCCTGGAAGCTGCAGTTATGATTTCAACTGTGGACTTGTAACCAGGTGTGGGACAGTGACTATCAGTTCCATATACATTTATGTACATAAAAATCTGTGAGTACAGAGTCTGACAGACCTGACTGACAGAACATTCCCTTTCCTGACATCTGTGCATGAAGCTCTTCATGCTGTGCTGTTACTGCTAACAAGGACCACAGCTATGACTGAAAGTTGTTTCCGTTAATGACGGGAACAAGAGTAGGGTAGAAATAGGAAGTGCAAAAGACAGGAAACACAATATTATTCAGCTATTGGTATGATAGAGTATAAATGCACTATGACGTAAGTAATTTCAGATAAAAAAAGCAAATATTTAATTAACTTTTTTGACATTAGGATAACAGACCCATACTCATCACATTATCACAGGATATGAAGAGCATATATTTCCTCTCTGTGGCCCATTGCAACATAATATAGGCAAAAATTTCAATATTTATGCCTTATTAAGCATCTACATACAATATGTCTTAGAATTAAACAGCGAGAATATTGATCAATAAGTATCATGAAAACAGACCTAAATTTGAAACCATGATCAACCCTTTTACTGAAAATTAACTGAAACATTTTTGCACAAGTTAATTATTGCAAGACAAGATTGAAATGGAGTAAAAATAAAATTTGGAAATGATTTGTCCTCTGCATAGATCTGCTTGGTTAAAAGAGAGCAATCACTTCCTTTTAAAATATTGTTTAAATTCCAACAGCTGGATCATTGCATGATAGTGCTTAAAACTGTTGGCATGAGGTGAGTTTTCCAGAACCACCCTGCACATTCCATGAAAGAATGACCAGAGCCCCAGAGGCTAATCTAGCAGGGACTGTAGAACTCTCAGATTAATTTTACATTAGCAAATGATCTGTCACCCCAGCACTGGATCAGTAGGTTAAAGTGCTTGGTGCCAAGGCCTCTACTTACACATCGAGGATGATTAGGGCAATTTCAGGTGACCTCAGTCAAGATTTAGCATGGTTCCCTGACCAGAACAACCCCTTCCTGTGATTAAAGGCCCTTTGAGGGCTGTGCACCAGTTAAAGATTTATATCTTCATTAGAAGCGATGAGTGTATTTAATGTACACACAGAGCAGAGGTTTTGGTTGAGTTTCCTCCTAAACAAATCCAGTTTGATGGTACCAGAACTGGTCCGAGAACTGCACCAGCATGCAGTAAGTGGGGGTGACTTGGACATTTATGTCAAAGCACTCTAGAGAGAAATGTCAGTGTAGAAACTGCTTCGATGGCTGGGGCACTCTTACCTAATGCAAGATTTTTAGGAGCAAGCAGTTTGTCAAAACCATGTGAGACCTGGCATCTGCTATAAACCTCTCTTTTGTCTGACACAGTAAGAAGCCATCCCTAAATTAATATTGCATGAAGTTCATCAAGGCCTTCTTATTGTATTTCACTAAATTTAGTGGATTATCACACATGAGGATGTGATACTTTTCCGGTTGCCTTCAGCAACAGCTACTACATTTATCTGGGTCACTCCATATGGAAAGACAGGTTCATTGCAATAAGAGCAGAAAGGAGACAGGTTTAATATTTTAAAATCATCAAGTGACAAATTTGTTGATATAATTTAAGTTAAGGTCATACTCACCCCAGGCTGTGAAACTCAAATGCACAAGGAAAACAGGATTTGTTTGTCTGGATCAACTTGTAAGTCTGTAGCTGTGCAGAAACTGGTGAACATCTTGCTAGTGAAGCACAGAAAACTTTTGATGACATAGTAGGTGCAGAATCTGGGACAACTGATAGCATCATACTAAGAATGAAGAGAATATTAAAAGTAGTTAAGATCAAGGCAGAGGGCACATATCAAAACTAGTTAGCTTAAGTGTAGGTAATGGCTGTGTGAATATGAGTTGTTCAAAACAATTTTCAAGCCAAGTTAAAAAAAAGTTGAAGTTTGCACCAGCTACATCTTTGAGCTTATATAAAAAATCATTAGCATTTAATGCACTGAGAAAGAAATTATTCATATTTACAGAAAGAAAACTGTCTTCTTCTCCTTGTATTCTGAAATGAACATTTTCTATTTCTCAAAATGGTATTTTCTATGTATTTGTCTTCATGATTTATATAAAATACTCCTTTACTTTTCAGGTAAACACAAGAAAGAAAAGTTATGAGATGAAATGAGCAGAGAAAACATGTATTCCAGAAATCCCTTCAAAATGCTAAAATTATTGGTTGTTCAATGAATAAAATTGATTAAAAGAAACGAGGAGAGAAAGGAGAAGGGAGATGAGCAATGAGAAAGAGAAGAGAAATACATGTAAAAGCATTGCATCCATCAGCAGATGTACAAATATCTGGTTTACATCGACTTGTTTCATAGACTCTATTTTGGTTGTGCTATCTGCTTTAAAAAGCAAGCTGAAATTCATATATCTGTTCATGCGGTTTGCTACTTGATGTGATTTGACACTCTTACTGAGTATTATTCTGCTGCTACAAGGCAGTTTCCTTTTACTGTCCAAACATGTCTAACCAACATGATTTAATTGGCTCTCAACAAAATTGCTATGATAATAAAAGTTCTCAAAGAACAATGATTGCAAAATTTCCCACAACAGTGACTCAATCGTGAACAAGATCAAACATAAATGCAATAGAAGAAGAGAAATGTTGAGCAACTAAAGCTGGCTCTTGCCACATGAGACACCCAGTAAAGCTAATTTTGCCAAAAGACATGAGTCTTGAATTTACTCTTCTGGAAATGAATATTAAAATACAATGTCCTGTGAGGCAACTGGGCCAACACAATCATCAGAAAATCATATATGAAAGGAAGATTAAACTCTAAGGAAGATTAAGCTCTTCAAAGTGAATAACCTGTTGCAGAACATCAAACTACAAACGTGATTGGTGAATGCCTGGAAGCAAGAGTTCAGAAGCTGAGGGGTGGATCGTTAATTTAGCTTGTTTAGGTACACGTCATCAACATAATCTCTGTTTCTTGCTTGTCAAAGTCCTTTGTTTCTCCATTGTATCTTCTTCTTCATTGTCCTGGTTTCGGCCCTCACCTTGACCAGTGAAACACACAGGAACACACAGCCCGTGGGATCAGAATGAGCACAGCTGAGTATGAATTCCCCTGACACACCTGCAGTGTGGACACTGCCCCTCAACACCAGGCAGTTTGCTTTACAGATCTGTTCCTATTCATCTGCACTGTGCTATGTAGACAGAACGGGTACATCACTTTTTTCCACTGTTGTTCATATCAAATGCGTTCCCAAACGCTTTATGATGTTCATATATAAAATAATAACATTGTGGTATAGTAGCTATCAGAGAAAATGAAGACTAGAAGCAAAAGAAATTATGGCAGAAATCCCTCTTAGTGCTAAATAGTAAATCTTGAGCTTCACAGGAAAAGTGAACCAGGATGGAGTGCATGAACTTCACTACTGTGTAAGATACAAATGCAGGGAAGATCAATTTGTCAGTTCTAAAAGTTTTGTGCTCTTTCAGACTTGCAGCATTCATCTCTTGGGCCAATTCCCAGTGAACATGAATCAGTTAGAACAGGAGTGGCTAAGACAAACTCTTTTGCCAAGGTATTAGCATAAACTATTCCAGCTGCTTGAAAAACACCAGGAAGGGAACTTACACCACTGAAATAAAGGCTGAGAATAAAAATGTATAATGGTGTGACATGCTGGAGAAACAGTATTTATGTTTTTTGTATTGCAGCAGGCAATTTTCTTTTCCTCAATCCTTCATTCCTCTAAGAGGGCTGGTAGACTTTGTAGCCAAAGACTTCAGTGTCTTAAGTTACTCCACCTAATTGTAAGACTCATAGGGCAGAGGTTCACCATGTTTACCCTGTACAAGCAGATACCAAACAAGAACAGCCTCCAGTACAGAGTGTGTACTCTAAATAAGTTGTATTTGGTTTTGACTGGAGTATAGTAGCTTGTATTGTGTGACAGCACAGTCTGCTTTCCCATGAGAAATTCCTCTTTGAGAATTGTAAATATGAAGATAAGTCCATGTTTTAGCTGAATTGTTTTCAAAACAGACAGTCAGAGTTCTGTCCAATCAGCTAGGGGGGCGGATGGCTGTGGCCAATCCCAGTGAGCAGTCATTTTGTATATAAAAGCTGTATTTAAATAAATAGTTCCCTTTTCTCTGCAAATTCTGTCAGGTGCTTCTTGTTTCGACATCGGCTCACCAGCGACAGTATGGTGCCATGGTAAGGGTTTGGGATGAAGTTATCATTGATAAGTTTGGGGTATTTTTTGTTATTAAGCAGCACTTACACAGAATCAAGGTCTTTTTTGCTCCTCACTCCACCAAACCAGTGAGGAGGTTAGGAGTACACAAGGAGTTGGGAGGGGGTACAGTTAGGACAGCTGACCCCAGAACTGGGGGAAGAGGGAAGAAGAAGGGACATTTGGAGTTATGGAATCTGTCTTACCAAGTAAATCTGACATGTGATGGAGCCAAGTTCTCCTGAACATGGCAGAGCACCTCCCTGCCAATGGGCAGTGGTGAATTAGTTCCTTATTTTGGTTTGCTTTGCTGTGAGCACAGCCTTTGTTTTCCCTTTTAAACTGTCCTTATCTCAACCCATGGGTTTTCACACTTTTGCTCTTCTTATTTTCTCCCCTACCCCTCTACAGGGGAGTAAGAAAACAGCTGTGTTAGCTGCGTATTGAGGTTAAACCATGACAAAAGTGAACCAAAAGAACATTTGACTGAAATGTGAAGCATTATCAGATGTACAACACTGCCTAACATGGTTGGGTGCTTCTCCAGTCAACAGATGCAGCAGCATCTCAGTATTCCACCTGAATTTTGTGATATGGTGCTACTTTTTACACTGTTTCTCTCGTGCACTCATAGGAGCATAAATATTTTCATTCATTTTACAACAGGAAACATGACTCTTTTTTTTTTCTCCAAGTGATAATTACAGTTTATGTAAAACACTTATTCACACACTTCATGTTTCTTTATTTCATGTTACTACAAAGGCACAGATTTGTTCTCTATTTCAGTTGAGTTACTATGTGCTTCTCCTCTTATCCTAATATTCATATATGACAGCTGAGTGTCTCTACTGCATTGATTTTCATAATTATCCAAGTTTCAACAAGCCATTAATATTTTAATTATAATATTCTGCCTAATTTGCTACAAGCTGATTTTCTCCAATCTCACTTCTCAATTTATTACCTAAAACATATTTTATAAGCAAGAATTAAATCATATCAAAAGTTTGTTTTAAAGAAAAAAAACCCTACAAACACATAAAAATTAATGTAAATCTAGCTACATGTACTTAGAGAGAGAAAAATACATGCCTAAAGGGGACATAGTATTTCCAGAGCTGACTTCTACTAGATCTAGCCCTTCATGTTTTCCCAAAGAAACCCCACATAAAAGAACATTAGAATTCCCATATTTAATGTATTTTTGTTTGTAGAAGTTTTAAAAAGATCATTCATCTTCAGGCTGTATGCGTTCTTGGTTTAACTTAGGATCATAGGATAAAGTTCCTGAATCAGTTTTACAGGTCATTGTACTCCACAACAGTACAGAGAGCTTGAAGGTTTTCTTTCTCCTATTCTACAACTTTCTACTGCTACATTTCCATCTCTTCTGCTGTCAAATCTCAGGAAATAAGTTTAGCTGAGTATTTTTTTTAGTGTTTTTTGAGAATCCTGATGGCAGTTATTGATTGAAAGAGAACCTGGGAAACTTGGATGCTCCTACAGGAAGTTCATGTTCTAAAGCTCCATCTTGTGCTTCTTGTCAGTAAAGCTCCATCCTGAACAAATCCACTGATCTTAAATATGAAAATATTGAAAATTAAATATTGCAGTGAGCCACATGAAGACAGACTATCTCTTAAGCAGAGTTCTAAAGCATTAGCATTAGTTCTAAAGCATTTAATATTTCACACCAAGAAGAAAACACTGCAGCTACACTGGAAAGGATGTCAGAGACAACCGCTAAAGGTAACATTTCATATTATTGCTAGTTGAAAACAAGCAATTTTATTACTACTAACTAACTAGTTTTATGGTTCATCATTTAAAATGTCTGCAATTGATTTTAGAAACACAACACAGGACTACATTAACTACTACTCCAGTCTATAACAGGACTAGGTTTACATTTTGGCACTCATTGTTCCTATTGGGGTCAAAGCAGACGATTTCCCTGGCACACAGGAATCCACAGTTGAATAGAGGAGCAAATGTCACCTTGAAGCCAATATTTTTACCCATTCTGTCACTGTGAGCTGTAATAGAAACTTGTGGGGCTCATTTGTTAAGGAAACTTCCCAGTCTGACTATTCACAAGACTCTCTGGCATTTGCACTCCCAAAGTCAGAGATTTTCACTGCTGGAACTGAAGCCCCTTCACAGCAGGAGGCTCCAGTGACCCAACGGGTCCCTACTTGACTCCTCACGCACCCCACTCACACAAGCAGACCAGGCTTCCTCACTGGTTCAACCCCAGGTTTTCCATGGAGAAGTCTCAGATGTCTTGTTCCATAAAGCCATTTATTCACTGTGCAGTAACACAGAAACAACCTGATCTGTTGCCTTGAGGAAGATCCCCAACCAAGGAACTCTTGGGCTGTTATCCCCTCACAGTCTCCCCATGCGCCAGTCTCGCGCCAGTCTCACTCTTCCTCCCGGAGTCTTTGACTCCTGCCTCCTCCTCCATGCCCATTGACATAGCTGGTGTCATCCCCTTTGTTATCTAAATGGTCACAGTTCCCAGTTCCTGCTGTGTCTCTCAGTGTCCATTCACCTGGCTGGCATCACCCATCTTCATGTGTGTTATCCCAAAGGTTGGCAATATCAAATTTCATTTCAGGACTTTTTCTTATGATCAAAACATACACTAGAAACATTGTGCAGCTGTGAAGGTGACATACTCATTCTCTCAAATTCTAGGACAGTGTTTAGGAACCAAATGAGTTATAAACCACTTACAGATAGATAATCTATGATCCAGGAAAGGCAAAGAATTGTGCCAGGCAGAATTATATTCATCAAGTGAAAAACGATACCAATTTAACTTTCAGTTGTAAAAATAGTAACTGAATGGCTTCAGAAAAAAAACCAAAAAAACTACAAACTAAAAGTTCAAGAGAAGCTTGAGTGCTTACGAAAAGTGAAATTTAATTTACCTGCTTGGAATGAAAATAAAAAATTATCTTGAGCTACCTCTGAAACGGCGACGATTCTCAATAGACTCAAGCCTTGATCTGGAGTGGTCTCTCAGCAGGCGGGGATGCACAGTGGTTGTGCATCCCGGCACAGCCAGCCTGCAGCGTGCGCGGCTCCAGGCACTGCGGGAATTGGCCTCAGGATGGCAGCATGCGATGGCAGAACAGCGAGAGCTTCTAATAATCAGTTCCAACCCAAACTGCATCCTGGGCTACTGCAGACAAGCGAAATGCAGACTAAACGCTGCAGTAACGAACCACAAAATCATTTTAGGATGAAACAGAATTAAAAGGTACCATAATCCCATATCCCGACAAAGTGATGTATCCAGTTTTGTTTCTAGATGGCTATTTCTTTTTTGTGTTTTTATTTTTATTTTTATTTTATTTTTGTATTTTCATTTTGTGTGTGTTTGTCTGCTAGATACTGCTTAATCATCAACAGATGAAAAAGGAGCACAAAGTCAGATGTCCAGGATGAAGCTGAGACAGAAAGGAAGTCAAAAAACCAAAGGAGAAGTTAAAAAGGCAGCAGAGAAGGGCACCTTGCTCAGCTTTCAAACCCATCACTTCATCACAGTTCCCAAGCCTGACTGCAATCAGTTTTAAAAATTACAGCCTATTTCCTTTCCTGAGGTTCATTTTGCTTTTCCTTTTGAAACCTGAAATCTTTGAAAGGGTGCCAGAGACAGCTGTATGTGGAAAACAAAGATTTCTGCTAGAACCACTCTCTGCCTTCAAGTATGCCTTGCCCTGCTAAGCTGTAACTTTCACCTTGTGCGGGTAGAGCAGGTCATAGATAGATAGTGCATCTTGAGATGAAGGCATTACTTCTGTTTAAAGAAAGCACAGAAAATTTGGGGTAGTGGGAAAGTAAAAGGTCGCTAGAGACAATAAACTCCTTATGATTCTGAGAAGAAATACCTATACCATCTCAAAAATATGGTTTTTACTAGAAAAGTGATCTCAATAGACATGACTTTTGTACTAGAAAAGTTCACTTTTCAGCCTGTTATATTCAATGATACCCTACCCCTCAGAAACATTTTTAAGACAGGAGTTTCAACGTTAAATCTTTGTTTGTCCCGTTTATTGTGCATGGTAATTCCTCTGCATTTTGCAGCCTGTGCTGCCATCGTGTGGCATGTTACATGTTCATGCATTGAAAATTAAAAAGCAAAGGCATGTTTTCCATGGTTTCCCTCTTTCATTTGCTGCTGGTCTGGCACTGACTGTGAGGAGAGGGGTGGAGGACTTGAATCCCTTGCAGCACCAGAGAGTTTTCTTCTTCTGATTATTTCCTGTTTTCGTCCTTTGTTCTCAAAAACAGCAGAAAATCCAGCCTGTCGTAGTGGTAAAGCTTTGACAAAAGGTAAAAGGCACATAAGCTGCTGAGCCTTTGATATTGTGGGTCATTTTCAGCTTCACTGGAAAGCCTTACATAGTAGCAATCAGAAGCTAGCGAACAGAAGGTTTAAGGCTTCTACTAAAGCTTCTTTTTGTTTTTTTTTACCTATGATGAAGGAAAATTATGTCTTTCTATGGTAATGAATTTCACTTTCTACCTCAGTTTACATAAATAGTGTGTCCTTTTCTCTGTTATCATAAAAGTAACTGCAAAAAGGTCCCTTCTTGACTCTCCCTCCCCATCCAAAGCACAGAAGAGAACTGCTTGCAGTGTTGTTTCATTCCTCAGTAGTACTAATGAAAGGACTTAATACTTGTTGAAAAACAGCTACCTAAAAAAAAAAAATTATAGAGGATTTTAGTAATTCATTCCATCTCTGACCACCTAAACTAACACATCTCCACCATCTGTTTTGTATCCTACCATGTTCCGTGCATAATGCTAAGTACAAAATTTAATGCAAATCCTACTAAATGCAGAGAGAAGATCACATAAATTACAGTAAGCTTTGGATCATATCTCCTGTGGTCAGGCAGTTTCTTTGCTGGTTAGACAGCAGAAGATGTTAAAATTAATTTCTAAAGAGGAAAAAAAGAAAACCCCAACCATACACGGGGCATGGTCTGTGATCAAAATGTCAAAAGTCATATAAACAAACAGCTTTTGCTTTTCTACTGAAGCAATGATTAAACAGCCAAACACTGTTCATTAAACCCACCAAATTTCTAAGCAGCAATAAGAACCCAGCTACAGAACCAAACTCTGCTTTATTTTGTACAGTTTTATAAAGATGATGACATACGGTTCCACTTTACATGTAGAGCCTGCAGAGCCTTCCAAGTGCTCAGTGAACTGGCTCTTCTGGGATTCTGGTTAGAAGCAAGTAATATTTTCACTCACATATTTCCCTTTCACCTAACACTGATAAAAGAACATTTCCAGGGAAGGAAAAAAAAGCAAAACAAACTCAAAAATCCTACTGACATTGGGGAAACATTTAAAGGAGCTGTTGGTATTTTGCAATTTTTTCTTCTCTGTTGTCCATTATCAGGTAAATGATGCTTGGCTCCAGTGAGCTGTATCTCTCCAGGTAAACTTTTTTTTTGCTGTCAACAAGACTACTGAATGATACCTACTGCTACTTCACCTAAAACCACTTTCATGTCATGTTTCAATTAAAATCAATTTTATTAACTGAGGATTACCTCCAGTAAAGCACTGAGACACCTTTGAAAGCAGAAATTACAATGAACTTCTATCTGCTTTATTTACAGAATAAATAATTGGCCAAAAAAGAAAAAGCACTGCAATGTCTCACCTGTACATGCCTGCACTGAATTTGGTTTTCCATCAGACCCAACAATTCCATAGGCTTAGATTTTGAGTAAGTCACAGGGAGTTGGACTGCAGCTCTTACTACCTGTCTACTGTAGAGACTTCTGTTGTAATTTAGGTCTATCTCTACTCAAAACTTAAGTTCCATTGAAATAAAACTTCTGTCTGTAGCTGTCAAGAAATAAGAAAACAAAAGCAAAAAAAAAAAAAAAAAAAGAAAAAGATAATGCCTTCATTGTCTTAATATTAAGGACTTATGGGAAATTCTCATGTATTTCGTAATGGATCCCAGCAAGAAGAAAATATGAACTTATTTTCTACTTATTAGAAAGTTTCAGCTGAGCAGAAGTGACAATTTCTGTTGTACACTGGAACTGGTGAATTGACTCTATCAAAGGTTTTTCTTAACTTCACATATTATCTCTTGACAAATTTTCTCATCTTTCCAGTAGGTGCTGGAAGTAGTAAACATCATGTTAAAAGCTTGAGTGTAAACGGTGGTGACCCTACCAATTGCAAATATTTAGTTAAGAGCATCATTACAAAGTGTGTTTAATTTCCTTCTGCAGGAAAACTATACTGTCTGCATAGTGAAATCGATGTGAAATGAAAGGAGTAAACAACAGCTTGCAAAATAAATATCATGAAGTATTCCCCACCAAAGCTTCAGTAATTACTCCAAGGAGTAGGCTGCCCTTAATACAACAATTAATTAATTTTTCCAAATGAATTATGCAAGCCAGTATTTTTTCTTCATTAATGTTTTGTTGGAGTCATTAAGTTCCATTAATGAATAACAAAGAAGCAATTGGAATTTTATTCTAGCTGATGTGTGCTAATGTGCTTAACTTGAACTAAATGTGTTTCCAGTATGTAATCAAATTTGAATCAATCAAATCAATTTACCACTTAAAGTCCTTTTGGAGTTGCAGCTGTTTTATATGGATGTCTCTTCTCAGAGAAGAATACAGACAAAACCCAAAAGACTACATGACTCTGGAACATATAACATTGTAATTAGAAGCCAATCTGTCTGAGTTTTGTTAGGAGGGTACTGTTTTCCCCACTTCAAGCTCCATTATAAGTCAAAGTGGCTAAATTATTTCCTAGGAATAAATTATCTTATGAATTTAGATTTCATAAAGCTTTGGAAGTTCTATGAATTCTAGCTGATTTCTTTTTTAAAATTTGCTTTTCACAAAACAGAGTGAATAAATCAGCTAATGAAATAATTGGAACTTCTGCTGCCTATATTTTTTTGCCTACACGTTATTGTGTAGGCAAAAATTAATAAAATTGATTAATATTATTAATTAATGAAATTGATCTACAATGAACAGTGCATATAATTGTTACTGACAATTTTCATGAATGCCTTTCTTTATGCAGTTCTAAGGAACGATATTATAAATACCTAATCAGAGCATACAGACAAGAGGTTTTCAGACTTCTATTGATGGTGCACCGTGATAAAACAGGATGCAATGGGCACAAACTAGAAAACAGAAAATTCTGATTAATGTATTATTATTGTGATTTAAAACTTACAAAAAAAACCCCAACCAACAAACCAGCTCATGTGTATGATCAAACATGAGATGCTCAGAGAGGCTTGAAATCTTAGAGGTGCTTAAGGTACAACTGGACATCACTTTAAGCAACCTGACTTGATTTGACCAGCTTTGAACATGGTTTGGAACAGATGGCCTTCAGAGATCTCTTCCAACTTAACTATTCAGTGATTATAAAATTTGTTTGAACAAACATGTATTCAGCAACCTAATGCAAACAACGTGGAACTGATAATATTGATACTGCAGAGTTGTCTTTGTTAATAATAAGCTAACTTGACAACCCTATAGACTAGAAGTTGCAGTCTGAACTTTATAACCTCTTCTGAGATACCTTAGATTTACCAAAGGGACACGTATAAATACAGCAAAAATATGACATTTGTAAGACATCTCTGAAGAAAAGGTGAAAAATCTTCTCAAAAGCTGTCACACTATATATTTTGACTTATAGACATCCTTATAACAACCACTGTAGGGAAAAGTGTCTCCATCTTTCTCTACATTTTCTTGTGACCAGGTTTCATAATAGGAGTCTATCTGGGGTCTTCAGTTATACCTCCAAAAGTTAGATTTAAAGAAAACCTATGTTGCTATCAAACATTATTTGAATAAGCTTGTCACAGTCATATTGGTTCTGTAAAAAGAGTTCCAATAGATCTTGTTAAAGGGTACACTGTACTGTAAGTACAGGACAAGAGGACATAGCCCCAGGGTCTGCCAGAGGAAGTTCAGGCTGGACATCAGGAGGAATTTCTTTATTGAAGGGGTGGTCAGACATTGTAACAGACCGTCCAGAGAGGTCATGTAATCACCCTCCCTGAAGGTGTTCAGGATGTGGCACTTAATGCCATGATCTTGTTGACAAAGTGGGTTCAGTCAAAGGTTGGACTCTGTTATCTCGGAGGTCTTTTCCCAGCTTTAATGATTCTGTGATTCTGTAAGTATTTCTATTTACAAAACATACAAAACCACCCAAACACACTTGATAAAGAATTGATTTTAAAATTGCCTGTGTGCTTTTATATTTAAAAAGAGATCTTGTCTAAATAAAACTGTTTATGACTTCTGCCCATGCTGTTTGGTAAGAAATATTATAGCAAACCTCAAAAAACATCCCCAAAATGTTAATATCCGATATTATCATATACTATGTAAAAGATTATACTGTTAATGGTGTACATCATTCCTTTACCATCTGTGTTGGACTGTTTTGGAAAGCTGAGACAAAGGTCTTTGCAGGCATCTCCTAAAGCAGTCTGTGAAGAGACCTTGCACAATTCTTCGGAATATGTATGAAGATAGAAAATAAAATCCTGTTTCAGAATTGCTGCAATGCTTCACAGCACTGTTAATGTTTGCAGGCTTTTAGAGAGACATATAAGGAGAACCAAACGCAGAAGTTTAGCTTTTCATAACAATCCCAGGCATAATCATATTAAAAGGAAAGACTAGGGAAGAGAGTAAAAATGAAACTGCTTTCTCATTTTTTTTCTATGCCTGAAAGTATTGGTGTTCTCGTTTTTACAATCTGATGCTATTTATTTATGGCACTCAGAAGGATAAAGCATCACATTTCTTCCCCCTGGAGTTGTAAGCAGAACCTAAACAATTGATTGTATCTGTGTCTTGAAAGGGAGAAAACGATTATATAGAGCACAGCTTTACAGATTAATGGCAGACTGGCAAATGAGAAAAGAAAAAAATAACTAAGAGCAGAAATAGCTGCACTGAAGAACACTATAAATAACATCCCTTGTTTCTGAATTTGCCTGATGTTCAGAAACAAGGTTTTAGCATGGTATGCTATTAAAAGAGTTAATATTAAGAAAAAAGCTTTATACTTTCACATCCATTAGGTAATTTTACCCTAAACCAAACTGTGTGTTAATAAGCTTTTTTTACTTACTTCACATAGTTTTGACTAATCAAGCAGTATTATTGCATTTATTGTTGCATAATTGTGACTACAAATGCCAGATATTATCCTGTAATATCTATTTGTAGTAGTTATATGTCAGAGTTTGAAATTAGTTCTCATCCTAAAGCAGTGATAAGGAAAATTAGGTTTTCTAATAAATTATTCCTTGGCATATGTTTGTGGATGACTACTAGACAGTGATCATAGCAAACTGAACCAGTGCTAAAATCGGAAGCTTGAATTACTGTTTGAGATAGAATTTGACCAACCAAGGTCCATCAACATAAGGGGATATGCAAGGTAGTCTAGACTGACCAGAGTCTGGCAAACCTGCCAGTGTAACACTAGAGAAAAATCTCCATTCTTCCTGCTGGAATATGTTCAAGCATTAACAAAAACTCTGAGTAGCCTTGGATGAAATACAATGCACGAAGACAGTGTAAAGTACAATCTCACCACATACAAAATTAACTGATGTTCTAAGAAAAAAATCTTCTGCCCTAACTCTGTCCTATGTGCTAGGATATAACATTTGAGTGTAGTTTTCATAAATAGGAATAGTTTCTTGCCATTAAGTGGGAAAGTGTCCCCTGGAGATATAAAGTGGTTTGAATTCCCTTCATCTGCCAGCAGGAACCCCATTACTGAAACTGTAGGCAGAGTCCACTTCGATGTCTACAGTTTGCTCACTGTCAGCAAGCTCTAGAGCAAGCTGAATATATTTATCTTTTACCTGTCTCAAGTACCTCCTGGGGACATTTCTCTCACCCAAATACATTAGATACAAGCCAAAAGATACCATATTTAAGCACCTTTTATTTGTGAAATTGCATGACTGCAACTCTTTAATCCTAGTGGAAGAGTAATCAGTACTGTGTAAAGTAAAGGTGTGGTGTTTGAAACTGAACA
Source organism: Orthonyx spaldingii (assembly GCA_013397795.1). Lineage (NCBI taxonomy): Eukaryota > Metazoa > Chordata > Aves > Passeriformes > Orthonychidae > Orthonyx > Orthonyx spaldingii. Next base: position 3,755 of record VZTJ01006085.1, on the reverse strand, counting down.
GAAACCTCATTTGTGCACTGGAAAGGAACAAAGTGGTTACTCACTTAAGTGTTACTCTATTGTTGCTGCAAGAGTGAGAAGAGTAGGTGAATGCATAAGACAGTGAGAGTAGTATAAGACAGTGAGGATATTTCCCAGCTTTATCCATTGCCTATCTCTACCTGAGGCAAAAGAGCATCAATTCTGACAAGTGGTCATTTTGCTATTCAAACTGAAAGAAGAATTTTATTCAAAACTCTTTATAGATTTACTGATAGCTTGAAAGTCTCCCTCTGTGTGAAGGTAACACTGCAGGGAAAAAAAATGGAATTCAAACTTATACACAGATTTGCATTGCAATATGATTGTGGCAAACAAGCCTCTTGTATGCCTGTGAAGGTAGAGAACTAAAAAAACCCAGGCTTCTTACATGCTTCCCAAAGCAACAGTCCACGAAGCAATGTGAGCAGGAAAGAGTTAATCTGCATCTCAGTGAGTCAGTGTAGGTCCCGGGAAGAGTTGAGTCATCATGAAAATGTGTAAGAGTAATGAGGAAAATCTAACTTGAAATCCAAGTAGTTACTATTTCTTCATGATGAGTGTGTGGAGGGAGGGGGAAGCATCCAAGACAAATGAAGTATAGGAAGGGTTGAGGGAGTGTAAGTAAACAAAGTTTCCTTATATTATTCCATCAAATTCCAATTACTGTAGGAACTGCCTTTCAGAGAGGCTGCCAAAGCACAGAGAAAGTCACACAATAATTTCTCAGGCCCTCCAAAGCAATCTTTGCTGTTCCCCCTAGATGTGAAGCTCTCAGTATGCAGTCAGTTTGGACATCACTTCTTACATGAGGGAAAAGTTTGTACAAGAACCAAGTCATATTAGGAACTGCAGTACCTTTTTCAAAATTGACTAAAAGAATGCCTTCCTAAGAAAAATACAAATATGAAAGATTTGTTGATTGAATATTTCCACTTCCCGCTTACTCAGATGCTGAAAAGTGAATACAGCAGGGAAGCATTTTAACAATTAGAAACATCAGGAAAAAAAACATGAAGAAAAGATGATTTTGCAGGAGAAAAATAACTCCTTTCACTGAATTCAAGCTAATAACTCACTATGTATAAAGGTACCTTATAGTCTTTATACTACGGGTCAGATTGCTTATAAATACCTGATTAATCTTTGCACTATCCAGAAAAGACTCAGGCAGGCAAACAAACACTGACAATATACAAAAAGTTGGCTATGACTATGTGACCTCCTGCATGGTAAAGTCACTTGGACTTTTGGGATTCTGATTTGACACTAACCTGTACCCTGGGAGGCATTCACACTTCTGAAAGTGGCCTAGATTTGGAAATTAGTCTTCTACTCAATAGAGACAGAGAGTTCCAGAGGACAACTCAGAATGCGATTTCACCTCTGGTGCTCTGCAAAAGCCTCTCTCTTCACAGAGAACAGAAGAGCTCAGGTCAACTTCAGAAACCTGTAGTTTCCCTTGTGAGTACTGCTACATTCTCTTGTGACCTACCCAGTGCTATGCAGAAGCACATCAAGGAAAGAAGACCCAGAGAAGAGTGAGAGCAGAAACACAGCATGTAACAGTTTGGAGTCATGTCCTGCATTTTGCTCCTGTATTTTAAAGCAGCAGCTGATCAAAACCCTCAAGAAGCTTGTGAATACAATGGACCGATTCCTCAGGACTATGGGAGAAACAAAAAAAACCCCGTACTTGACTCTTCACTGTCTTGTCAGGATGTACTTTGAATTATGTTTGGAATGAGCAGCCTGATACAAGTTAAAAGTTGCCCCTACTTTGACTGAAGGTCCCTTCCAACCTAATTTTTCTGTGATTTCAGTAAAAGTGTTAGTTCCACATTTCAGGATACTTCTCCCTTTTATCACATGTTTTTAATGCTGAATCCTGAGGTACACTCACTTTCACAGTTTCCTCTCCTATTAAACAAACGGCCACCTAGACTTGTCTCCATCTGTTCCACTTGAAAAGATACCATTACTAACATTACATTTAAGAAGATTGGCTTAATTAGAGAACAAGGTGCTTGGTGGAAACAAGTGTTAATCTTCAGGAAGTCTGAAGTCTCTTGCACTTCTTTTACTGACTAGAGTCAGCATATGGACTCAAGCTGTGGTGAGTCGTTGAACCTGTTTTGATGGTGACAATTATTTCAACTGCTGCAAACCCACTGTGGTGCTCGCATTTACTACTAGGACTTTACTTGATCTCGTTGCTCTTCATATAGCAAAGTAAATCACAGTGAAGGATAATGCCATTTTTCAGCTTTTAGCTCGTTGGGAATATAAAAATCTGTTCAGTCACTCAAAACCTCTGCGTTCTGCTGCATAACTGAAGAGATATATCACACATTTATCCATCAGTTATCTAGCTGACACAATGGATAGGATTCTCTGTACTTCTCTGTTTTGCAGCTCCTCTCCTACTGCTGCTGGTGAAGTTAAACAACAGCAATAACAGCACTAGAAAATAATAATGCCTTCTCTCAAAAGCAATTTGAAATATGTGATTTTTTTTTTTTTTTTAATGGCTAGCCTCTTCCTTCCACCTTCTCAAACACAGGAGAACAAAACCTTTGGTCATGTCCTACTTTTCAATAGAATTTTGAAGCTGTCTCACAGCATCTTATCTGGATTAAACTTGTGGGTTACTTGAAGAATAACTTCCCAGAAAAGTAGAATTTCTGGAGTACTTCTTTAATGGCTTTCATTGTAAGGGCATTTATAGATTTAAAGAGCACATTATAGATTTAAAAAGCAAACCCAGAGAATGTTCATTACATTGACAGACTTGGGAAAGCTATTGTATTCCTATGTAGTCTCACAGTACAAAAAAGCATTTAATCTTGTCTCTGTACCTCGAGGGTTGCTAAATGCTTTTAGGAAAAAAACCATCTGAACCATTAGATTGTTTTATGGTCAGGAGTCAAGGAATTGCACTTCATGGTATTTAGAGAGTTTGGGGGGCCCACCATCTGGATATACATAACTTCTGAAAAATCTCCTCAGGGTTGAAGACAATCCTAGGAGGGAAAACTGGATGTATAAATTGTTTTAAAGGCACTCCTCAGGTTGAAAACTACATGTGATTAAAACATTTGCAAGCATACCCTAAAAAGATTCAGATCCCCTTGTGTCAGAGACTTTTCTTATGACCACCATCACAGAGAATTTCGTGGATGAAGAAAAGATGGAAGAACCAAAAAGAGATGCTATTCACATCCTCTGGAGTGCAGAGAACTTTTTCAGTGAGCAGATGTTTATGTTTTAAGATTCGAGGGGTCTGATTTTTCTGTATCATGTACATACCAGAAAGGCTGATAAATGTTGTGGTTTAGGAATGGTATTCCCCAATTTATTGCTCCCACTGAAATTGTGCCAGCACTCCTTCCTTCCTCCCTGCAGCTAGAAGCACAAAAGGCAAAGATCACAGCCTGAGATAAGAACAATTTACTGAAAACAGCAGTGAAATGAGAAAACAACAGTAATAACAGAAGTGAACAAAGAGAGGGTGATTTACTTTGCACAATGCTCACGGAGCCCAGGACAATGGAAAACAATGGTGGACAGACACCCCCAGCCATTATGCTTTTCCATGTTCCAGAAAGCAACACCCTTCTTCCCAGAAGAGAGAGAGACTCCCCCTCCTACCCCCAGTAATGACATAAGACCTTATTGAATAATACTAGGGTCTTGGTCACTCCCACGTGGCTCCAGCTCCACACCCCCCCCCCCCC
>VZTJ01006083.1:651957-676740 GCA_013397795.1 Orthonyx spaldingii | reverse complement strand
TATTAAATAAAATATATCAATTTGTTGGCACCAACATCTACCATCATTTGGTTTTAATCACGTTTTTTGGGTATATTTTGAACCTTCAAAGTTCTTTCTATTTTATACACAGAGACTTAGATTTCTTTGGTCTTCTGGGTTTAAACCAGATCGTAACAACACTCCCAAGTCTTTCTTGGTGGCTGCTCCTGCTCTGCTCATCCTCCAGCCCATGTTGAAACTCCAAATGACAGGGTGAGGTGAGCTTGAGCACTCCTGTGACAGGGGCCAGCACAACACATGAGAGCACAACCTGGTTTTTTTTGTTGTTCACAGACTTCATAGAACTCCTAAGGAAGGGTTGAAACCTTTGGTTTCACTGTAATACAAATGTTATCACTTTCCACTGTACCAAATAAAAATACAAAATAAGCAATTCACACAGTTAATGAACAAAGGCTGATTTTCTAATACAGTCTGTTATTTGTCTTAGATAAACAAGACATATGTCAGCACTCCAGAAATGTGAAACATGCTGTGCCTCTGCCTTGCACTGCTATGACTGAAAGTGGAATTGGAATTATGTGAGGGGAGTTTAAGTTGCCTCACCTCCATTAAAACATACCCTGCCCTTTTTCTTCTCAACATCAAATAGAACAGCAAATATGAGGCTATTCAGCCTATAGAGTCATAAAACTCAGGCATAAATCACAGGGAGATGAAGAAATGCCAGAATTTCTGAAGCATATCAACACTCCCTAAAGTATTCCTAACACAACCCTGTGCACTGTCAGATTCCAACCAAAATAAGAAAGGGGAAGCTGGGAGGGCTGACGTTCACACACCATCAGTCCAAAGTTATTTAACACAATTGTTTCTGTAGTTGCAGCTCCCTGAAATGTTCAGTGTTCAATGGCCCTCAAAAATCAGACTTCCAATTGGCTGATGATGGGTTTTGTTAGATGCACATGCTGAGTTGGGAAATTCAGCTGCACACATCAGGACCAGAGATTTTTCAACACTGTCACAGGTTTTGGGGTGAAGAGGGTCTTAACAGGATCTAAGGTATTTTTCTTCACAGAGAGAGACATCTCTCTCACTGAATTAGTAACACATATGAAATAGTCTAAGCTACTGAAACACAATAACTGTTTTACACTGGAGTGAGACAAAAATTGCAGTGGCAATAGGAAATGCATTTTCTACGAACAGTCTTAAGGAACTTAAAATTAGCCATTTATATACCATTAGCCTTGATGAGATACTTAAGTCTAACTGGATATCAAAGACATTACAAAACTGTGGTTATAGAAAAAACTTTACAGATACCTTCTTTCTTTTTTTTTTTTTTTTTTTTTTTTTTTTTTTTTAATTAGCAACATTTTAAAATTATCCCTCAATTCCTAATCAAGTTAAATGAATTGACTTCAGGCTTTACCAACAAGAGTGGTGACATCCTCGCAGCTCAGATAGTAGAGAAACTTTAGGGTTTTTCTGCTATAGGGGACATCAGATGGCAAGAGTCCTGCTTCAGAGTGGGGGGGAGACAGTATCTTGGGACTGTAGAAATGGAGAAGCACATATCCCTTTCCAGGACCACAGGCTATCTCCACATCTGATGAATGAAGAAATCTCATCAGGAACAAACAAAAGAGTGGTGGACTGGTGCAAAGCTCCTCAAGGTTCTTCTGTATCCTGTAGCCGCTTCTAAATGCATACCTGGAGATAGAAAAATGACAAAACTGGGTGACAATTAAAGGTTATTTTACAGAGGCTTCCTTTCTGCAGAAACATAAAGTACTTCAGTCAATAGCTTTGTTGCCTCAGGAAATATTGCGCTGGGCAAAATCATATCCTCGGGAGAACAGAACTCTGTGTTCAAACACTAGATCTTACTTTATAAATGAGACAGTTCTGTGGCAGTGCAGCAAATTACAGTCCCTGTGTAGGAGCTCTTTGAAAGAGTGGGTTATGAATCTCAGGCTGGGGCTGAGGAGCTCTGCTGACCCTGGCAAGCAGCCTGCTAGAGGTAACCGAGATCTCTGTGGCTTCAGAGCTTCTACTTTTGACTTGGTGATAATACTCTGGAATATCAGCCGTGCAGGGTGAGGATGCTGACTCAACCTCCTTGTCAGATGGAGCAAAGGCAGCCATGGAGGCCGGAGTGTCTGCTCTGGGAACGAGATGCCCAGCGGTGCCAGAGCTGCGATCTGTGAGCGCACACAGCCTGGGAGAGGCAGCACCAACACGGGCACCCTCCAACAAGACAGTTCCAAATAGGCCATGATGTGCACTTTTTTGGGATAGTGCTTTAGTAGCCATTATTCTTCCCAAAACAGACCACACCTATGTGTTACAGAGATGTGCCAGAGCTATAGACTGCCAAAAGCAAAAGCCATAGTAAAGACACCAGCAAATCCAATCCATTACTGGTTGGTATATGAAGTTTAACCAAGACAACTTTGCAAAGAAATAAGCTGTGCAAACAAAGCTTATTACCATCTCCTGCATGCTGCCTGGGTAATCTGCATATTTAACAAAGCTTCCTAGTATTCATGCCTGAATTACATACCGAGGGAAACTCGAGCCAGATGGTTAGATGTCACAGTGACTAAAAAACTGCTTTTAAAAAGGTAGGCTTCCAATAATTAATAGTCTGGATCTTCAGATAATGTAAATCACTGAAGTGAATTGCACAGTTCTGATTTACACTGCCACATAATCTAGTTGTGTGTGTTCAACCTGTATTCTCACAAACATTTGGCACAGATTGCTTGGATAACTCATTTTTGAGGTGGGGAGGAGGAGGGGAACCAAATATCTGTTTGCTGAAAGCCTTTAAGGATATGACATATTCTGAAGCACTCTAAACCATAACTACGTGCTAATTAAAACTTCATATTTTTAAATAATATAGCAGGGAAGAGATATAACTCCAGCTGGAATGAGCATCCCACTCCACAGGGCAGACAGGGCAGAGTCTCCAAAGGCACAAATGGCCGTGAGGCACCTCCCATTGAGAACTGGTGACAACAGGTCAGGTCAGACATTCTGCACTCCCTCAGTATCCTCATGGAAAGATGTCAGAAAGCTTCTGAAGACAAAATGACTGCCATAATTCTTTGCTGATCAAAGAAAAATTTACAGTTTAAGTTTCAGCTTAATTCTTAGCACTCCTAGAGTGGCTAAAAGATATTATACCTCTTCCCACCTGCTGGACTCTTGTGTTACACCATGCATGGCAGTAATGAAGACAGATTAATGCTATTTATTTGCTGACACTGACAAGAGTAGCCTGTCGCTTTTTTTCTGTATTTTATCATTAAAGTCTTGTTTTTCATCCTGAAATAGCCCCAAGACAATGCACTGTACTAATTAAGTAGAAACAACATTAAAAAAAAAAATCCAACCAAGGAAACCCTACCAACAATATTAATAGACTGGATGAAATCAACAAAAGGCAACAAATTCTATTCAGAGCTGACAATCCAGCCTTCTGAGGTAGGAAACAATAGGAGAAGATGGGTCTGGTTTTTTATAAATGTTTCCCTCCTTTGAATAAATTTTCAGGGATCCCTGGACATCAAACACTACAAGTAAATACTAAAAAAAGGCAACCAACCAAACCAATAACAGCAAAGCTGTGTGGGTCATGCAGCACAAGGAGCACATTGCACAGGGAGGCTGTCAAATCTGCAAATTAGTTTTTCACAGTCCAGCTAGACTAAGGCAGAGCTGACCTAATCCCACGGTGGCTAAAGTCCTGCTTTGTGCTGGGGTTTTGACTAAAAGACCTTCAATGCTCCCTCCCCAGTGATGTTTTGGTGATTTGATGATTCTATGGAAACAGCTGCAAGACGCTGTCCTGACACAGGATGTGCTTGGGCAGCCCAAACCTTGATAAGAGAACAATGCCACCGTGCCTTTATAATTTATGTGCAGCCTGAGACTTTCCCTGTCTGCCAGTGGTGGTATAACTCTTACTGAAACAAGCAGGCAAAACATCCCACAATTAAAATAGTCATACTTTTAAGTACAGTTTTAATTACAATGACAAAGATCATTGATTTTCACACATGGAAATAAATTTACTCCGATGCTTGTGCTTACAAGACCCAGACCGTATGTATGAAATTCTTGGCTTGCTTCTTCTAAGTTCCTAAGCTGGCTGCTTTCATCTGTTTTATTTTTCTTTTATTAAGAATTAATTAAAACTATCAAGCTCATCTTTCTGACTAAAGTCAGCCTCCTTTGCTTGGGTAAGTACAGGCAGTACTCACAGCTGCAAGCAGTGTAAAGTCTATTCTAAAACTATTTTTGATTTTAAAGAGTCACTGCCAAGGTGATTAGCATGAACTCCAAATGAGCTTTCAACATCCCTGCTTCACTCTGATGCTGATTTAACTAGCAAAGTCTTGCCAGCAACACCAGTTTTAAAACCCAGCCTTCAAAGCCATGACATGGCAAAAGGCTTCTTGAAGTCCAAGGAGATTATGTCTGCTGTGGCACTCCTGTCAGCTGTCATGGTCCCTTCTTAGGAGAAGTTAATCAAATTTGTTCAGCCTGACCTCTGCTTCAGCCAGGCTGGACCTGTCTAAGGCTACACCTGCCTGGTGCTCCCTGTCAGGGTCCTTCTCACCGCTGCAGCCAGGTTTGGCTCCCTCCCAAACAGGGGTGCCGGGTCAGCTCCCCTCCCTGCCTGGCCTCTCACCTGCCTCCTCCAGCTGGCACGGAGTCCAGCCTTTCTGCATCTTCTGTCCCTCTCCTTCCTCATCTAACTTAGGGATAATGGGCATTTCTGCTTTAATTTTTCCTCTGTGTGACAGGGTGGGTACGTATATCTTTCCCACATTCAGTGGTTTCATGATTATCCACCACCACTAACAGAAATGGGGCTGCAGGGACTATGGGGAGGGGAGGGATGAACACATCCCCCAGCACTAGGTTGTAAAATCTTCCTTTTATTTCAAATGTTTATTTACCGTTAACTTCATTTTCTTTTACTCAGATCAAGTGCATTTATTATGTAGAGAGCTGGTAGTGATGTTTTTAATTAAGGTTGTCTAATAATTTCCTCCATAGCATTTGGTTTTCAGTATAGTTTATAACCCCAAGAATGTTAATCATTCTGGGCTAAATTTTGCATGCTTTGTTTTTGCCTAAAGTGGAATTGAATATGAGATCATCAGCCACACTGCTTCTGCATCCTATTTTTCTTCCCCAAAATATTCTCTTGTTTTAATAAGGTGCAGTAGTCTGGGAGCCAGATGAACATAAATTGCACTTTCATAATTTCTACTCCATAATGCTAATAATTCTGTGCAATTGTATCTCTAATCAAGCAAGGTGTTATGCATTTTTTGCATAGAAAGCAGAAAACCATCAGTCCATTAGCTTAATCAGTGAAGCAATGGAGGTTTTCAAAGATTGTGCAAGGTCACCAGTGCAAACTGGGATTAGAACTTCATGGAAGAAATGTGATGTTGTCTGCCATGCCCAGTGCCTCTAGACTGCTTGCTTTTGCAAAATATTGAGCAGAAGAAGCCAAGACATGTAAAGAGCTTGTGTAGCAATGAGACTTTTTCACTGACAGCAGAGGATGTCATGCATGCCATATAGCACATCAGAGACTCCTAGCTGGGGTGGGGCTACTAGGCTTTTCCAGCGCTCGTGATAGCTGGCTGAAAGCCTAAAAGCAAGTTTGCCAGATCAGCATGGGGAGTAACACATAATTTCTAAAGTTTTAAATAGAAAAGTTGTTGCAATTATTACAAAAAAAAGAAAAATTCTAAATTTCCATTCTACTGGACATTTCAGTAGCAATGGTGGACTGGAGTCTTGGTAACCTTTCCCTTTCCACTTTCCATTCCCCTCCTCCCTTTTGTCTCTCTTTCCTTTCTTTACAAGGTTAAGGTTACACGCAAAATGGAAATTTAGGATTTCAGATAAATTCTCACTGTTTTTTCTTCTTGACTGTGTTCCCTTTAGGAAGAAGACTGCCCTCAAAAACTCTCCAGAACCTGTAAAATTTGCTGCACTCTGGGGCAGGCATAGCCCCTAGGGCTGCTCAGCACCAGCAATTTGGGTGTGAACTCCAGCGAGAACTGTTCAGTTCTTAGAACTCCAACACTGTGGCTGCTCTCTTTTATTCTATTTACTTCTAATGTCTTCAGCGAATTGGCAGGAAGGCTTTCAAGCCTCGCCTATACTGTTCCAGCACCTACCAGCTCAAACCAGGTACCTCACACCTTTTCTCCTTCATGATTCAGGTGCTCAGAGGTCTAAAGGGGCACGAGTAGTTCAGCCGAAGCCGAGCACTCCTGCCCTCCGAGGTGAAGCAGAAGAGCATGCAGCTCCGGCCCAGCCCCGTTTGCCTCAGCCAGGAAGCAGTTTCATTGAAGTTATTCCTAAAGCACACAGGCTTTGCCCATTGTGAGGAAAGCTGGCTTCGCCTTTGGCACTGAATGCAAGATCACTCACTCTCCTGCTTCTCCTATAATACTTAGGTCCAATGGATAAGGAAGACAGCCCGACTCTAAAGTTCTCCTGTTCCATGAGGTTAACCTTCACTTTAATCCTCACACTTTCCATTCATTTTTGTGAGTGTGATTTCTGGAATATATCAGGTCACAATCTTCAGCAGCAGAAAGAGAAGGGATGAAAACCATTGTTAGACAAGAATGCTAATTCTGAGAGAGAGCATCGAAAGGTTGAGTCAGCCTGTGCCACATTGTGAGAGTTCAGCAATGCTCCATTCATTTGTGTGACAAGCTTCATTATGAGGAAGCTTTTCAAAAGCAATTCATTCTGAGGAAGCTTTGGATACAGTTCCAAAAGCAGAAAATAAAATCTAGGAGAAAGCAAAAAAGCAGGCAGAAGAATCAAGCAGGAAGGCATACAAAAATCAGCTCTTTTGCAAGTTCATTTTTTCATTATGTTTGACATTCTTTGGGAGACAGAACTGCTCTGCACACTGGTGGCCTCAGGCAGTGAAGCTGGAAGAAGATATTTCAAGAGCTGCAGAACACACACATAGCTGTATAGCACAGCAAAGATATAAAAACTGAATTGACAAGATCATGATGCTAACTTGCTCCTGAATTACTGAATTACATCAGCCAAGGCAGTCTATTCTGAAGTAGAAAATTGCACATAGTTCTAACTGTTTTGCCACTTATTTGGACCTTTAGGAAGTGATGAAAAGATGTGGTGTCTAAACTTCAGCTGAAAAATAGAAGACAAACCCAATACAGAGAGATTAGACAGATTTCCTGATGAAAACAAGCAGTACCTGCAAGTTGTGTGTGATTTTCTGGGAGATGAGAGATCCCATCAGTGACAGGTAATCAGACAATTAGGAAAGTATATAATTTGATGAAGCCCTATGGGTTCTTGCAACCTTTGTGACTGTCATTTTTAAGTTAATCTCACCATCACCAAGAAATTAAAAGAAAACAAAGTGTTTTGTGCTCCCTCTGCTGTTCTGGAGCAGCAGGTAGCTGACAAATGCTATATCCAGAGCTCTGATGCTCGATAAAATTCAGTGGTGAAAAAGCAGAAATAATAAACTCTGACATTCAGCATGGTTTTGTATGTAGCTGCTTTCATCATTATTAAACAAGTGAACTAGAAAGGCAAAATGTATTTTAGTTCACTCTTAGAAGAAAAGTCCATTTCTCTTTTTGAGATTGATAGAAAAATAATTCCTAATGTTTGTTGAACTACAAGGAACCTTGGAAAAATCCCCTCCTGGCTGATGCTTGGGGCAAGGCTGTGAGACTGAGTGACAAAATGAATGGGCAAATTCTCTCCAAATACCTGTTGCTATTAATATTTTCAGTCTCAGTCTAAGTTAATGATTGATTAGGCCTCAGCTAGACTTATTAGCCAAGTAGAATTGAGGATTTAACTCAAATGCTCAGAGAATGTAATTACAAAAAGACTTTCTATTAAAAATAATTTGAAAGATAAAAGAAATAAAATATTGTTTTCATAAAAAGGAAATTTGTACTCATTGGGTTTACAGCAAAAAACAAATGAGTTTGAGATAGGTTGAAGTGTTCAAGATCAGGCTGGGTGGGGCCCTGAACAGCCTGGTTTAGTCCATGGCAGTGGCGTTGGAAGTAAATGGTCTTTAAGGTCCCTGCCAACCCAAGTCATTCCATGATTCTCTGGTGTTCTGGCTTTGGTGCAAACAGTTTTTTCTGTCCTTCACAGCATCCACAGGTACTATATTGAGGGATAATTCCTGTCACAGAGCAGTGGTACTTCTGCTGTAGTTCCTGCAGGAAGGGGAAAGAGTGATGTCAGAATAGAGGGTGACCTCATTAGTGTTTTTGGTAAAAAATGAAAGATCAGAAGTCCAATGGGACTTCTGAGATGAGACAGATTTGATTTATACTGAATGAAGCACCTCTTAACTTTCAGAAGAACAGAAGCTAACCTTCCTCACATAAAAATTTTATCGGTAGATTTTTTATATCTGATTAAAGATGGGTTTTGGTTCCAGCAATAACTCAAGGGAAAACATGCATTGTAAATACAAAGTAGAATAAGGAAAGTACATGCATAAACATCAGCGACATGTATAACCCCACCTTCCTCACTGGGAACTTGTTTTGTTCTAAAGCACCAAAATACCAACCAGCTTGATGTTGGACTACATTGTTATGGTCCCCAAGCTATAAAATAATATTCCTCTACCAGTACATGCATAATTGTACCACTTTGTCCCTTTTTTCTACTGGGTTACTACTTCTGCTCTGGAACTGCATTCATGCAATCCTTCTACACGGGTCACAGTTGCAGAGATCATCTGGGGAGTTCTCCTTTGGTGGTGTAACTGAAAACCAGCCTGGTCCCAAGGCAGATACAGGACCCCAAGGACAACAGGATCCCATTAGCAGAGCACCTGTGTAAACAACTGGAGAACCAGGCCACCTTCTTGCTGTAGCCCACAGTTCTGACCTTATCATGCTCTCCATCATTTATAGAATTTATCTTAAAGGCAATTTCAGAGGGATATAAAATATCTTCCTTCAGCAAAGAAACTTGCATAAAAAGACTTGAGAAAATTCCACTTTTGATTAACTCTAGGGAACAGAACTTGCTAACATAATGAAGCATGACACATCATCAGGACTCTGCATTTATCTGGAGAAGTGTCAAACAGCAGAGTTTCATGAAGCATGAAGAGTGTGCATTATGGAAAGAAGAAAACATTTAAGTTTTATTTCAACCTCAGCTACCGACCCACCACCCCTAGGGTAGAGACACTTCCATATCCAAGATTGCATAGTTTAGAAAGCCACATAAGATATTATGGCATGAATAACAATGAAAGCATCAAATCCAGACTTCTTGTTGTTGGAAAGGGTAGGTAAATTCCATCCTTTCTATGACAATATTTTTCTTTGTTTAAGGACACCTTAAGAAAAATTAATGCTTGCATTAAAATAAAACAGACAAGGAATAACACAAGAATTGAACTACTTACATTATTAATTTGTTTCAATTTTATAAGAGAAAGGTAGGTTCAGAGAATATTTTCCTTGTGATTCACTGAAAAATGTGTTTTTAATGGGATGTATATGCTTAAATATTCTGGAGAGTTCAGGGTGATGATGTACATCTGTGTCCTATTTCCCTCTGTGAAAATTACAACATCTATGAATTATGTTTATAACCTCCCAAAGCCAGAGAGAGAGAGATCAGATCTGGCAGCATTAGGATCTAATTTTAGAATGCACCCAGTTGCCTGATAATTATTTACACCAGAGATGCTACTATGCTTTCTTATGAACTGCAGCATATTATTGGTAATATATTACAGGAAAAAAAAAAACAAAAAACCCTTTCCTCATTTCTGCAGTGACTTTTGAATGGATAGAGTCAGTAGAAAGCAGAGAGAAATGAGCTGTTTCTAGAGAAACAGCTTTAATTCCAGGACTAAGATTCACCTCAGGCCTTAACCCAGGTGATGGAAGTTGCCTCACAGGGTCTGGGCCAGCTGGTGCCCTATTCTCCCCAGGAGACTGCAGAAGCTGTAACCTTTGCAGCCACTTTTGGGCCATCCTCCCCTTCCTTTAGTACCACTTTCAGTCTGGTTTGAAACCTTGCTCCTGACTTTTTTTCCTTCTATGCAATGTCACATTTAAAAATGATCTGGTTCCACACTTGGGTTTTTTCCTAGTCCCTTTTGTTTCATCAAACATCACTATTTGTCATCACTAAAAATGTCCTTTGCTGCCTTGAAGACTCTATATTGGGCCTTAACACCACCCCAAAATGATACATTGAGCCATTTTAATGAGAAAAGCCTCTACCAAATAGGCAACTGAGCTGTTAATACCTCATTCTTAGCATTGTCACAATATTCATCAGGGCTATGTAAAGATTTGGAATTAATTATTTCAAAGAGGTTTCTCTTCTGGAATTTTCAAGTGTCTTCATCAAGGTTTGAGTAAAATATTCTTAAATCATTACCTGAATTTCATCATCTTAGAAACAAAAATTACACAACTGGAATAATAATAAGTAAAATTAAAAGGAGAAAAAAACCCCGAGCAACAAAACAACAACCAAACCACAACTGTATATAGAGAAGGCATTAAGACTCTTTTTCACCTGAAATAATCAGACCAATTTCATTCCTTTTGTACCTAATCTACAATAAGTGGAAAGAAAACATAAACACCATCCTGAAATGCTGCAGAAGAATTAAGAGGGTAGTGATACTTGATCACGGTGCCCTGCAATTTTCTACATATCAATTCCTGCACAGCATGGTCTGCTTGAGAGGTGTGAAAGATCAACAGCTGTAAAAACAGAGCAATAGCTGCACTGAAGTTTCACACCTGCATGCAGAGACTCCTTCATCAACTGCATGAACTTTGTCCTTTAGCTATAAGGCAAAGGGGCTTTTTAAGTGTCATGCTGCTGTTTCCTTAGTAAACAATGGGCATAATTAAAGCTATTAAGTATCCTTCAGGAAAAAGGGTACCAGTATTAAGTTGGAAAAAATATGGCTTGACTGGCTAGATTTGTAATTCTTCTACCAGAGATGATAAAACACTACCAAATAATAATAATAGTAATAATAACAACAACAGTAATAATAATAATAATAAAGAGCGGTAGTAAATTTTTGTTGTTGCATGGACAACGGCTACAATGCTCAGCTGTAAATGCGGTTCATAGTGAAGTGTTGTTAATAAATAGGCTTTTGACAGGGAAAGTTTAGTACAGCATAATGTTTCACTGGATTGCACTGCACTTAGCAAACAGACCTGAAATAACTGTAGCTGAAGACAAATGTGAGTTAGCAGAAACATTTTGAAACTGTGACTTTAAAACTAGAACTCCATGATATAGTAATCACTTGCTGTTCTCAAAGGAGACTAAGAAGTAGAAGAAAAAGAGGTGTAATTTATCTTTCTGTGAGCCTTTTTTTTTTTTTAGTAGAAATGCAGTGCTGACTGGAAGAATTTAGTTTGGGCTTTTCTTTTTTTTTCAAAGCCATCAGCTATGTAAACGATACAGACCATATTGATAAATGGTTAAAATGGAATGGAACAAACCCAAAAATAGGAATCTGTGGCAACAGCTGTCCAAAACAGAATATCTTCATCTTTCATTTAGAAACCTCCAGCAGGTTGAGTGAGTTATTCCATGCTGCAGAAATGCCTTTGGGATGTGTTCCTACTGGCATCCTTGTACCACCTGCTTGGGAAGTACTGTGCCATGGGCCTTAGCATTTGCACAGACTTCTGTGAGAGGGAAATGTCAGCTTCCATCTGATGTCTCAGTTTGCAGCTACAAAAGCCGTGCCTGCACGAGCCGTGGCCAGGTTTACCGAGGCAAGACGCACACACGCAGGGAGGGCTCTGTGACTCTTCTTTCAGGGAGGCTGGGACCTGCAGCCTGACTTCTCCATCCAGCAAAGTGAGTATGTGGTGAATGAACAGTAGATTTCATGCATGTGAAATAAGACCTATTCTATACTAGCTACTAAAGGGGGCTTCAGGAACATTGCCCCCTCAACTTCAGCTTTAAGGCTTTAAAAGCTTCCTATTAGAAACATTCTTTATCCCACAAAATCTATTCGGTTATTGATATGTCTTCCTTTTAAAAATATTTCCCATGTCATGGCTGAAATGATTTATACAATGATAGACCTTACGTCCTCCCCCTGCTCTTTTTATAAACAATATTTTTACTTCTCAGGGGAGGTGGTCTGAAAAAAAGGTTTATGTAAAGGGGAATTACTAGAGATAAGGTATCTGGAGAATAAAACTAACTGCACCCTACAGGTTATAGAATAACAATAACATATAAAAAAAATAAGCATTGAAAATTGGAGAGGCCAACAGAATTGAAATTGGAACTTAACACTTTAAGTAGAAAAAATACATACAACAATCCTGTATTGTGAGGGAACTGTACTAAACTGTTATGGTGAACACATTTCTTGGAAGCAGGGGGCTGGTAAACTAAATAGTTTTCCATTTTGGTTTTTACATTATCTTCGATGAAAAAATCACTTGTTTAACACAGAATATCTTATCAGGAAGGCCACCAAAACTGATATATGCCAGTGTTTTACTGACATGGGACTAGTTCTTTCACAACAGGGAATATTTTACCTATTTAACAGCAACATTTGGTCTGCTTACTCTTTGATGCATCTGCACCACCTCTGATCCAGGACAGCTACTGGTGTGTACCCCATGCTACTAAGTGCTGTAGACAATTGCATTTCTATCACTAAAAAAAAAGTTACTTCCTTCTCAGAGCAGGAGGCAGTAACAACTGAGAGTTTAAGAATCAGTATTTCAGCTGAATCAGTATTTCTTAAGATCTCCTTTGAGTACCTCGACAGGATACAAAGTTCAACATTCGGGGATGCAATCAGGCAATCCTCTAAAAAATGAATGGTTGTTAAGTATGGAATCATAGAATTGTTTAGGTTGGAAAAGACCTGTGAGATCATCAAGTCCACCCATAAGTCTCACAGTGCCAAGTACAACACTAAACCATGTCCCCCAGTGCCATATCTACACCTCTTTCAGATACCTCCAAGGATGGCGACTCTACCACTTCCCTGGACAGACTGTTCCAATGTTTGACAACTCTTTCTATGAATCAATTTTCCATAAAATCTGACCTAAATCTCCCCTGGCACAACTTGAGGTGATTCCCTCTTGTCCTATTACTGGGAGAGGAGATCAACCCCCACCTGGCTCTGCCCTCCTTTCAGGAAATTGTAGAGAACAATAAGATTCCCCCTGAGCCTCCTTTTGTCCAGGCTGAGCCCCACCAGCTCCCTCAGCTGCTCCTCATAGGATTTGTGCTCCAGACACTTCCCCAGCTCATTTGCCCTCCTCTGGACCTCCATATCCCTCACCTCAATGTCTTTCTTGTAGAGAGGAGCCCAGAACCAAACGCAGGATTCGAGGTGCTGCCTCATCGGTGCCCAGTACAGGGGACAAATAAGCAAAGAATAAACAACAAAAAGGGAGGCCTGAACACCTCTGAATACCTCAAAGACATTTAAAAAAACCCCAAACAACAAAAGACATCAAATCCTCCTAGGAATTACCTAAGCTACCACACTAAAAGGTGGTTTCTAAGCTTGATACTTTAGCAAAGCTCTCTAAGCAGAGAGAGCCTGGGAGCAGATCCATCCTAGTAACTAGTTACTTCATTTTTATGTTTCCTTGCTGTTCATTCCAGTGCATTTACAACAATTCACTTAAACTACATTCACTCAGAAAAAATCAAGCCCTGGTGCTGCATTTCAGTCTTAACAATTTATTTCATTGCCAGATGTTAGAAAGACACAGGAAATAAACACTTGAAAGTAGACAGAAGCTGTTTGTGCCTGGCTTACTTTACAGCTCTAAGATTTTCTTTTTGCACATACCATAAGCCTGTAAATCCCATATTCCAAGATTCCTAGAAATAATTTCCAAGTACTTGAGTATTTTTCTAAGATTCTGGTTACTTCTATGTAGCTGGCAGCTCTGGTTTATTGCATTTAAGAAATAAACAAAGCAGTTTTAAACAGCATCATTTTAAAGACAAATTACCTTTCTGAATCTCCAAAGAAGCAATCTCACTCAGACACAGGAAGATCTATCGTCCTCTCATCCCTAGGCACAACTTCCATTAAAGCAGATCAAGAAGGGAATACATTTTCTCGTATTTAGTTTTTTAAAACTATCTCAAATAAGACCCGTGAAGAATATTAAGGCCATTCTAATGGACAAGCCATTAAAAAAGAGAGCAAAGCACATACATTTTATTGAGCAGAAACAGGAGTATGTGACACAGTGGTTGCTACACTAGCTCAACCCCATTTTACTGGCTTCAGTGTATTACCCTTGTCCAACAACACTGAGGTAAAAAACAGAAATAAAGCAAAAGAAAAAAAATCAGGGTGTAAGACTAGGGTCCACTGCAGAAGACCAGCAGTGGGTCTCATTGTGGGATCTCTGCAGTTAACTAGAAAAAACATGGAAAGCAATAAGGGGCATAGAGCTGTCATGAACAACATTCCATTCTCCTCAGAGATAACCTTCATTTAAAGCCAACTAAGCTTTTTCTGCCCCAAAAGCCATAACACAGAAATTTTAACTTCAGTGATACAGTTAAACATGAATATTGGGCTAATATAAAAATTTTTCTCCTGCCACTCTAGAAGCCACAGATGTTGCTTTGTGGTTTTGTATGCAACAGCTTCACAATCAGTTTCAGACAGAATTGGAACAGGTGGGAACTTCAAAAATGTATGACAACCAATTTGTACCCCAGGGAATGCTGACTTAATTTAGAAACATTCAGTGGAAAATAAGATAATGTCATCTTCTGCTTTTCTCACTTTTTAATGTGCTCATGAAACAACCAGCACTGAATATACACACACAACATACAAATATATCCTACATACCCTATGTAATCTCTCTGCACCATTTCTTCTAAGAGGTGAACAAAGACCATTCAGTACTCTAAGCCTGACAGATATTCTCAGCACCCCAGAGTAACTGCCCTCCATGTGCTCCATTTGTTTTGGAGTGGAGCCAGATAAAACACTCAAAGCTTAAGTTCATTTTTTTCCCCCCAAATGCTTCTGTATTCTTTTACACTGTTATAAAGAAGAAAACACATTGTGTAGTGTCCTGTTAATACTATGGGTTCATTGTTCACAGACAGATTGAAAACTGTCTGGGAATAAATCAAAATAAAGATTTTTCTACCAAGTCACCAAAATCTAAACATTTTTTGTTACAACTTTGTACTTCACATATAGAGCATTTATTTTATATAATAGCAGTGTTCAAGCTCTTTTATCCCTTCCTTCTGTTACCACGTTTGAGAAGGAGCAACAAATCCCAATGTAGTCTAACTTTCAACCAGCTTCCTTCATGTTTATAGTATTTCATGCCATACCTTTTGGGTCTGAATATGCTACTCAGAAGGAAAATTATGCCCCATCCTACTGATACTTCTGTCCTTTGGCTCAACCAGT
The DNA here is from genome assembly GCA_013397795.1 of Orthonyx spaldingii. Lineage (NCBI taxonomy): Eukaryota > Metazoa > Chordata > Aves > Passeriformes > Orthonychidae > Orthonyx > Orthonyx spaldingii. The sequence goes on along the minus strand of VZTJ01006083.1, from coordinate 661,232 downwards.
TAAAGTATTATCTTCTGTGGTGGATACACTCGACTCCTTAACCAAACTAGGAGCAGTTTGGTACAAGCTCCAAAGGAGGCAAAGGGCTGAGCTGTAATCAGGCCAAGAACTTCCCCAGTTCCAATCTGTTGTCTGAAAACCCTCTCAGGAGCAGAGTGACACAGTGAGCATCAATGCAAATGAGCCTGGAACACGATCACGCGATTAGCACATAAATAGCTGGTGGCTTTTCCTAGACTCATTGATCAAGGAACAGAGAAACTTGTGGGTATAAGGAGTCTCATGCATATTTTTTCCATCCCCATGCAATTTAACTACAAGCCAACCACTTTATTCCATAATTATGACAGTCTAAGCGAGCCTTCTATGAGTTCTCCCTGCTAAGCAGCCTGGCTGCACCAGTGATCTCCCCTTGAGCTGGGACACCTCTCAAGGTTCTCCTTGAGGCAGTGAGACCTTTTACCAACAGCAAGTCTTTGGTAAGGGACCAGTATAATTGACAACCTTGTACTGCAGTGTGCTACAATTTTGTCTTGGTCTAATTTTGATTTTTGTCTTGTTCAAATGATTGTGCAATACTGTCATGGTAATATCACCAATAAACTTTGTTAAGCCATGCTTTAACAACATATTTCAGTTAAAAAAAAGGTCACAACACAGTAGCTTAACTGCTGAGAACAATCACATAAAATGAAATTTGGTTATTTCTTAGGTAACAACGTCTTCAGCTTAACCACTTAAGAAAAATTTGCATAAAGAATTATATCCCCAGAACGAAACAGCAAGAATGAAAGCAATCAATTTCCTTTCTAACCATTTCCAAGCCTGTTTTTTTAACAGCTTCTGTGTTAGACAATAACCCTCTTTCTCCAACTACAACAACAACAGCAATTGTTTTTACAAGAGAATTTTCTGCTCTCCGACCCATGAACAGGGCAGATTTATCTCCCTATCTTCTGACTCTCTACTTCTATATTGTGATATATAAAGTACAGAAAAATATTACTTATGTTGATCAAAGCCATTCCCATTTCTACTCCCACAGCTGAAAAAACAGCATTTCCAAATATGGCTAAACTGCTTCGAAATTATAACACATATACTTTTGCCTGCTAAGTGGTTTAAGGGTTTTGAAAAACTCTTAAGAGATACTTGCTATAAGAACAAATATATATTTGCTGGTTAGCTGAAGTCTCCTCATTGCTTGAAGTCAGGCATGATTTACTCTTATAGATACCCTACCAAAACGTTGTGCTGATCTCACAACTCCTGTTGACAACAATGAACCTCTCTTAGTATTGCTCGCACATTTCTCAAAAATGCCCCAGCGGCTTCAACGTGGAGGCTTTCACTGTTAGAGAAGCATTGTGAAGAAATAAATGTTTACCTGCTCAAACCACAAAACTTAGCGTGTTAGAGCAAACCATAAGTAAACATTTTCATCACCATTGGTCATACAGAAGAATACAAGAAAGCTGGTGATGCAGGACTTTGTGCTACTGCCTATTGCCATTGAAACAGTGGCTGTTTTGCTACTATGCTAAAGTTTTTACCTTTGTGTTCCATGAGTTGCCTTTAGTAGTAGGATTTACAAAGAGAAACCACATACTAAAGAGCTGGCCTTTTTCCCTGGATGGGGAAGGTCTCATAGCTTCAGCAGTGACCCTGTCCCCAATGCAGGGAGGGAGAGACACTCTGCCTTCACCAGCAGAAAGAAATTATACATCACTTTGCCTAATACTGCTACCTAACACAAATATCCAGAAAATCGTTATTTAAACCATATTAAACCATAATAACCATACATATTTTCCTCAGCTTTGCATTATATGCACTGTGCTAAGCTGAATCCATTTCTTTTTATAGTGTGTAGTTCCATTTTCTGACTTGAGTTCTCTGATAATTTTTTTCTTTGTTGCGATATGATCCCTCCCAGCAAAGAGGGCTTCAGCCTTTTTTAAAGAGAGTGAAATGCTAGGTACTTTCATAAATAGAAATACTTCAATTATTCTTTGATTCTTTTGCACTTCTGTAACATGCTGGAATTTCATTTAGCAGACCATCTTCATATAAAAACATATCATTTGGCAACCTTGATGCAGACTTTTCTTCTGTTTATGTGAAATATGCAGCTATTTCACCTACGTATTTTAACCCAGACTCTACATTCTTTACCATCATTCTTTGCTTCACAAGCTTAAAAAAACCCTCTTTAGATCTATTTCCCTGCTGTCATATTTTCCTTTAGATATATTCTGAAGAAAGCTTCTTTTTGTGAATTGAAAAATGTCATTGCATGCTTTGTACTGCCTAATTTTTCATCCTATTAATACCAATAGTATAATGTATTTGAACACCACAATATTTTCATAAGATTCATTGGGGGGTCTACCTTTTTCCAGCACTACTCTAATGTTCAGATAATGAAGCGTGGGGGCTGAAATAGATAGCCTGCTGACCACCTGAACCCAGAAAGATTAAAATGTATGATTCAAAGCTGGTCGAGGGCTATGCCTTCTGGAAGAAAGATTCCTGTAGTGCTCTATCATTAACATCTAGACACTTGGTACTGGAAAACTCTGATGAAAGCAGGAATTCAATTGCTTCACATAGCCAAAAATACACATTCAGGCAAAATGCTAGGGACAGGAATAAGGGTTATTGAGATACACTTATGCTATCAATTAAGCTATTTGAAGAAATTTCTTTTTCTTCTGTAAAGATTAAACATTTAGGCAGCTCAAAAATGAACAAGTAACTGAGGCAAAATACCACCTCTGGTATTTCTCTTAAAAGAAGCAGAAAATGGCACCAACAAATATCAAACAAGAGAACAAATGCAATATGCTGATAATAACGCTTCCTATGAAATTTTAGCCTCTGAAAATTAGGTGTCAAGAAAAAGGAATAATTAATGAATTGGAATACAGGCAGTACTAAGATCAACTACAGTAAATACATTGTTATCAGATTTTTGTTTTGTTAACACAATGGTGATAGACAAGGAACTGCAGGGGATTTTCAAAATTTCAAATTGCAGGTCTTATGAAAGCTAAGAAGTAGGTGGAAAGCACAAAATTCAACAACAGTGATTTTCATCAAAATTGTCTTTAGGAATGAAAGTCATCAAAAACCTTCAAAGAAAATTTTGTGCAAGTTTAATTACTTTGAAATAGCTGTCGTCAATTAATTGGGAGGCAATACCTTGCCTTTGGTTTCTTCAGGATTCCTAGAAGTTAAAGACTGTGTCCTGTATCATAGCCTAGGTATTTTCTACAGACTGTCAGAAGAGATCCCCTCTCTATTCCAACACTTAAAACCAAAAAACTCTTGGTTCTTTGTCAGGTAGCTTATTGACTTCACTGAGGTTGAGGCTTTACTGAATTTTCAAAACAAAATTTACAGACAGTGGAACAAGATTATGACCTGTACTACTTTAAAGGACTTATTTGATTATCAACACACAGCAACATTAATAAATGCTATTTTATTCCAAATGTAACTGCCCTTTGTTATATTAGATATGCTTTGTATCTCCTTGTCTTCTCACATCAAACACACATTGTGGTTGCAAAGTGCAATCCTTCTGGCTTAATTCCTCAATGTTACATCCAGATGTATTGCACAAACCCTCTGATGAGGACCATTTATTGTACCTGGAAGCCCTGAGAATTTGCTTCTGTATGGAATATTGCTGCCAAGTCAGAGTCATCTGCACTTCAGAGGAATATAAAGCAGTAAAAATCAAATTCTGTTTGACACCTTGATCATGCCTTGAGGCTACAACTCTGATGGTTTTTGATTAGTGAAAAACATTGTGGTTGTGAGAACAGGTGGAATATGACAATTCAAGATGTTCCTAAAATGTAGTAAAAGATAAAGAGACTTCAGTGTCTTTGACAGGTACTTCTAAGAGATAACTATAACCACTTCAGTCTCGAAGGCTTTTTGGCCATGAATGAAATTTTTGGTAATCCACAGGCATTGTGACAAATCATCAGCTCTCCTGCATTATTTTTAGGCACCCTGGAGTTCAACCTACCTTCTCTGCTCTCCAGGCTATTGGGAGACTTCTTTGGCAGTTGCGAAGTTGGATGGGCTGCTATTTATCTTGCTGTGAAGTAGAGTTTTCTCACATAGCAAATAATCTTACAAGGTGTTAACATTTCCCGTTCCCACTCATCAAAACACTTACCACGAAACAGATGCACCAAAGACGAATCAAGCTTGGACTCATACTTTAGTTACCAGGCTTCACTTTCAATAGATCTGTGTAGCTCTGGAGAGACACAATTCAGATAAGAAGATAAAGCTGAGCAGACCAAGGAACAGCAACCTGCTGTCCTCTAAGTACAGCTTAAGTGAAGTTTACCTTCTCTCCTGTATACTGAAACTGTATGGTATTTTGCCCTGGCCAACCACAATGAGAGAATATCAAGATTTGCTCTATTTTTACTAACTGTTCATGGCCCCGTGAGTTATCCCCTCCTACAGCATCACTGCAGAAATTAAATGTCCTGTATGTAGGAGAGTTTTCAACACTTCTGTGCCCTACATCACAGTAGAAACTCTATTACGTGCAGAGCAATCAGAGAAAGACCGTGTTAAAAGATGGAGAGGAAATGCAAACAGTACAAAAGAACCCAGTTGGATAGAAGGCAAAAAATGTGCTTATGGGTGAAAGAAACCCAAAAGTAACATCCAAGTTTAGTACCACAACCTAATATTCTCCTATTTGTAATGATTAATCTTAAAATTAGTTTAGCTGAGGAGGTGTTAGGGCATAGGTTGGACTCGATGATCTTAAAGGTCTCTTCCAACCTAGTGATTCTGTGTGTGATTCTTGGTGTAAAAGAGGCAAAAGGCTTTGATTTGCCATAGCTGAACTGTGCTTGCTTCTTTTGAAGCATTCCTCCTGTTAATCCTCATAAACTCTTAACAGTCCAAAATGATCATTATTGCCAGGTACGTTAGTACATTATTACCAGGATGGATCCTTTCAGTTGTGAGTCCTCCAGGAATTTTAGCAAAAAATGTTTGCCTAGAAAAGATCACAAATTAAAGCACCTGCTTTTCACTAATAAATTCACTTTCTTCAGAGCATAATGAGTAGTCATGAGCTTTTATCACTATGAGACTAAAGAGAGCTAATTTGACAGCTCTGCCTTCAGTCCTCTTCGCACTTATTTTATATCAAAATAACTGCTCTGACTTCACTGAGATTGCTTCTGCTTTGTATCAAGTTTAGAAAATAATCATATCCAAATTCTTTAATTTCAACACTGTCCTCATTTTTCTTACACATTTTATGAAACCCTGTAGAAACTGTGACTGGGACCACCCTTGGTTTGTATGTGCCCCTTAGAGCCGAAAAGCTGAATTATGCACTGTGCAAACTCCCTCGATGGCTTGACAAAAATTTATAATTTAGATCTGATTTTTGGAAGATGTCTCTCTAACTTGTTTAAAGCCTTTTATTAGTACTAAGCAATCCTTTAATCAGTGCCTTCTGCCCTCTCATGTAAATAAAAAACTCATCCGAGGAGCTGATTGAGGATAGAGAGGACCAGCTTTTGCCAGCTCTGCAGTTACGTGCCTGCACAATTTCTCTGCTTTGCTGCTTTGTACATATGCACCTGAAGAGAAAAAAATAAACCTATAGGAGGTACTGCAGCCAAAGCCATACCCAAAATAAACCCAGGTACCTCAAGTGTCAGCACAGAGACAGGGAACTTTTCAGAATATATTCAGGGTTGTATATATGACCTTGCTAACTACATCCATGCTTAATTAGTACATGTGTAGGGCACTATAGATATTAATCAAACTGTAACAGGGCTGGATATTAATGCTGAGGGATTAAATTTTAACATAAAGGGAAAAGGTTTACCTGGGAACTCTGCATGCAAAAAGCTGTGTTGAGAAACAGACTGCAGGCCCCACACTTGAGAGAGCACATGGTTGCATCTGTGCCTGTCCGTGACATGGGGACTCCCCAGGGAGTCTCCGTGTGATCCCCTCGTGGATTCATGCAGGTGCTGTTGCAAATTTCCTTCACTTAAAAAGAAGATGTGGCTTTCTTGCAGGCAAATCCTCACTCTGTCTCTTTATATCAAATTATACCAAGCATTCAGGCCAAACACATAATATGGATGAAATTAGGAGAAAACCCCATAATTTGCCTAGTTTTGGGGGGCGGTTGCTTACAATAGTTTTAAGCCTACCATAATGTGATAACTATTTTCTTTCCACTGCTTTATGAAAAGACTCTCAAACAAAGCAGAGCTGGTGAAATTTCTTGTCTACAATCATTTCAGATAAATCAAATAAATTACATGGCCAAAAGGTTACACAAATTATTTAAACATGTGAGTTAAATCTTATGGGAGCCATAAACATTTCTCAATGATGAAACATAACAATAAGAGTTTTCTTTGTGGAGGTTATGCTGAGGTTCTCTTGGATTCTTTATATATAAAACCATAAAAAGTGATTCCTGGGATATATATATTAAATGAGGTTCCTTCCACTCCTTGCTTGTAGCTAATATTTCACTAAAATCTAATAACATTATAACGATAAACAATACAATAGTCTCCGTACAGGGATATGTTGAATGCTTAGTAAAGCACTGAAAAAAGAGTATCTGGTTATTTGACACCAAAAAAAATTAATAATGGAATATGAACTACGTTTTATAATTTCTTTGGAACGTTATCTATTTTTCAGTGTCTGAGTAGTGCATAACACAAAAGGATTGTTAAACAGTAAAATACAATGGGAAATTCAAAAATTGCAATTTAAACTGTTGCAGAAAAGTTCATTTAAATTTCTATTCCTGGTTTACAAAGATTCCAGTCCTCTGTTCTTATTGCTATTTCAAAGTTTCCAAGACTGGCATCTCCTCGGTAAGTACAAGTTAACATCCATCAAACACCATATGATGAATAAATAGCTTTAAGCCACCTTTCCCATCGTCCCAGGCTAAATGCTTCCGTGGCTTATGAAATAAGATTAACAACACTAATACATTAAAAATGTACTGCAACATCTAAACATTGGATTTGGAGGTACAACAGGTATATGCAGAAATGGTAGTGAATGTTCAGATTATTACTTCCCAGAACCGGATCTTGAACTTTGAAGAAAATAAAAATTAAATCACCATGATTCTTGTAGAAAATGCCTGTCTTGTAAGGTCTTTATACAGGATTTGTTGTTTTGTAGTCTTTGTAAGGGGTGATTGAGACTTGTATCTGCAGCCACTGTCAACATATATACCCAGAGGTTTTTATTCCAAAGCACAGACTTGATCACTTGCTCAGAAGAACATTACTACAGCTTTCAATATGCAAATGTTACAGTATCAATTATTTATGGAAGGAAATATTGAGAATGAATAGCAAAACACAAACAACCATGGAAAGAAGTACAAAATCAACATCGCTAGACCTTTTCTTGTTGTCTTTGACAAAGATTGCAAATAGTCACAAAATTATAGATTTAAAACCACTAAAATTCAAGCCCTAGTAAATGAAATTATTTTTTCTTGTCATCCCTCAGGACCACAACGTTATTACATAAGGGAAACAGAGGAATAAGACATATTGCTTCTACAGCTAATTCTCAGAAACTATTTATGTACTTTATAAAAATCAGATCACCTAGGGGTTGTTTTTCTCTGGATGGTATTGTTAAATTTATTCACTTTAAATATATGTTTCCAATATTCCTGCTTTGAATAGACTGCAACATCTCAGAAAAAAATGTTTGAATGTCAGCTATTTTGTGTCATCCTGTTGATAATTTACCACTTTTACTGTTGCACTTTCACACACACAAAAAAAATGAATTATTTCAATTATTTGTTTCTTGTGTAAAGCTAAATATCCTTTTGTGAAGGAAAGAAAACTTTTTCAGAAGGATAAAATGCAGCAGGAGCTATATTGTCACTAAATCATTTGGAAGTATCATATGCAAAGGTCATTTATCAGCAGAGCGTGCAATAAAACTGTATGATAGTTAATTTTTAGAATCTTATAGGCAATGAAATAGTGAAAAAAAAAGCAAACTCAAACTATTAGCTTCATCTATCTCTTGAGCTAATTAAAACAATCAATATTACTGTAGCTGATGCACACTGCTTTTCAGGTGGCCATGATAGACTTTTGCATGTTTTGTTCACCAACACATTAAAATACACACCTTGGATTCTCTTTCAGACAAGGAATTTGTTGAGCAGATACTACCATTAAATTTCTTTGAAACAGCATTCAATAGAGAAAGCATAACAAAAACATTTCACATTTCAAATATACAGAGCTTTTTAGTTCAAATCTAGAACTAAAAACCCATTCCTCAAATCTTATTGCCAATATCTAGCTCGGAAGCATGAAAATGTTTCTTTTGGATTGGAGATATTCTGTGTCTGGCTCCTTATTGTGGCCACGACCCTACAGATTCCAATAACAAAGTGTACCTGATTTCTGGATCAGGATGAGCTCATTTCTCTTTTCCCTGTAGTTGTAAAGCTAGAGTTTACATTGGTTGCTGCTCTCTGACTCCTTGGAGCCCTTCAGCTCATGAACCTACCACTGTCATCCTTCACATAATTCTCATTTTTGGAACTGGCAGTCTGCCAGTCAACAAGTCCCCACACTGGGATCAGTGTAGGGGTTCAGTGAGGGAAGAATTTTTTGTCATTCATCCAGATGACAGAGATCCTGGCTTGATTTTACCCTACACCTTAAATGCTGGCCATACAGGTATAACAATGCATGAAAAAACCAAACCTATATACCCACAGATGGCTTTATCTATTTTGGAAGGGAATATGGGGCTAGAGGGTTGTTGTTTTGTTTGTTTGTCATTTTCTTTATCATTGTTCTGTTTTGTTTGTCAAGCCTTGATTCTAGCTAAGTGTTTTACATTGACAGGGACCTCACATTTGTTTGATAGCAAGCAAATCTTAACCTAAGCATACCTCTAAATTTCCTTGTTAACATTATCAGATTTGTGTAAAGGATTGAACTGTACACAGAATCAACTCAGCTCTTCATCTACAACAAAATATGTCTCTAGTCAGTTGAGACAAGAGGATTTCCATGCAGATTTTCTCTTTGCTTCTTACTTGGGAGGAACTCACTCAACCTTTGCCCATCCTGTCTTTGGCTTTCCAGCTGTGGTAGCAATTTTTCTGACACTCCAACTCTTTTCAAACAATGCTGGGATGAACTGTTCCTCTAATATTTGAGCAATGAACATGAAAAAGATTT
>VZTJ01006083.1:630294-651904 GCA_013397795.1 Orthonyx spaldingii | reverse complement strand
TTTTTTTTTTTTTTTTGCTTTTCACCAAGCTGGCTATTTTATAATAGCTGGTGACAACCCCCAAAAAAGCTTAGATCCAGCTGCCAATCTCACCAACTATCTTGTTTTTAGGTCCGTTCATTAGTGGAAAAGCAGCATGTGAGTGCTGATGTTTTTCTATAGTTCACATACCCAAATACTGAAGCTGATGAATTTACTATGTTGTCAAACTAATCTATTTTAATGAGCTGAATAGAAATGTTTTACTTAAAACAGCTATTTACCAGTTATGACAATAGAGTTTTAGTGAATATTGAAAATGTGTGCAATAAAAGGCAAGAAGGAAGAAAGAAATCATACAGTGGTTTTATCACACAGGTCTCCTGAGGCAGCACAAAGGAGCCATGATCACCCTCAGGAGCTCACCTTTTATGGACACATGCTCTACAGTGCATGCATAACTTCCATGGGAAACAAAATAGCCTGGAAAAATTAATCTTGAGACCACCAATACAATCAAAGATATTTTTGAATAATGTTTGCTTCATACTGTCAAAATGTTTATGATTGTGTATCTCCTAAGCTAAAAATATTCCTGTTGCTTGAGGAATGTACTTGGGGGAAAGGCAAGATGAAAGCCAAACATGCTGCTTCCTTGAAGAACTTGACCCAACCAAAGGATTTCCAGTTTCTTAAAAATTATTATTTTGACTTTCCAGATTTAGCACGGGATCCAACCTGCTGACTACAATTGATACTACACTTGGTGTTCAGTACCTTGGTGTACAGTGGGAAACTGTACCACAGTCTGCCAAATAAGGGAAGCTTATAGCCCCAGCAAGAAGAAACTGTTCCAGTGCATTAATGCCATGAGGCGATGATAATGGTTTTCCCATGGAATCAAGAACTCTCTGACAGCAACGCAAAATGAAACTGGCTCAAAACACAAATTGTCCTGTGGTTCATTTGATTTCCTGATGAAAAAGGCAGCCCTGTGCCACAAAAAAAAAAAAAAATCTGTCTGCATACACTGCAAACCCTTCTATTTATTTAAATATGGAGAAATTATTTTCCTGTGGGCAGATTTTGAATATAAATTGAAATCCAGATCTGGCATGCTTTGATGTGAGTAATCAGCACTGAGGCCAATTGCAGTTTCCTAGTAGGACTGAAAGAGCAGTATACAACCAACATCCTTAGCACCTGAAAACTTTACCCTTGCAAAGTAGAAATGAAGAGTGACAAGCTGTCACTGCTTGAGGAGCACCGCAAAGGAAAATGGGAGGTGAATGTCTCCACACTTCTCCTGAAGTCAGAGCCAGAACTGCTCTGCAGCCAATGCTTATGCTGCCTTTGAATCCATACTGTGCCTAACCCTACACTAGTCCTGCCATCAGTAGAGAGAGCACTCCAGAGTGGATAGAACAGCAGTTTTGGTATTATTGTCCTGAAAGACACACATGGATAGAGAGAGCATGGCACAGAATCAAAGAATGGTTGAGGCTGGAAGGGATCTCTTGAAATCAGCTGGTTCAAACCCCTGCTAAAGCAAGGTCAGCTTGGGATTTTTCATGGTTTTAGGGATTTTTGCATGGTTTTGTTTCTTTTTTTTCTTTTTTTAAACAAGTAATGCAGGCTACTTTCATGACAAAAAAATGAAATGCATGAGTTTAGAGTCTGCTAGGATGGTATTGGAAGCTTGAGAAGAGAGGGTAAAACCTGACAGCCTTATCTGTATTATCTAGTAAAGAAGTGCTCACTTCTGTCACTGAGAGAGTGACTCAACCCATCACCAGAACAAACCTGGGCCCCTTCAAGAGCAGTCCTGGAATGAACTGGTGTCTGTGGAGCAGAAAACACGGGCTTCAAAATCTGGGGGTGACAACAGCTCTCTGTGATTTTACCCCACAGACTCGTGGGGATGCACGACAAGTCCTGCACCAGCACCGACAAGTCCTGCACCAGCACCCACCTCCCTCTGCAAAAAGGGCTTTTCTCACTCTGACTGAGCTCTGTGTGAGCTTGATGCTTCCTGAGCGTTTGTTCCCCTCCATGTGTGCTCACACAAGATGCCAGGGGCCTCAGTGCCAGAACAAGTGTCTTGCTTGCTCTTCTGTCACCACAGCTTTGCCTTCACACTCCTGACTGAAATAGCTGTGCTGGCAGAATCCAGGGTAGATCTGTGCTTAGTTCCTGGAAACAAAGGAAAAGCACTTAAGGGAAAAGAATATTTGAATAAATTTGAAACGTGCTGAAGGCTGAAATACAGGATAAAATTTAGATCTCTATTGTTGTTGCATACCTTGACATCTGAATTCTTGCTATTCTATTCAGGTTCAAAATCCCCCACCTTTTTGTGATCACTGAGTTCTTGTTGTCACAGACTGAGATTTCCAAAAGACTGTAAGGGAGGGTGAATTTCAGTGAGATTTGGGCAGCTGATCCTCCCACGGTACCTTGATAATGCCAGTACACAAAATTAGTTTTTACTAATTTTTTTATTAGTTCTTATTTTGTTCTGATTTTTTTTTTTTTAAGTAGTTAGGGTTCAAACACCAGAAATCAGTCTATGACATTGAGAAATTAATTGTTGATGCTAGATCCCTTTCTAAGATTCACAATTGCATCACCAAACACACAGCACACACACTGCTCTTATGAAAATCTCAGTTCTTCTGAGGGTAAGGAGAGATAGTATTAAATAAACAGAAAAGGCCACTTTGAACAATTTCTATCCAGACTGAAATACAGGACTAACTTTGAAAAAAAAAAGAAAATAAAAATCACATATGGCAAGGCTCCGGCTAAAGAAAATCTAGTTATAGCAGAGGAGGAAAACATATGTTCCAGATACATGCTATAAATAGACTAGGTGCTCTTATGGGATATATCAGCATTCAAAACAGCAGCAATAGAAAAGGCCAGAATAAATGTGGAGGTTTGGGGGGTTTTTTGAGTCCCATCAGTTTCCTGCATGCATCTAGTGGCATTACAGAAGGGGTTTTTTTTCATTTCTTTACACGTCTTAAAATCTAGTGTTTGAATCAAAATAAAGCTAATTTGCATTGGCATAGTGACTTAACTCACTGGTGTATTATTACTGTGTAAGCAGGTGTAGTAGCAACTGCAAATAAATGCTTGCTGATGGGATCCCAGCAGGGTTTCTGATGAGTTTTCATTTTGTTGAACCTCACCCAGGAAATTATTGTGTAAAAAGCTTTGCTCTTAGTTCTTTGCCTGAAACATTATTTAGCTACACCTGGCCAAATTCATGGCAATTATAGTAGCTATCCATAGAGGACACAGGAAAAATCCCATCCCTTTTTAAATCATTGTCTCAAAACCCACGTATGAACAGTGAAAATATCCCCCTCAGATTAATATGCACAATGAGACTTCTGATCCAAGTGCTCTTCACTTTATAACCTACATAGAGAAAGATAAAATGGAAGCTTTAAGGTGGAATCTAGGATATTCACCACCAGAATATTCCAACTGAAAGTATTTTAGAGTGAAATATGTTATTCAAAGCAAAAGCATTTCTTATTATGATGATTTTGGCAATACATTTGATCATGTTATTAAGTTTCATTTTCATTTTGTTATTTGGGCTGAGAGCATCTCTAATTATTTTCCTCTTTCAGGCTCATTTGATTCAATTCAGAACACCTAAGAAATGCTGCAATGGGCACTGCATGTCCCACATTCTACAGTCTCCCATGAAGGAGTTATTTAGGTCAATCTTTCTTACCTACAGTAAAAAGAAGGAAAAAACTTTTCAGTAAAAGGCTGAAGAATATCTATTGATGCTTTCATATAGATCCACAAGATTAACCACCAAAAGAACATACAAAATCCACTGCTAATATTATATAAAGATTTGCAAGTCACCTTCAAATATTACCAGGGTGATTATTTGAAAGCCAACAAACAAGATTAAAATGAATAATTCCCTTTCCTACACTAGCAAGTGACCATTTACCAAAGAGTGGGAATTGAAATGAGTTTTCGTATTGATTGCCATGAATGTTTATGAATTCTTCTAAGTGATAACGATGAAAATTATCATCCAATGTAAAAAAAATGATAAAGTTCCTTAAAAAAAGACTGCCATGAAAGGTTCTATAGAGGAACTGCACCAATATTTGCAAAACATACTGACCTATATTTTTTTTAAATCCCACTCTAAAAAAAAAATCTATACACTCAAGGCAATATGAATTTTTTTCAATCTTAAATCTAAATTTACCTTCCTTCTTAATTCTAAAATGACATTCTGTTGCACAAATTTACTTACCAGTGATGTGAACGTCACTAGGCAGAGTTCCTGCAGCATCAGGAAGGGACCAACCCTACCACTGCACCAGCATTAGGTGTCACCTGCCAGCTTTTGGGGAACCAGTGCCTTGGTATTATTCATAAGGGCACCATTCCGAGTTCCATTCAATTCAGCATACCAGATTAAACAAAAATTATAAAACATCTATCCCGTGAGCAGTCTCTGCTTCACAGTTTGGCTTTCAGTACTTACAGCCCTCAATGCCATGGGAAGGTTTGCAGAACCATCTCACCCTGCTGAGAAACCCTGATTTGGAAGAACAACCAGCTGAATCAGAGCAGAGATTATCACAGGAGTCAGGCTTCTGGATATCACTTCAAGTTGCTTTTCAGCTGTGGAAATACTCAAGTATGGCCAAAGGAAGAGAGGGAGGATAGCACAGTCACTTCAATATCTACACACAGACCTAACTTCTTTTGAAAGCTGTATGGAATACTTTGAGGAGGTGTATAAAACATTTACTTTGAAAATGTAAATCTCTCACATCACTTAACTTCTTTTTCATGGTTTATCATTAACTTGTCTTTCATTTTAAACAAGAAGAAATATGTGAAGCAGAGTATAGAGCACAAGGTATTTTTAGGAAGCCATTTACTACCTTTTCTAGGATGTGGATTGGGGTTTTTAACTTCACAGGACCACCACTCATTTGGGGAATAGTGCTGTAGGTGCCATCATACAGGTGCTTTGGAAGGGCCTCTCCTGGGAGTCAGCTGTGATTGCAGTCTCTCATCTCTCTAAAAAGTACCTGCTTCTGTTTTTCAGCTCCTGTTGACCTCAGCACTCAGCTAAATGTCCTGTTCCCTGCAAGGACTGGAATCCTAATTTCCCCAGAAAAACAGGCTCCTGATACCTTCTGGCTGCTGACTTGGCTCTGCAGGAAGTTATCTCCCAGCTCTGTGATCCCCCTCGCCTGCAAATAGAGCAGGAGCAGGAACTGCTACCTCTCCTGCGAGCATAATTTCCATCTATTTACAGAGCTATGACTCACAAACCGTGAGAACTCCAGATTTAGCAGAGCAAATTATAGAAAAGCAGAAGTCCTGCCCCTTCTTCCCACTTGGCCTCAGGTCTCAAGAGAAGCCTGAGCCTCAGCAAAGGCATAAACCCACCAACTCACCAGGAGCCATGTGCAGACTGGGGAAATCTTGCTTTATAAGCAAATTTGATTTTGGGGGTGAGGGGTTGTGTGTGGTTTTGATTTTTTTTTTATTATTTTTAATTTAATTAGTAAAGTAATGAGAAAGCAAGCATGTGAAATATACAGTTCATTTAAGAAGGAACACGTAAACAGAATTTTTATCAGGCCATCCTGGAGAAGATGGGATTGCTACCTGGGCAAAAATGCTTTATCTCCCTTACTGAGATCTGCACGATAGACTGACTGGCAGAGCTATTAATTGATTCCTTGTATTTCTGATCTCACTAGGGCCAGCAAGCATTCCTAATGGTTTCTAATTCCTCATCATGACATCCATTATGTTCACCTCTGAGATGTCTAAATGAATTCCGTGTATAATGGCAATGTTATGTAAAATGCAACATGACAGGAATACTTAGAATTGTTCAAAGCTGTGCTGTGGAAACCAACCTTATTTGTGCCAGCCTTCCAATAAGGGATTTGCATGTTTTGGGTTTCTACAGGCACATTGAGAAACTCGACTATGTAAGGGTTTAGACATTGCAGGTGGGATAGTTTTATATCCCTTGTGGCTCCACAGAAAACCAAACACAAACTAAAATAATCTATACAGGAAGAACAGGCATGCTGACAGAGATTGTTTGACATTAGAAAGGCACAGCTACAGCTGCCTACTCTTTGTTAAAATGTCTACAGTAAATCTGGGCTAGTGCTCACACACGAAACAAAGAACTACCACAGGACACTTAAATAGGAGAAATAGATTCTGAAAGGTGTCAATTTAAGTAATTTAACTACAGCAAAGGAAAAATAAAACAGTTCTCTAAAATCTGAGCCTTTCAATTACAGAAAGCAGCTGTGAGAAAATCTAGCCTTTCTTTGAAGCAGAAAAACAGGACAATTGTATGACATAGGCAAGAAACAGTTTCCTAAAAGAAACATATTCCTAAAATATATCCCTTAGCTTATATATTAAAATGTCAATAAAAGAATCAAATCTATTCTTCTTTAACCTGAACTCTCATGAGAGCAGGTTTGAACTAGATAATCTTTTAAAGTCTTTTCAAACCTAAGTCATGATTCTGTGAATCTATGTTATAGTTTCCAGCATGGCAAAATGACCTCTGTTCATGGAAACGTGTACAACTTGTTGGGTCATTGGTGTTATTTTGCTCTGGTGCCAAACAGGAGCTCCCTCATGGGTCTCACCCAGACAGGGAATATAGAAGAGGAGCCACCCACCATTGTGAGCAAATTGTACAAGAGCCTCTGAAGGTCATGGTTATGTAGGAAAATTGGCAAGACACTATTTCAGGACTTGTAAGACTTGTAACTCAAAAGATGCCCCAAACTGTGCTGAAAAGAAACATAATTTATTCTTCTCCATTGGGAGGAGGGAATTGAAGTTTCTTTTGGGTTTGTCAGATGTCTGAAAACAACTTCCTGGTCTGAAAAACTCATTGTGAAGAACAATATGAACACAAAAGGAGTATCTGTGATGCAACTTGAGCTCATATCTGAGAAAGAGACCCACAGCATTGTTGACACTCCAGGTTCATTCAAGAAGAGACGAACTAGTAGAATAACTATATGAACACAGAGAAGCATTTCTTTCTGGTTTTACACCAATGTGTGTCATCTTCCAAATATCTGCAAGCCATACCTTTTTCTCTCTCAAACAAGCTGCTATTAAAAGAGTCCTTATAATGAAGAATTGAGAAAGAGATATTAAACCTATGCTACTTTAAGAGCACCTAGATCATTGGTTCCTTCATATCGCCACAAAAACCATAGATCCTTTCCTACAACACATTAAAGCAGAAATCTGTGAAGTACATCTGGGGGCCAGAACTGGCAAAACATAATGAGAGAGCAGAAAGATTAAATTGTTTTTATCTGCATTTTGCTTTTTGTTATAAATTTCAGAATTTGGATCTCACTGTAGTCTTTCTCAGCAGAGGATCTGAATCAAATCAAACTGCAGACACGATAAGTTGTAGACTGAATAGACTAAATGAGCAGCAGCAAATTGTCAAGTTCTTATGACATTTAGGGACCACTTTTGCTGGGATTTTAAGAATAAAATACCCTCGCTACTAATAGTGTTGTATCATTTCTTTGCACTCCCATTTGGTTACTGGGATGTGACCAAATATCAAAAGGCTTTGAGGATCCATGGAACTTCAAACTGATAAACCAACCAGGGAAATGAGTGGATGCATTATCAAGGAACAGATGGACTGCTGCACAAACAGGAAAAGAAAAATCAACACACCCGTTGAAGGGGAAGTCCTGACTCACAGATTGTTAGATTTTTTTGAAGGAGTGAAAAGCATATGCATAAAAGAGGTCTTGTTAATGCTAATCTTCATGGCTCCCAGAAAAGATCTCAGGCTCTTAAGGAAAATATACAATCATGAAATAAGAGAAAAGGCTCTTCCATAGATAAATAATTGGCCAAAAGGAAGGAAAAAGGTAAGAGCAAACGGGAAGTTTTTATAGCAAAGGAAAAGTCCACAGGGGTCTATTCTTTTGCTTTCCAGCATATTCATAAGTGATTTGGAAAAAGGCCATGACAAAATTAGCTGATGATACCAAATTATTAAGGATGGTTATACAGATTAAATCTGAGTGAAGCAAATGAGACAGTAGCTAATAATAATGGCAGTTGAAATTCAAGACAGGTAAAGGCAAAGCCTTGCACAAAAATAATTTTAGCTTGACATTCAGTTCTAAGATGGCTATTACTGTTTGGGAATGAGAACTTGGAGGGATAGCAGTTCTTAACTGAATGCTTGCCAATGTGTGAGAAAAAAAATCCCAAACAAATAGAAAAAAGAACCAAACTGTATAAATTTGTAATACACACACCATTTAAAATTATGTACAGGTCTGATCTTCTGCAGCCTGGAAAGAGTAACACGGAAGAGATCCAGGCAGGGACAAAAAGGGGTGTGAAACAATTGTTTCTACAAAGGGATTTGATTATCTAGGACTCCCGAGTTTGAAAAATTAAAAACAATAGAAGATGCAATCAATAAAACCATGAGTGGCATAAACAGAATTCTGAAGAAATTGTCATAATTCCCTACATAAGAACTAGAAAAGTAAATATTGAGTGAAAACACAAAACAAAGGATACTCTCCCCTTTAAGACGTAGGACTTACTGAAAGAGGATGATGTGAATTTTGAAAATTCAGATGCCTCCTACAGGTTAAATTCTTGAGAAAAAGAAATTATCTCACCTTATATGAAAAGAAATAGCCTCTGACACAGGTAGTTCTTCAGCCACAAACTTTCAGAGTTTGAGAAGAAGTTCTGTATGTAATGGAATTACTACACCCTTCAATTCACATATAATGGCCGGTGTCAAATGCTGCCTCATTGAACTGAAGTATTACACAGTATGACTATTCTTATGTCCTCATCCTAAAACTTTCTCAGGCAAATGAGTAAAATGAATCCAAGAAAAGGTAGCAAATTAACCAGGGGCTACAGAGCTGAAGTGAGGCTTGTAAGATAAATGTAAGCGTAAGAGTATTTTGGTGTACAAGACATACTTCCCAATTCATTTGCATTGGAAGTTTAATGACATTTATTTACTTCTTGTTTCAATATTCTTAGCTCTGTGCAGGAGAATTCAATAGTGCAGGAATAAGTTGAGTCTGAAGGTGAAGATGCTAAGGAAGGTCAGGTAAAGATCACAAAGGAAAACGACAAAGAAGATTTCCAGAACAAAGAACAGCTAGCTTATTCTGAGCTTAAAAGACCACGTGAAATGTAAGAAGAAAAGAATAGAAGAATGATACAAATGCACAGCTGAGATATATAAACAGAAAGGGTGAAGGAATTGTTAAAAACCCCTTTTTTATCATTCTTCAGAGTTGTGAATCTGACACTACTTACACAAGAAAGGACAGACGAAACCTCTTCTTGCTTTTACGCTTCTCTTAAAAGCTTCAAGAAGATGCCTACAAAATTATTTAGGTAAATTGTTTCAAAACCTTTCAGAGAAATCAAATTAAAACTTCAAATTTTAATGCATCCACACTTTAAACATCTGTGAACAAGAAACAAGTAAATCTGGTTTAACAAAGCCAGACTTTATTCTTCCTTACAGCTACAATGTTCTTTTTGTCAAACACTTTTTAAAAATAGATTTCTGCAAGATTCTCTGCATAATCACATCACTGAAAATCCTGCTGGGCAGCTGTATAAGATGGCAACTTAAACTACCCTGCACAGGCACTGTGGGCTCTGTATATGCCATATTTTCTACAGTAAATTCTTATAAAAAAATAATTTTCATAGTCATTAGAGGTTTGATTTATGACAACAAAAACGTTTAATTTCTCTTAAGTGAAGAATTATTGCATATATCTTTTGTAAAGACTAAAATCCTGTATATTTCATTAAAGTTGAAAAGGCAGAATCAGAATAGGCACACTGGAAATATAAGGCTTTGAATAAAACTTTTTTTTTCTTTTTTTAAAATGCAAAGTCTTTGAAGCAGGAAAAAAAAAAAAAAAAAAAGGAAAAACTTCTTAATTGTTACCTTGGCAAACTCCCTCTATAGAATTGAAAATAGATAAAACTATAAGGAAGGAAGAAAATGGAAGACAATTGTCATAGCAACCAGTTAAGAACATATTCAACACAAGAAACAATCTGATTAATCTCCTCTTTTAAGAACCACGGGACATACAGAACCACCCAATTAAGTAGCATGGCATCTTTTAAAGAGATAGTTGTCGCTGTTGAACCGAAAGCAGAGTGAAGGGACACAGCAATCTTGAGAGAATGCTAAGTGAGTTTATTCAATTATTAACAGATTTATATACACACGAGAGGACTATTCGGAGTGGATGAGATCAGTCCACCCCCCTGGGACTGATTGGGCAGAACTCTGACCGCCTGTTTCCAAAAACCACTCTCAGTAACATGAACCTTATCTTATATTTAATAAACTTTCAGTAGAATTCCCATGGGAAAGAGTTCTGTGCTGTCACAGATAGTATATTAAATCTCACTTTAAAATTTGTAGTTTATTTGCAGAGCTTTTGACTACATTTACAGCCAATAGGGCCATAAACAAAAATAAAAATAGCCAGGCCTTCTGTTTGTTTAAATTATTTAGATCATAATTAAGCTCAAATATTTTTGTCAGGCCACAAAGAAAAAGTGATCATACTTTTTAAAATCAGGAGTAGGTACCTTTGCACTGAAAATAAGGGTATTAGAAGATTAAACTAGTCCAGGTGTAGAGACTAAAAATATAATCCCAATTATCCTTTCCCATTTTGTTGCAAGCCAACCTATTATGCTACAGAACTCTTGGTAACTTGGAGTAATACCTTCAATTCATAAAACCACACTTTTGTTTGAATATTGACATCAGCCATTCCTTTGTTTTCAGTCTCAGTTTTACCACATGCATTAATCAAACACGGCTACGTCTCGAGGTTTCAGATAAAACACAGCCACTTATTTATTTTCCCTTTGGGTATAGTCTTGCTACAAGCAACACTTTATGAGCTGTGTTTCTGAAGGACGTGCTTTCAGTCACTACACATTGTAAGACTCATTAGCAGGTCTGGATGGAGAACATTGTTGCTCATTAGTGAAGCTTTATTGCAAACACCAGATCAGGAGACAGCAAACATACAATAGACTTTTCCACCCTTCTCAAAGAAAGCCAAAGTATTAAATACAGAAGAAGCTCGATCTTCTAAGAGAAAGCTAAAATCTTGCATAAAGAGTACAATTTCTTCTGCTAGTAAATAGTTTTGATATTATTCCTATTTTTTCAGCACAGGAGAATTTGCTCCAATAATAGATCATTTGCTATTCCTCAAGTTTTCAAATACAAACTGCATTTCCTGCAAATTCTTTCCACTGTGCAGCTATTAATACTTAAAAAGTCAAGCAAAAATACTGCATGAGCTAAATAAAAAGGGTGTTTATTACATAATTGAAGGCTGCAATTACTTTCCAGTAAGTTAAATGTATCTATTTCAGATCCTTCAGGAAAAAGCCCTATTATTGCAACTATTAAACCCTGCATATTTCTGAAGCCTAAGTTTTTACCCTTAGGACTTTCTTCTTCAGCTGCAAGAAATCAAAAATGCATAAACTTATTCCAGTAGGAAGGATGGGTTATAAATTTGATCTCACTCATTCATTTGCTTTAAAATGCTTTAACAGATCCTAAATTTGAAACCTCATTCTCAAATTCAACTCCAGGGCAGAGCCAGAGTATTTACTGAAGAGGGAGGTTACCTCTACTCATTTTCCTCTTCTGTACAAACCTCTGATTTCCTCTTTCTCCCTCCACACTCCTTCTGTACTTGTATTCATCTTCCACATCTTTGTTCTTGTCTGGTCTGGAAAGCAATTGAGTCACATTTTTGGAACTATCTAAGGCTCAGGATTGAACTGAAACTTACAGGTAACACAAAAAAGTGCCAGTAGAGCACATGTGATGGTAGCAGCTGAAACGTGCACCATAAAAAAAACAGCTTTGACTTCCACTGTTTCCTGACATGCTCCATCCAGGCTTTTCTGCAAATGGGCAAGGTGCTGGCCTAAAAGCACCACAGCAGGTGTGGGAGGCTGGGAGAATCCATGGAGAAGTGCACGACTGCATGTGTTGGGAGTGGAATGGCCATTTCAGTGAAAAAGAGAGTACTTAAGAAACCACAGTGAACTTCAACAAAAATTCTACTAACCTCACTCCCCAAGAACACACAGAGAATGGGAACAGCTCTGGACCCAGAGTTTGTCCATCACATGGTGTGAATGTAAAGACTTCTAAAGGTTTATGGCTCATGCTTTAAGACTCCTTCTGGTATTTTATATTCCTGAGCAGTATAGTTCTTACTTAATGTGTTTAGCCTTTCATCTTGGAATAACTAATTCGTGAGTCAAATGCTCACTTATTGGATTTCAGTTTCATCATTTGTTGTTTCTTGTCTTCTGAGGATTTTGTTAAAGCTCTTGATAAAAAGCTCATGCTATTTTCCTTTTGATACTTGACTGCATTTAATGAAGTTGCAACAAAGAATGTATTGAAAGAACACGCGTCTCCAGTTATTGTTGCTTTGTGTTGCCCTTACCTTTCATGAAGGATAAAATGCTATTTTTTATTTTCTATAGAAACACATTTATTTATGATAGATTTATGTTGTGTTTATACAAAATCAGGAATACCTGAACTTACTAGAGAGAGAAAATGTTAAGCTCAGAAGAAAAGAATTAAATTGTGCAAGTGCCAAAATTGCAAATAGTTGCTAAAAAAAAAAAAAAAAGTTTAAAAAAATCAAAAGTAATAATATTTTTATGTTTATTTCCCATAGTGGGAACTGTGTATTATATATCAACACATACAGAGTAGATGAATCTCCAACCTGGAAACCTACAGGAAATTGAACGTTTTTTACAAAACCCTGAAAAATTGGTGGCTTTTTTCTTTTTTTCATTTTGTTATTTTTTTAAACTACAATACAGTAATTATTCTCCTTATCTGTAGTTAGCCTCAAAATTATTGCAAACAAAACCATCAGCAGAAATCTGTAATCAGCTCTAGAAGAATCCACCTGAATTTATATCCTGAATCTCTAAACAGATGTTAATGAATGAACAGTCCTTGAACCTACATTGTATCTTGAGCGTGCTTGCACCAGGGAGACCTGCAAAACAGAACACATTGAACCAGCTTCCAAAGGGACTCATAAAATCCCCGTGCCAAAGAACCCTCATAACCAAAAGTCACACAAAGTCCAGCTCTAATGAACGTGGCCATTTTAAAGTGGTCACTAGTGACAAACCTCCTCCTGCAGAGGTTTCTGTGGAGACTCGGAGCACTTCAGGCCTATGATTCCAGCAATAAATAGGTTATGTACTTGTGCATTATCACTGCAAAGGTCACTCATAGGAACAAATCAGTGACACTATGACACTATTCACTGGCAAAATAACTTTTTAACGAAGAATGAGTAGCAAGACAACCAATGGAGAATTTTGCCTTTATATCTAGGGACTAAGTTCCATGTCTTTGTCCTTTCCTTCAGTGCCATTTGTACTTTATTTTTAAATGGTTAGCCATTTATACTTCCAGCAATAACAGAGATACTGCAAAAGAATCAATAAAAGGTGTATCATTTATCCCTCTGAGATTTCTATGTATTCTTATTAGATCTTGTTAATATTTTTTCTCTGACAACGTTATAATCCATTAATTTAGCTTTCTGTAGCAATTTTTTTTCTAAAACAGATTTTTTTCTGCAAACTAACTTAATAATCACCAAAGCAGTGAAATTACAGCGTTCTATGGTTGGGGGGAAATAACTTTTGAAACAAAACAGACAATGGAAAACTTCCTGTGCCACTATCTATATGAGATAAGTAAGAATACATTATAGCTTCAAATAAGCAGTAAAAAAATTGATATTACTTAAGAGAATTCCTTACCAAGGAACTTGATTAAATGCTTATAAAACGATATGTGAAAACTTTCTGAAAAGTGAACCAAAATGCAGCATTAAGGAGACAATCACAGTATTTACTTTAAAACCACACTGCTGTTACAACCCCCAAAAAAACCCTAATGGAGACACAACCTATTTAATTTGTTGTGAACGCAGTCCCTACAGAAACATGCTTTTACATATATGTATTTATGTATGCAAGTATTTATCTAATAGTAACACACAATAAAATACTGGTTACCTTAACCTAGAAAAAGTGAACTACCACTCAAAATACAGCACCAAAAGAGTTTAGAAGTCAACCCATTTTTCTGTGTCATATAACCTTGGTCAGAGCAGGGTTTACTGATGGAGGTGAAGAGAGAGAAAAAAAAATCAGTATATTAGAATGAGCAGTGTTACGTGTTACAAAATAGAAAGAAATTATTTTTGAAAAGTCACTAGGAACAGAGCATTACCACAGTGGCTCCATGGACTGAATGAGTAAAGACTGATTTCTTACTGTCCCTTGTAGTACAAGAATGGGGAGACAAAGAAACTTGGGAGGTAACATTCAAAACAGTGAAAAGGAAGATACTGCTCATACAATGTGGGCAAGCATTGCAGCATCGTGTTCCAGGATTCTATGGGTGATAGGGGTTCAGCTAAATTCAAAGGACAAAATTTATAAAGAAATGAATAAATTAATAGTAGAGATAATGGTTGAGGGCTATTAAATATAGAAGAAGAATTTCACCGGTTTTCGAAGTCTCAACCACATACCAGAAAAGTACTTTGCCAAAGTATCATGAAACGAAACCTTTGGAGATTTTCTACATAGGGACCAAATCAGCCTGTTTCAAGAAGGGTGTAGAAGACATAGTTCCAAATCCAATACAATATGACCTTAAATATTCTTGTGTTTAGAATAACACTGTAAGCAAGTCTCATTTCATAAGCATATTTTGAAGCTTTAAAACAAGGAAGTACACTGTCCCTTATTTATTTTCAGCAGAACTGAATGTGAAGTCACATTTTCTAAGTTAAAGCAAAACCAAAAGAACAAAAGCAACTTGTTTTGTTTAGAGGCTTTGGTTGCTTGGAAGCGCTGGAGAGCTGAGATACTTGACTAAGTAAGACAGCACAATTCACGGTTCATTATGTCTCCTCCTTGCCACTGTGACAGCTCAGTCATATATCTTTAAATCTGCAAGCCAAAAAAAAAAAAAAAGCAATTTTGTGAGTAGTAAAATTTAAGAAACTCACCTTCCGGTATCTTCTTGTTTTACATCTGAATTTTCCCAATCTGTCAGTTTTTTTCTTTTCAGTGGGGCATTCACACTTCTGCTGCAGAATCTGGTGTCTGATAAGGCAGTTGAGCTGGTGTGACAGGCTTTATCAGAACATATGGGTTCACAAAACTGTTTTGGAAAGATGCTCCAGAATTTAAGGTGAAGGAAGCCAACAGGTTTATATAGGAATATTTCTGAAAATCAGTCTATATCTATATGGTCTTTTCTGTGAGATTTTGTTTGTTTGTTTTTTGGTTGGTTTGTTCCTTTTTTGGTTGGTTTGTTCATCTGAGGCTTTTTATCCATGATAGCTGGTCGAAGATCCTGAGTCTAATTTCTCAGGACTAGAAGCATGGTGTCATCTCCCAAAACAAAATGCTGTGGTAAAGTTGTGCATAGGCCGTTGAACAAGAAAAATCTGTGGGAAACTGTCAAAGCCTAAGGTCCAGGTAGAAAATATCCACAGCCTTTCCATCATCCACTAAGTGGGTCAGCCTGTTGTAGAAGGAGATCAGAGGAGGAAAGATTCTACAGAGTTATATTTTTTAATATATTGGTACTTACAGACATATGAACATTATAGAATGAAGTCACGTGAGCCTTGCTTACCTGCAGTAAAAGTACACACACATACTTTTAAATCAGGAGCTCCTGGACAAAGATCTGTTTATGTATTAAGCCTATTTTTACCAGGCTGTATGTCCCATTACTGTTATGTAATGTCCTGTCCCAGATTAATAAACTAATAATTAGAAGCAGAGAAGTAAAGAATAAAATCTCTGTGTGTGAGAGTGTTTGAAAGTTGTTCTGTGTTTAAGCACATCGGGAATACTGGGCACTGACTTGATTTCACAACACAAGACAGGCTGACAGCAGAGAACTCATTTATCCTTAACACTGAGCACAAAGTAAATATTCAGCCTTGTTGTTTGAATGTTCTGTCTGGACATGCTGTTCATATACTACGTCTGACTATATTGCTTTGAACAATCTCAGCTACAACTACCAACAAACCTTTGTGATTTAAATCCCTCAGTCATTTTTCTCTTTATCTCTTCCCCCACCACCCTTGGCATGGTTATGGTGGGGTCTGCAGCCCCCTGAACTGAGGGGGATGAGGCTGGGGACAGGATCAGCTCCTCTCCCAGCCTCAATCCTGTGTGATGGCAGCGCTGCAGAGCAGTACACTGACACTGAGCTGGGGACATATCATGATGCCACTGTGAGCAGGTTTGGTTTGCTGAAGGTTTAACAAGATTTGTGGAAGGGCCTGACTGCCCTTGCCTGGTTTGAAAGTGAGAGACCCCCTCAAACCCTCTAGTCACCTCTGACACTTTCATGTTTTCACAGCTCTAGGTGGGACCCCTTGTAGCATCCCCAGCTGGGGCTGGGATCTGCTGCTCCAGGCAGGACTGCAAGCTCCTTCCTCCCTCCCTCCCAGCCTCCTCCCACAGACTGGTAATTAGTGAGAGTGTAGGATTGTATTAATTGCCAGCAATTGTCATGTTTAGATTCATGGGTTAATTGGTAATATCTGGTGTAAAGTTTTCCCCTCTGGATATTTTTGATCACAGTAATTAACCTCCCCCATCCAGGGGAACAGACACTCATTGCCGCACTCTCCGGCAGCCCCCACCGAGGGTCCTGGGGGGATCCCTCTCCACAGGTGCCATGGTGGGCTCTGTGCTGCAGGGTGAGGATGCCCTGTGGCATGTCCCATCCATAGATTTTCCCGACACTTTCTCAGGAAGCTCAGGAAAGGAGCAGCCATGCCATCTTGCCTTTGAACCAGCAGCTATAAAGTCGCTGCCACTGATGCATATTTTTAGGCAAATGATGATGAAAGTCCCTCTCCGGCTGTAGCTGGGATTGGAGAGCAGGAGATGGGGGAAAAATCAGGTTTGAAAAGGTCAGCTCAGCGTTCCAGCATGGCTTGCTGTCTACCCTGTGATAGGATCTGTAAAGGCAGGACTGCTCCTCCCACATATCCAAACATTTCTCTCTTCCCAGTGTGGGGTACCTCTCTGAGCAACACGTGCTCAGTGGCTGGAGAGACAACTCATTGACTGGCGGGTCTACCTGGGTCATTTTTCTATACTGCTAACAAGGATTTGGATTTTATTCAGTTTCCTCCCACTGGGCACAAACCAGGACCTGTAACCACGGCATGAGGATGGACAAGCCAGGATGCTGTGGCTGACAGCCTGGGGAGTAAAACCATCCTTTGGCATTCCTTGTGTTTCTAACTCCAGCCCAGGTGAAAGGCTGGGGGTTTTCAAAGGTGTTGAGCAGGGACCACTACAGGGCTTTATTGCTCTTCAGTTCCAACAGAATGGGGGAACATCTTCTGAAAGCCACAACTTAATCTGAGAAAAGCACAACTTGCTTTTGCTTCACTTTCTAGTTGCAGCTTTATCCTGTTTCTATTGTAAATTGGAGGTAAAGTGACAAATCATAGGATCAGCTACAACGGTACGGACCGGGTAAGCATCAGTGAGGGCTACAGTTCATAAAATTCTAGAAAATTCCATCAAAATAGCCCAAAATTCCATCAGAATGATCCCAAAATCCCATTAAAATAGCCCAAAAATCAGCACAAATGAAACCAAATCCACACCAAAACATCCTAAAATATCCCCAAATTCCCCAGCATTCCATCAAATATAACACAATGCCACAAAAATACCCCATATTCCCACCAAAATGCCCCCAAATACACAAAAAAATACATCCAAAATGCCCCGACATCCACAAAAATTCACATAAAGTCTTGCAGAAATATCCCAAAATATCTCAAGAATCCCATAAAAATCTTCCAAACTCCACTCAAATTCCCACTAAAATGCCCCTAAATCACCCCAAATGTACACAAAGTACTTGAGAAATCACACAAATCCCACCAAATCTGTATTAAATATCCCCAAATTCACATAACATATTCCAAATTTACTCCAAAATCCTACAGAATCCCCAAATTCCATCAAAATCTGCTCAAAATACCTCCCAAATCAACCTAAAATCAACCAAAATTCATGCAGTATTTACCCAGGTTCACTAAAAATATCCCCCAAATTCCTTCAAAATATGTGGAAAGTCAAAGAAATTCTCCCCAAGTTCACCTAAAATACCCCCAAATTCACCAGAAATCTACCCATAACTCTCCTAAATCACAGAAATTTCAACCAACTCCCCAAATGCACCCCAAATATCTCAAAATCCCATGAAAAGCCATCCAAATACCCTCAAATCACCAAAATTCACCACATTCCCCTCAAATTCACCCCTCTCCCCTCCCCCCCAATGTGGGCTCTAAAAATCAGGATTTCAGCCTTTAAACTGGTTAGATCCAGTCTGAACCAGATGAACCAGTTGAATCCAGTTTGAACTGGGTAGAACCAGTGTGATCAGTTTACATCTGGTTTGATGCAGTTGGATTCAGTTTTAACCAGTTTGGACTGGCTGGATCGAGTTTGAACCTGTTGGATCAGGTTTGAACTGGTGAGATCCGGTTAAATCCTGTCTGATCCAGTTTGATAAACCCAGTCCAAACTGGCTTTATCCAGTTTGAACCAGTGAGATCCGATTAGAACTGGATTGAGCTGGTTGGAACTGTCTGAAATACATTGGAACCAGAAATAAAAAGCAAATGTGCCTGGAGCAAATAAAAAATACTCTTAATAAGACTGAGTTATAAATGCATTTAAGTGATTGATTTTCACTGTGTGTTTACCATCTAATCATACAGGCTGCTCATTAAAAAATGTGTGTCCCAAGAGTCCAGGTCTCCATCTGAAATGCCAACAAACACACCTTGGCACAAATGCCGAGTGACAAATAAAAAACAAAATTAGCCACCTAAATAGCATTTAATGAGGTTTAAACGACATAAAGAAACAAAGTAGTAGTGAGAAAAGTTCAGGAAAAAAAAGCCAGGCAAATCTCCATCTGCTTTTAGTACACAAAGGAAAAATAACAGGCAAACAGATATTCAGCAATGAAGATGGGAGTATCAGTGAGAGGGAAGACAGAAGTTGGTTGGACAGTGAGAAACATCTGAGCTGTTTGTGTATGGTGTAAATGAAACTGAAAAATGCAATACCATTATAAGATGGAAGAGCAGGTACTAAAAAAACCAGAACTATAGTCAAGCTTTTTAGGATTTAGTTTTAATTGGTTAATGTCAGCAAACATTGTTTTTTTTCTGGGCTTGACTATTTCTGAGGATACCTTTTACATGATTATAATTTCTGGACAATACAGCCCTAACTGTGGACTTCTAGAGAGAAAGTTCTGAGTCTCTAAAGCTGTCCAAGGAAAGAAAGGCTAAAACTGCCCAGAAATTACAGTCACTAATAAACATTAGCCATCAAGCCTCGATTTTACACATAATTTTAAAGAAAAAATACAACATTTAATCCTGAATAGCTTAATTATATTGCAAACATCAAAGCTGATATGCACTAGAAAGTGAAATGTGGAAGTGACAGAAATGGTGTAAGTAGGACCGAGTGACTGATTAATGCTAAGTACAATTATAAAGTGCAGGTATTTCAGGATGCAGCAGTAAACAGGCTTCACCAAATACCTCCTGAGTCAGCAAGAGATGATTCTGTGCTCTTTTTAGATGAGGTTTTGTAAGTGGCAAGGACAGAAAAGGAAAGCTGATTGCAGAAAAT
The DNA here is from genome assembly GCA_013397795.1 of Orthonyx spaldingii. Lineage (NCBI taxonomy): Eukaryota > Metazoa > Chordata > Aves > Passeriformes > Orthonychidae > Orthonyx > Orthonyx spaldingii. The sequence goes on along the minus strand of VZTJ01006083.1, from coordinate 632,011 downwards.
AACCTTGAATGGGGTGATCACTAGTGAATTCAATTTAAACTGAGATTAATAAACTATGGGTTTCTATTCCAAAAAGACACATTTTTGGATAGCAGAGTCATCTGGGCTGCACTGATGACTGAATGTAGGAAGTTCAGACCTCCTTTAGTCAAAAACTGAAAGAAAAATTGTGGAATTCATGCCCTAAGGACACGCTAAAACTCCCAACACAAAGGGTCTTCTCCCATTTGCACTGATTTAAGCAACTACATCAAATTCCATGAACATCTAAGATGTACCGACAACAGTTCTGAGTTTGCAGTGTTCTCTGTTCATTTGTGTTCATTCATCTCAGAATGGCAAGATTCACTCTCAGAAAGCCCAAGATCTCTGTACTCTATAAATAGACTGTTTGTTTCTTAATATTAAAAAGTCTGATCTTGGCAGATGTGTTGATGAGGCAGAGTGCCAGTCCTTGAAAAGCACTTGGTATTCATCATTATCCAGATTATTGTGTCCTTGCATACTCACAAAGTAGTGGATGTTGAAAATATTCTCATGACTGACCACAAAGAAAGATTTTTTCCACTTCAATATATGAGACAGAAACGAAATGTCTGGAAACCATCTCTAGGCTGCACAGATTTTCCCGTGTTCCAGCTGTTGCCATGAGACCTCTGGATTAACTGACCACATGCCAAAAATTCTCAAAACCCACTAATAGGCTAAAGATGAATGGAAAAACTTGCTCTAAACAAATGCATTATTAGCAGATGGAACATCACAAATCAGTAACAGAAGAGGATGGTAACTTCTAAATGAACTCATTTATATTATATCAGTTTGCTCTGGGCTCTCAGGAGAAATTCTGTCATCTACCCGCCTGCCCTGTGAAGACCTAAATGTGTAAGAAATACCATTTGTGTCTTCCTGACACAAATTCATACACAGCCAGAAAGTGACACACTGCAGTAAAGTCCTTGATTACTTGTGATTGTTTTTTGTTTTTTTTTTTTTTAAATCAGAGACTACAAAGGAAAAAAACCCCAGGAATTCTAAATTACTGGATAATTAGTAGGCTGAATTAAACAGAAAGTAGAGGAACATATTTAGCCATTATCAGAGAAGTAGGAAAAAAAATTATTTGGAACTCGACACAAATTTATGTTATCTTTTTTCCATAAGTTGTTATTCATTGCTGTTGTTTTGAGTAAGCACTGTTTTGAGCAACAAAATTTTTGTTATTATCAGAGAAAAGACAAGCATGTTCACATAGAAGTGGACAAACTGTGTGCCAAAAATGACATCCAAACTAAGGGAGTTTGTTTTTCTGCACATAAAAAGAGGGACATTTCAGACCAGTTTTGCATTTCTCCTAAATGGTCAAAATGTTAAATTCTGTATAAAATTCTAAAAACATTTCAAAACTCAGGTACCAGGTCAGGATCGAACAGAATCACTGTCCTCTGGAAATCTCAAAATTAAGACACAATCACTTTTTCTATTATTACATTATGCTGACATAACATCAATAAAAATAAATGTGAGGATAAATATATTAATACAGCTGATATGTCTTACTGTTACAACATCAATGTGTGACTGTGTCCCAACTTGGATATATCAGATTGATAAAATATCAGTGACTAAACCATCACTGTAACCATCCTCCCTCGTCACTATAAACCTGTACTTGGGCTGAAACCTTCTCACAATTCACTGACTGCTCCCTGCATTA
>VZTJ01006083.1:615051-630233 GCA_013397795.1 Orthonyx spaldingii | reverse complement strand
AAAAAAAAAAAAAGGGAAAGATAAATAAACAAATGCTACAGACTTTAATACCATCTATTTAATTCCATATTAAAGCTGCATGTCAAGCAGCCTTGATTTTTTTTTTTTTTTGACTGTAGATATGTTTACAGGTCTTGTTATATAGTTTACCATAATTTTAATAAATTACACTAAAATATCAGGTTACTTGCTTTCAAAATTGTCAACTTTGGTATTAGCAGTAATGGCACAACTCCCACAGATTTAATAGATAGTCCAAAGCCCAGTGGCCAATCTGTCATTAATTTTAACTGGCAGTATGTCAGGCCTCTAGTGATGTAAACATTATATATGAAAACATTTTGTTTCATAACCTACAAATACAAAATAAGTAAACAGGATCCTGTCTTTTTTACTATCATCTTCCTGATACCAAAACAAAAATGTTACATTTTCCTGTCTTAATAATATAAATTAATTTGCCCTTTTATGCAATTGAAGCTGTGCATCATATTTTCTATTCTTCTGCAAGCCAAACGTGAATATTCTTAAACTCACAGAGGGTATTTTAAGCTTATCTTTACAATCATAGCTGTGAGTGGCCTGAATGCACAATTGCAAGCAAGCACATTGTCCTTATTTTGTGCAAAACTAAGCAATTCTCTTCAGCAGCCACTTTCAAACGTGTGAATGAAACAGTCGTAACTTGTTTTTCAACCGTTCAACATTTACTACTGAACCTTAAGTTAACCAACCAAAAAAACCCCTGGAAGCTGCCCATGCTCTCTAGGTTATTACTCCATTTTATCTTCAGTGTGAAACTGTTGCAAGTACTCACTGTCTTCCTTCCAAATTGCCCTCAATGTTATTTGCTCAAAATATTCAGAGCACTGAACCTAGTAGCAAATACGCTTTTCCTCTAAAAGAGCTGTGCACTAATTTTTATTGCTCTGCCTTGCTTCACCTCTGTTTCATTTCAATCACTTCTCATTATTCTTAATACTTTGGAAATCTGGGTTTGAAACAAAAGTCTTGTGTTTTTCTGGTTTATGATCACCTTTTCAAGCTAAGGCACTGAACAAAGTCACTACAAGACGGTGTAGTCTAGAAACCTTTTTTCCCCCATAGGCAAAAAACATGTATCATATGCTTCCTTTAGAAATAAATATGTAACAATGTTCCAAAACTACATCAATGTGACCCGTTTTTCGTCTCTTTGCACTGCTTAATTCTTAGATTAGCACAGGGATTAGATGCCAATTTTGATGTAAACGGCTATTATTGTAATGCATTTTAGGAGAATTACAGATTCAGAAGAGGAAGGCAAGCAGCTCTGAGAACATAAGGAAAGAAGGAGTGAGAGGGCCCTAAACAGCCCCCAGAAAGAAGTAAACTAGGTTGGGAACTAATAAGAGGAGACAAGGTGATTCGTTTCCATGTGCTGGGGTGATACCTTCTCTCATTTAGTACAAATCCATCGGAAGAGACTGCAAGGAGGACTTTGCTTTCATTTGGCTGTCAGTGAGAGGAAGAGGAACTGGTCTGGAAGATGTTCAAGTAGCTGGTCATGGGTAGTAGCCCACAGGTCCCATTAATGGAGGATTATTAGTTCCTAATGAAAACCAGATTTTTTTTCACTTCTCAGTGTGATTTTACACAGCCAGAAAGAGACCCAACAGCAACTTGGGCTGATTCATCAGCTCTCCTTGACAGGGCAGACAGAGGCCAGGAGGTCCTCAAGGATATGAAGAGGAAAATCAATGCTGTGTTAGACAGCAGAACACAGTGCTACAAAGTTAGCCACGGCCTGTGGGCCCAGCCCCTCTGCTGTAACCTTACCAGCACTCTGGGGCTGGGGATGAATTCCACCTGGGAAAAGCAGAGTGTGCCACAGAGGAGCTGGGCAATGTTCCCCTGGGAACGCCTCTGCTGCCCATGGCCAGTGGGAATCCTCCCAGGGAAAAAAGGGAAAGGAATTCCTGCTCCTTGCTGAGCACAGGGGTGGTAACTGCCCACACAGGTGGAAGAAAACCCTTCAGGCACTCTTTGCATTCTCTTTCCCTTCTGACATTTTGCATGGGTAAAAAGTCTACACAAAACGAGACTGTTAAAAATGAAACTGAGGATTTAAAATGAAGCAGTCACTATTACAGTCACGTTCCCACAGCTTCTGTCCTCACCCAGTAGCAGTTCTTTGGAAAGGAACTTTGTGATACCTTGCTTGTAAATTGTGTGATATAAAATTAAGTTCTTTGCCCTTCCTTGGCAAAAGGAAATATAAAAATCACTACTATAAATTCTGCATCCATCATTTAAAAAATGTATAGCTTTTAAGACTGTATCACACATGGTGAAAACAGATCAGGAAAACAGATTGAGGCTTTTTAAACCATTGGTTTTATCCTGCCAGATGCACTTATTCCCACTGTCATTTACTATCAGCATTTTAGTGTTCAAAAAAAAGTGTAAAGGCTCAAACATATTCTTGAAAAATAGTATAAGCTGCATGCTAATGAAGCCACTCTTCCTGAGGGTCTGTCTCCTGCAATTTGTCAATAAAGACGTTTAAGTTTCTATAGTAAATAACGTCTGCTCCTAGGAACATATTGCAAAGAAGCAATAAGAAATAGGAGGATAACAAGTACCAGGCATTGTTACTTTGTTAAGAGAAACACTAGTGACTCTCTCCATCAATCACCACCTCAGCCCCTCCCAATCTCCTGAAATTAGCATCTAATTAATTGATGTATCTTTCAAAACTCGGAATTCCAGAATATGGCAACACAAATATTATATAGAGGACAGATCATTAAAACAGCAGAAATATTTGTGAACTGTAAATAATGAAAGAGAGCATAGAATTTTATCATCATTCTCAGCAGCACACAGAGCAATTTTAAGAAGCTGAAGCTGACATCTGACTGACTTCTTAGCAAATATTACCCCTGGCTGCACTGGCAGATTCCACTGGAATATCTGAGACTGAAACACTAACTGACTGCTGCCAAGCCAGGACTGAGCCTTGATTTTATATTGCTACTTACTGTGTTTTGCTCTGGTTTTGTTTGTTGGTTGGTTGTTTTTCTTCAGAAATTAACCATTTGTGAAAGTATTTGCATTTCTGCTTTACATTATCTCAACACATAGTAACTAAGAAAAAAACAGTATGCAAATACTCTCCAGTGGCCCAAATCAGATTTATATACTCTTATCTCTCAGCATTGTTGTTCCGTGCCTTAAAAGCCATGAGAAATACGTGAGGGCATGAAGGAAGGGATAGCCAAGAGGATATACAAGTAATTTAGTTTTTATCCCAAAAATAAACAGCGTGGTTGCAGTGTGCATAGATAAGCACTGCTCCGGTTCCATCAGGGGGCTGTGCTGCTCTCTATATGGTGTGATATTTATCATTCATTCAGTGACCTTCAACCATTTACTTTGCTACACTAGCTTGCCTCCTTCCTAGAATAAAGGCCAAGTTTTACAGAGTTAGAAAATACCAGTCTTTCTCTATGGTAGCTTTACAGAGGTCTGCATTTGCCCTTAGGGTAAAGCAGGGCAACACACCTTCACTAGGGTGCATCCACCCAGAGACTGAATGTTTCATTAGTGATCACAGGACTAAATACAATCTTTAAAGTACTGATTGGAAATTTGTGTTAGCTACTGGGAATGAGGCACACATCCTCAGGATATTTGAATGCTACAGGACTGGAAGCAGCAAGTATTCAATCTGGTTCAAATGAATATATGGACATACCCAAGTGCATTTTAAACCCTTGAGCAGCAGTTTGCCCCTGAAGCTCTCTGGAACTGTCCCAGAAGGACATGTTGGTCAGCAGGAGGGTCCCACCTCTCCTTGGGTGTAACTTGAGGACATGGCCTGGCTAAAGGCAGGTCTGTGAGTCATTCCCACAGAAATGACTCCTGTCAGCTGAACTCCTGCAAGAAGGGAAAAGATAAAGCCATACATGCTGGGGTTTGAACAGACAGATATTACCTTACCCTCAGGAAACTGCATGAAGGTGTTTCACTGAGATTAAAAGAAAGGGAAAAAAACCAAAAAAACCAGGCACACCAAACCACTGGGAATATATAAAGAAGTACAGCCTTTGCAGTCCCACTAGGTAGGATAACACTTTTCAGGGTTATTAGTCTCCATATTACAGATCAGCAGAAGAGGTCAGGGACATATTTCAGCAAAGAAGTATATCTCAGCTAGGCAGGAGGAAGCATTTTAATCTTCTTTCGGCCATCCACTGGGCTAAATCAAATGATATAAGCAATCATTGCAGAGTTTAGGGAACAGGGCTGCACTTTAAGTCTCTGGGTTTCTGTGGCTCTTGCCAGAAGTAAATCAAAATTAGGGGGCATCCCCAGTGCTAGAGAGAGTTTCCTTCAGAAAGAGTGAAGGATCAGTGAGCATACTGGAAGTCAAAGAGAGGAGTCAGTCTGATTCTGCAATACTTGGAGAGACCTGCGATGGGGCTGAAAAGACAAAGAAGTATTTAGAGAGGTTGCTTGCACTCTTTATTTCTAGTGGCAGTGGTAAAATGATGAAAGAACTTTCTTGCCAGTTTTTTTAAAAAATTAAAGTTACATTCAAATATAAGACTCAGAGAAGAGTTAAAAACAGACAGTGAGGATATGTAAAGTTTTATGTATCCCTCTAGTATTTCATTTAGGTTTTAAATAAAAAAATTGCAAGGTTCAAAGTCGAATGGCTGATTTCAGCACAATCTAATTTTATGGAATTTAGATCTTTGTAGGGGTGCAAATTCCACTTTTCAATCCTCTCCAAGCTATAGGTGAGGGCAGATGGGAGAGAGGGAAGATTTTAGGGAAGGAGGACAATCTAGCTAAACTGTCCCACTGATTGTGGGGGGAAATATCCTCTCTGCAATGTCAGGAAAAGGCAGAAATCAAAATTACAATATTAAAAATAAATGTGACTCATGCATTTTGAGAGGGATGATTTTGTCCTACAGAAATTTAATGATATGAATTCCTGGTCAGTCTGGCATATTTGTAAAGGTGTCTGTGTTTTTGTTTTCCTTTATGCATACTCGTTGCCTGTTAGGAACATTTATTCAGTTTCACAATAAACATTTCATGCCTCTGTGTCCTGCAAGGTCAACTCAGCTTATGAAAACCAAGCTGCTGTCTGTCTCTCTTACCTCATCATTAAAATTCCCAGACAGAGCAGAAACTCCAAAACTCATCAAAACACTATCAGTTAGACCGGAGAGAATTAGAGCTGAATACTAATTTTAATACCTCTATTATGTATGCACAAGATAACTATACTTGAGGTAGAAATAAGCAATGCATCTTGAAGGACTCTTGTTTATTCACTCTTCCCCAAAAGAAAAAAAGTAACGATTCCATCTAATGAAGGGAGAAGGTGAAGGTAGTTTTACTTTGCAAGTGAGATACTTAATGAGGCAATATCCTCTTGAATCTTTGAGATAAGCTCTAGGTCAAAAGTAGACAAATTAGCATAACATTCATATTAATATATTTCAGAATCAGATACAGAAACAACCTGCACTCTGAAACCTGCCTAATCACAGACAGCTAATTTTCAAAGGAGTTTTGGCACTCATTATGGTGATGGATGACAGAACTAAAAACATCAACATTTCCTTGAGATCTGCCATGCTTTGTAGGCACTTCTCTTATGTACTTCACGAATTGTATTTTATATTTTTCATAATTTATTTAGATACTCAGAGAAATAAAATGAGGTTCCTCGAAGAAGATATTTTGGCATGGTGCAACACTGCCTTTGTGTACTTGCAACACAGATAATCCAACGTGGTGCTGTATTCTAGTACCCACAAGTTGTATTGCTGCTATTCTAAAGCTCTTATTATCACATCACAATGAGAAATACATTCAGACATTTCTACAAACACACTCACATGCAAAGTATTCTGTACAAGAAAGAAGCTGCTTTTATTTATGAGCTTTCTCTTGCACATATATACAGATACATACATACAAACACCTCTGCTCTCATAGTTGTGTACACAGACTGTAGTCACTAAATGCAAATTATTAAATTACTTTCCTTTCCTCTAAAATGAATTTAAACGTGTCCCAAAATATTGACAACTCTGGGTTAGCACTGCTGATGTTGTCCAGTAAAAAGGAAAGAAGGAAAGGATGTATGGAAGATGTTATTAAAAAAAAACTCAAATAAAAAAATCCAGGAGAGAAAACAAAAAGGCTCCTATAATTGTTTCCTTAAGTTTTCTTAAGGAATTAATTCAATTGATGAGGCTGGTTTAGGCTGCCTGCAGTTCTGTGGAGCTCATCTGAACTAGTCAACAGTGATCTTGATTCTAGGACATAGTGCATTCCTTACAGCCTCAAAATTCACTGCTGCTGGAGAAAATGAATTTTAAAATATAGTATTAATCCTCAATAAAAATGAAATGCAGCCCTTTGCGCTGCACACACTGGGTTTGGATAAATAGGTATTCAGGGCTTCATCTTAGAAGTGTGTTAAACGTCTTTGGAGTCAATGAACACACTCAGCTTACGCTGCCTACAAGGGAAACTGACGTCTTCTGGCATCTTCTAAGCTCGGGCTCTTTTTGATTACAGTGACAAGGAACACAAAGGGCTCGTGCCTCAGGCAGCACAGATTAGCCAAAAGCACATATGCCTAAAAATAAGAAATGACTGGAGAGTGCGAGGCAACAGCAGGGATGATGGGAAGATTTATCCTACAAGTTACTGGAAGACAAGCTGGCCATGGGCCTACAAGCAGCAGAAACCAAGCCAAGGGAAGGGAGCACGTCTTATCAGACATGAGAGCAGACAGCGTGCTGGCAGCTGTGGACACAAACGTGACAGCTGTGAGGCAGGTTACAGCTTCCCCTCTGCCGCCCCAGTGCCTGCACTCTGCCTCTCCTTTGGGATAGGAGGAAAATCTGCAGCTCACTGGGTGCCACAGCGATCGACGCTGCCGCAGGGTTTGTTACACTGGGCACTGCTGGAAATGGCTTTAGCGCCTAAATATTATTTCTGCACAGTTTCACAATATTGCTCCTCTTGCCTCACCTTAAGACTCCTTTTCTTGGTGGCTGCTTTCTGAATGAGTTCTAGCTATGGTCATCTCTGCCTTGGCTGTTTAGGGCTGAGCGAGTTACAGCACAACACAGTGGATGAGGCATTCTCTAGGCTCTTCAAGCACTGCCATGCTGGTGAAACCACTGTACACTGCCAAGAGCTCACCTCTGCTGGTACCTTCCTAACCTCTCGTTGTTGTACTGGGTTTGCAGGACAAGGTTGTGGCAGCAGGGAGGCTACAGGGGTGGCCCACACTGGGGAAAAAACACCAAACAACCCAAAACCAAAAAACCTCCAACTACAAAAAAGCACTACCAAACCAGAAAAAGATAAATACAATAAATCTGATTCCTCCTTCCTGCAAAATTTCTCTGTGGCTAAGAAAATTGTGTGTGAAAACCTTTTGTTCTCCTCAGAGTGTAAATGCTCACCCTTAGTATAGGTGAACAGAAGTTTCCTATCAGTTATCTAGAAAGCTTTTAACAAAAAGAAAAACTCAATTAATGGTTATGGGGTATGTGGTTTTTTTCTCCTCACTGTCTTTACAGCATACTTCATCTTGTATCTGTAAGCATTATAGATTCACAAGCATTATGCAAAACATTATGAGGATAATCGGCACAATGGGGGTTCACTATTTAATGAAAGTAACTCTCTTGTTTTTAATTATAGCATTTAAGATCATCTTATTGTCAAGTACAGCCTTGCCTTTTTGTGATTTGCCTAGGATTTAGGAAATATCCCACCACCTTCTTTTACAGTAAAGATCATCTCCCACATTTTCAGGTAACTGTATACATGTTAAATACCTTATTTGGGAGATTTCCAAAGCCAGGACTGAATAGCAAACAAATCAAAGGCCCTGTATGAACTTCCTACTGGAAAATACTTTATTAATTTTAAGATACTCTAAATGAAGCAGGGCAGAAGTTCAGTTTTAGGTATCTCACTCCAAGATGTTTTTAATTTCTGGAATATATTGTTTCCCACATTTTGCAGTTTCTTCCTCCTAAAATGTAAGTCCCATGAATAAAACAGCCTCAGTGCTAGACTACTTGGAGCAGACACTTCAGCAGCAGGTAATTAGATTTCACACATTTTGTATTTTCAATTATTTCATTTACACTATAATCAATGTTTTTCACATGTAAGGAACACTATATTAGACTAGAGATTTCTATCTTGAAAGAAAAAACAGCAAACAAAAGAACAAAAACCATTATTAGCAAAATGTTCCAAATCCTGTTTGCATAGAGATATGCACTATAAGTCAGCACCAGAGGAAAGGAATTGTATCCAGACACACACACACGTTTCAAGACCAGAAAGAAAACCATAATTGCTGTGTTTAATGTTTGTATCTTTTGTGTATATTTTAACCATATTTGCAATTTGCAGAGCTATTTGCCTGATGGCATTATTATAAATCTATTAAATCCATCCTTTGAACAGATGGTGCTATAAAATACTATTGTATCTGGGAAGAGGTGTTTGAAGACATAGTATATGTGTAGGCATACATGTGATGACACCTAGAAGACCACAAAAGCTATGTAAAACAGATAACTACACCAACTGGGAGGCCCAGTTTCCCAGCATGGCTGATCAGTATGTCTTTTTCATAACATCAAATGCCATCTTTGCAGTGCCTGTAAAATAATACCCACTGGGTTTTGGAATAAAGATCTCCACTGGTACCTCAGCAGTATCTTTTTCCTGAAAGCTTTGTATTCCCTATGGATGATCTGTTTCAGCAACAAAGAGATAAACAATGTGTCATGTTATTTAGTTCCTCAGCATTTTCAGGTGGATTTCCTTTAAAAAAAAAAAAAAAAAATTGAAAAATCTGTTATTGGTATAAAAACCCAGAAAAAGTTTAAATATATCTTTTCATCATAATGGTAGCAGTAACAATATTTTTTCATTGTCTTTGACAGTACTTTTTTTTCATGCAAATACGCAACAGAAATAATAAAAAGCCAATAGTATATGATTTGGATTGATGTATATAAGAAGCTGGCTCCAAGTGCTGAAATTTGTACAACATGTTGGCATAGTTCAAGGAGAGCAAATTTGCAATGAATGATGATAATTTGCACTGAAAGAAATTAGTGCCTATTTTGATTAGGAATTAGCCTTCTGTTCAAATTTCAGCAGAGTAATGTATTCATTCCTGGTTGGAGCATTAGCTGGGTTGAAAGGGTGAGAGAAAAGCTGGTGGACAAAGGGAAAATTAAAAAGTAAAAAGATCAAAGAGCTATTTCTGTAGTTCAGTAATAAGGTAATTCATATGGTTCAAACAAATCACTACCAGTGTGTTACACTGAAATGCACATTTAACATGGTATCCAACTTTTTTGAGGTAGGAACTCCTATTGTCCAGTTTTTAGGATTGCATTGTTCAGGTTTTGGGATTACATTGTTCATTGTGCATTTTTGCACATAACCACACCCAAATTGCTCTGTTTGAGGGGCAGGTAGAAATGCTGCCATCCACATTCTGACAACATGCAGCAGTTGAGGATGTGTTGTACACTTTATAACTACCTATACACAAATACTGCACTGCTAAAATTTTGCTTCCTTCTCACTAGCCCTGGAATGGAAAAACAATTCATCAATCATCTTAAAGCAATTCATGTTAAACCTACAGAAGGAGCCTTCAGAGCTACTGAAATCTTCAACTGCCCCACTACAGTTCCTACCCAGGGGGCCACACTGGCCAGGGCTACAACTCTTTCAATTTCTATCCAGGAAAAACACATTTCCAGAAAGGATTGGCTAGAAAATCAGCTTTATGTATTAAAAACGCAGCAGAGAACAAATGAATCCTGAGCAATCTCTCCTCAGCAAAGTCAAAGTGCTGACTGTGATGAAGTGGAATCTGGAAGGGTCTGCCACTCAAGTGTGCAAGCTCTTTGAGGAGTTAATCTATGAGAGAAGCTTTAAAAAAACGCCAGTATTTCTGTTGTGGTGCCAGCTGTCAGGGCTCTGACAGTTTACCTCGGCACTGAATCTTCAGAACAAAGGAAGTAGGTCATGAAACAGAAAATTTAAGCATATTCCCCATGAAACTCACCTTAAAAGACGAGCACTGAGGTTACTGAGTCAAGGACTGCAAAGTCAGAAAATGACAAATTTAGGTCTGCGTGTTCCACTTTAACTCTTCCTCTTTGTATATCTGCACTGTTGAACTACTAATTATATGACTGCAGAAATAATTGTATGTAAAGACCATACTTCAGCTGATGGCAAAAAGGACTGCTGTTGTTTAATGTTAAATGATTAATCAAAACAGGGGTTTAAAATATCTCATTGAATGCAGTGCTTGTCCACCAGTGTTTGTGTATCCTCCTCCAAAGCCCCAATAAGCCTCTACCACCTCCAAGCTCCTTGCTGTAGTCTCTGCCCTCTTTCACTGCCTCAGTTTCCCCACTTTCTCCTTTCACAGTTCAGCTCTTTGGACTCCAAGTTGCTCTAACTCCAGTGTTCAGCTGCACCCCTAAACCTCTGTGTTAGTTTTTATTCTCTGTCCTGCTCTTTTGTCATCACTCCCACTGAAATAAGACAGGGGAAGGGGCAGCAGAGGAAGGGGAGTGCTCCCTCTGGATGGAGCTGAGCTGATAGTTCTCCTCTCCATTGTCTCTCTTGGACAATAAGTTCAGGAAAGCCAAGGCAAGGACTTTGCCAACAGGGCAACACATCCTGGAGCTGATAAACTCTCTTTCAGAAGACAAAATCGCTGATTGCTCATCGCCAAAGGCTTTGCCACAGGTCTCCTTCATGTAGTTAGAGTCAACTTCAACTTCCTTATGCCAGACACTCTTCAGTGGAAGCTCCCAGTGTAAGCAAGAAGTTTGTAGCCAAAAGTGTTCAAATTTCTAAATGCTGATGCCCTCCACCAGAGTAGCAAGTGCTCCTGGTGCCCTTCTGTCATGCTCCAGATGGCAAAGGAAAGACACAGTCTGTATTTCCCCTCGTATCCCAAAGTTAACACAATGCATTTGCCTTGGCACATTTTCTACCCTGCCACAAAATGTGTGTACTGGGCAAACACGCCAAAGTATTGCAAAGTTCTTTTCTGTTTGGGAGAAAATAACACAAAGCTCCCCTACATCAAACCTCATCTTTTAATGAATGGGACATTTTGAAAGGAAAGACAAAATCTTTCATGGGGATAACAAATAAAGCTCTGAAAAAAAACAAAAGATGGAAGCTTTCAGGAGTACATTCTTCACACCATGGTTTCTTCAGGTCATGGATTTATGGGTCAAGTCTATTTAAAAACACCAGCAATGAGTGTTTGGTACCATGTACAAGGCACAGAGAAATAAGGCAGATTACATCTGCGATGTATTTACAAAGCCATCGCTCATAAACTGTTCAGAGAATAAATGTTTCCTAAAGGCATTTTAAGCACGCTGAAATATGCTCCCTGACAAACACATCCTTTACAACCTCTTCTAAGTCAGAAATGGTTTTCAATTTAAAAGTAGGAGGTACAGGTTTCTAAAGCCGTACAGAAGTGGCATATCCTTCTGCATAAAGTGCTTGCTTAGTGAAGATAATTGAGGATGGAAAATACATTATTTTTCTGTTCTATCTACCATTGCAATTAAAAACAACAATTAATTGTGTCAAGGTGCAAAATGATGATTTTAATTACACTAGCAGAGTAACATAAGAGGTTCACATGCAGTGACTACACCCTTGATTGGTCTACTACAGAAGAAAAGATAGGATTGCTTCCCTAGGGCAATGTTCTCTACCTCATTCATGCTGATTTACTTCACAAATAACCTCAGTAACATATTTTATTGACCTCCCTAGTAGCAGGTTTTTGAAAGCAAAACCAAGATGGAATTGTTTTATTATTTTATTCTATTTTTAAACACTACTGAGAGAAGCATCTGCCAGATAAAGCATCATATTTTACAGTCTGTCTAGTAACCTAAAATTGCTTATGAATGTAATAGAAATCATTCTAAAAGAATGAAAAAGCTGATTTTCAATAACATTCACAGTACCGTTCAGGGCTCATGAAGTCCAGACATCTCGCCCACTGCTGTCACACTGAAGCACACTTGGAAAGCAGAACACCAAAAAGACCCTCCTTTCTTTAATTATGCCTTTACCTTCCCATCATTGAAATAGCACGCCCTGAGGCACAGTAGGAAGAAACGGCAAACTCTTTCCTGAAAACTTCATAAAGCAAACACGATCCATATATCTAAGACTCTATTCCCCTTGTACCTTCAGGGAGAGAGGAGTATTATTGAAATTATTAAGTTCATTTTACTGTCTAGTGCCTTTGAATAGTATTGTTAAATTGGAAAAAGAATATCACTGCACTCTTAAAGCCAAGGTCTCTAATCCAGTGCCAGAGGCACAGGGAACTGTACCCACAAGCTGCAGAAGATAGATATATTCAGATTTCTATTAGACATTTCAAGATGAAGAGGCCAGTTTCATGCTAATGCAATATCCTAGCTTAAATGGCTTTGTCAAAACAAGGTTTCCTCTGGTTTCTAACCTTTTTTTGGTTGAACAAAAACACAAACACAGAAATTGTCTTAATCCCTCTTGTTTTTATTCAAACACCTGTGCTGGGCCATATTCATAAATATGTTTCATATCCCATCATGCATCTTCCAGATGGTTTTTATTAAAGGTCTTTGCGAAGATTTTCCTCTTAGCCCCTTCCTTGCTTCTTCAGAACAGTTAATTAAAATACTTCCATGGAGATGCACAACATGGACTCACTAACTAGTGTCAGTCACTGTGCAAGAAATGAGCCTGGTTGTTGGGTAACTGGTTATTGCAACTATTTTTTTTTGCCGTGACAGCCTGTGTTCTCATTGTGATTCAGCAGAACTGCTGAGACATCAATTAGTGTGGTTTCTAAAAGCTTTTATAACTCATGTTTAAAATGCCAGTCGCAACCACAAAGCACAGTAGTCCCATAATCAACAAAATAAAATTTGGGGCTCAGTTTCCATTTACCTAAACTTCTGCAATAATAAAAATGCGTTTGCTGAAGACATCTGTTAGAACTCGGTAACATCTAATTTTTATGGCAAATAATAGAGTTCAGCTCCATAAGATTAGAGGTTATAGGCTAGGCCTTTTGGCTGGCTTGGCATTCCTGTTGAAATGTTCTGCCAGCCAACTTAATATATGCATTAAAGAATGCCAATGACTTGACGATTTCCTCCTAAGACTCAAAATAAAGCAGTAGTTTCGTCTCTTAATGCTTTGCTCCATGGCATTGTTGAGCCTATGGCAGTGTCTGTTTGATGAGACTGACAATAATATTATTTCTTTTCACTAAAAATAAAGGCTTAATAAGGCAAAATCCAGAGTTAATTATATGTTGGAAACATAGACTGCTGGAGAAAAGGTGGAGTTGCAAAAATCACTGTATTTCAGGCCAGCCCTGCTTGCATTCTGGGTTTCAGATATTGGACTTTGTCAACCCAAAGCTCAAGATTTGGGGTTTTTGCAGATCAAATTCAGTTCAAATTCTAGCATATGCAAATTGCAAAATAGCACACAGCTATTGTAGAGGATGTTTTCAGAAAACAAATATAACAACATCACCATTCATGACAATCAAACCATCTGTGACTTTTAACCAAAGTTTAGCATTCCTTTTTAATCCAAAACCCTGTGAGACAGATTTATTATTCCCCAGGGCAATATACACTAGTGAAATAATCAGATTTGAAATGTCTGTGAAAATCATGAGCAGAAAAAGGATACTGTCACTTCATCCAGCTTCTAAGAGAGGATCCAATGAGTCACTAAGTAGAACTCCTCGCTGGGACACGCTTGCACAACGCTGCAGAGAGCCATTCAACAAAGACTCAAAGACTACTAAACAGGTCTTTGTAAAGCCAGAAGAATCTGGGGAGGTCGTGCCATCAAAATTAACATAACCTATGTGAAGGCTGAGTATCAGAAGTGCAAGACTGGAAAGAAAAATTATCAGCCGGCGCACAGACATAGTGATGGTATTGCAGGGATCTAAGTGGTCTGTTGGGCTTTTTGAAAGATAGGAGAGCATGGCCCAGGTCATGGTCTGGGTTTTACTACCCCTCTGTGCCCAGCTTTCCCTCAGGGAATGAGCCCGTACTCCAACTGCCCCTTTTCCAGGTCAGCAGCTTGCATTTCTTCTCCCTCCTTTCTAGAAGGACTTACCACTCTGCTGTTTCTGAGACTATCCCTGCATAGACAGTGCTAAGGGATGGAAGAATTACCAAATCTGCCACTTGCATGACTCATAAGATAAATAAATTGCAATCCAGAAATGGGAGAGTGCCTGGAATAATTTCACAGACCTTCTGCCCATCTATTGCCATCCTTTCCTCAGCTATCACTCATTAGTTACATTTCAATACACTATAGTCCTGGTTCCTCACTTTTTCTCTTCTGGTACAGACATATGCAGCTCTACAAATCAAGTGAAACCCCAGTGGCAGGTATTTTTCATTTTAGTAGTGCTTTATGAACAAACCTATAATATAATGTTTGGAAGTAAGTGACTGAGTTTTGACCAAAACAACCCATTGTTTTTAATTAAAGCTGAAATCTGTTAACAATCACACACCTCTCCAGAGCTTTTTGCTCCTTCCTGTCTCATCCTCTGCATTAGGACAAGGGCTAGCCATGGGCACCCCTGCCATCGTGCTGACACAACTGATGATGTGACCACAGGCACAAAAGAGGCAAGGGGACTGCAGCCAAGGAGGAAAGGATCCACAGAAACAGCAGTTTAGGGGTTCTACAGGTTTAGTTTCAGGTTTACAACAGAACCAACAGAATGCTCACCTCCATGGAAAGGACTGTTACACTCACCCACACCACACACCTCCCTTGGACTGGATCTGACACTCAGAATCTCAAGCTACAAGGGTTGTTGAGTAATTCCCTCCCTTTCTTTTAGGAACAGTTACTGCACATTCTCCCGAGTCCCCCACCCCCGCCAAAGAGAAACAGCAGGAGCATGAGCCTGACAGGGAATAGAAGGACTTGAGGAAGGGAGGAACCCCTTGTCAGAGATCACAATCAATTACATCCGCTGAAGCCATGTCACGAAAACACATCACCAGAGACGGGGCGGG
>VZTJ01006083.1:556800-615029 GCA_013397795.1 Orthonyx spaldingii | reverse complement strand
CTGCAGATTTAGCTAAACAGTCAGGAGGATAAGCAATACTTACCTGCTATTCACTCTTCCCAGTGCATGGCTAGGAAACAGAAGAGGAGGAAAAGTGGGAGAAGCTCTGGTAATCTCTCTCTCTCTCTCTCTCTAACTAGGTCTTAGGTAGAACAGCTGAAAACAATGTTTACCAAATGCAGCACCCCGGAGTGGGGAAGGTTAGGAGGATGTTGAAATCACAGCCTCAGTCCATTCTCTCCTCTGCCCAGGGGTTAATTATCCATCTCCCTCTTATTTAGGATGTGTCGTAAAACAACAAGGCTAACTCTTTACAAGTGGAGGATTATTTTTATCATTGTGGGTTTTTTAATGAACAAATATTAAGAAATACTGTTGTTTTCTTAGTGTTACTCTGCTGCCCTTAACGAAGTTCTCTGTGTGCTGCATACACCTGCAGAGCTCTTTAAGAACAGAAGATTGGTCATCAGCAAGCAAATCTTTCTTCACCTCTCATGACTCTATTTATGATATACTGATTAATCAATCATCTGAGAGATTAAAGATCATCTTTATAAAATAAATGGCTTATGGCTGCAGCAAATCATGGCTTTGAAATTTATTGGAAAAGGCTGTAAATTGTCAGTCATGTTATTACACAAATAAATCAGATAGTTACTGCAAATTGATTAACTGATTCCAATTTTTTTAGGAACAAATTGTTGCTCCAACCTATTTTTCTCTCTTCTTGGACAAAATGATTGTTTTGTAGTCTGAGTGAATGATTGCCTGTGTGTCCAAGGCCACAGTTATTACTTTAAGTTTCTTCACACACATTAATTTTTTTTTGAGTGTTGTTCACCACAATTTGTTTTCACATGAGCACCACTCTATTTGAAAAGACTGAATGGTACAAAGGCTGTTTGAGATGTTGAAAATAACACTACAACAGCATAATCAGCATTATGTTTGTATATGGAACAACCATACAATTAATATAGATAGGCTTTTTCAAGTTTCACAATGAAAGTAGAGGACCAATGTTAATTTCCTGCACTGACAGAAAAATATTTAAGACCTTCTCATTGTCTATGGTTTGCTGTACCAGTGCTGTGGGGTGAGGACGGGAAACAATGGAATGTTTCAGTAATCAAAAATAAAGCCTGACATTCAGGACTTTCATTGCTGAGATTACAATCAATTTTCTTAGTGAAAATAGCTATATGGGATTACATTAAATTAGAGATTAAGATATGACTAAGCACATTTAATTTACTCTTACTGCATTTTACCATCTTCATGTCTCTAGTAAATCCCCCTGGATCACATCTAGTGGACACATCAGTGGAGTTTCCACTCTCAATTCAGATGACTCTTTGTTTCATTTCCATACCTTCTTGCTGTGACCAACCACTCTGCAAGTCTGTGGAATCCCTTCTGGAGAAAAACAAGTAAATTCTTCTCAGATAAAACCCAGGCATGTCTTCAGGGCTGGATCAGCCCAGGCACTGCTCAGACATACAGACAGGTCTGCACCAAGTTTTTCCCCTGCTGCAGACAACTGTCCTATGCCTCTACCAGGTCCTGCATCCTCATGAATTCTCTTGGCACGTCCTGCCGCAGGCACAACCTGAAGTGTCACCTAATCAGAACACAAATGCAAAAGGCTGTCACCTCTGGCTCATTGCAAGAAGTACCAACTATTAAAATTCTTTAAAACAGCTAAAACATCTCAGGATCAGAGAATGCTGTGCAGGGTCATGAGGCTCCTGCTTCATAACCCCCCAGAACTGGGCAGGAGGAAGAAGCATTCATAAATGCAAGAGCCCTTGTGGCCACTTAGTGGAGGATGTATCAGCTCAGCTTATTGCTGGGAATTTTAGAACAGTGCCCCTGGAACCTGAAAAACTGTAGTGAATAATGAAACGTGAAGGTACATCCTGAAATTAGTATGGATATATGAAAAGCATGGAACAGACAAGTTTTATACACAGATTATATGACAGGCCAGATGAGTGTATGAGTGAGATACAGAAGGCTGTGTGATAGGTGTGAGCCTGGGATCATTCCATGTGCCATCCTCCAGGATTAGCCAGGTCTCCCTAAAAGATTACTAAAGAGACACACTTGTGCCATGTGTTCAATAAAAGGGACTTCACCTTCTTGAATGTAATGCATCACTTTGGTGGTCGTTGTGTATGTGATTGCAATCATAAGGTTAGTGGATTGCTCTGTGGGGGCAGGCGGGCCTGCCCCTGCTAACCATAAGAAAGTCCACTGGTGGGACAAATACACCTTTGTTGACTCTTCTTAGCCTACAGTGAGAAAAACGCCTCCCACAGTCCTTTGCAGTTCTGTTATATTAATGTACCCAAATTCCCTTCTCCCAGTTGGCTGTTGCCGTCCCATCCCTTATTCCCTTGTCCATCCCCCTTCCAGAGAAAGTTCTCCCTTCTCTGTTACCCCGTTGGTTTACCAGTTGTCAGTATTTCCCCAGTTCCTGTTCATTGGCTCCCTTACCCATGTCCCGCCTTCCTCTCCCCATCCAGCAGGTTTTGGCAGGCAGTTTCTACCGAAGGTATAAAAACTCCAGACTTTTCTTTGTTCGGGGTTCTTCTGGGCAGTTCCCCTTCACGAAAGTTGTAACTCCAAGTTCTCTCCCACCTAACAATAAACTCTCATTGGAATACCACTGCCTAGAGATCTGATCTCTTTCATTCTCGCCGGCTGTGTAGCTGAGGTAGCGATCAAGGCTAGAAGAAGCTACTGGAGAAGGGCTAACGGGACCTGTGGGCTGAGGTAACCACGAAGGGAGGACAAAGAGATGGCGATCAACATTGCTTGGATCAACAATGAAATATGCTATTCTGCTGTCAGGAAAAGTTTTGGCCCTTTAGGGCACAAGCTGTCAGGGTCATGGAAGTAGCATGTTTCTGAAACTTCCATGAGGATGCAAGCAGGTGTGTGTTGCCATTTCCTGCTCTCGGCGAGCAGGAAGAAAGAAGCTACCAATTCTTTAAAACGATGGCAGAACAAAAAAAGAGTTCAGCAAATAAAGATTAAGTAGTTAAAGGAGGAAGAGGATCTTGAAAAAAAAAGATGGCTGGGGGAACTGCTTATGTTATCGTGAAGCAGCAGCTCTGGCAATGTGGACAGCAGACCTGATTAGCAAGTCTGATTCATCCCTGTACCTCATTAGAGTCTTACCTCTTTGCATACACAGCAGCACAACAGCTCCTAAAACACCCACTTTGCCAACACGAAGGCAGCTGAAAAGGAGATGTTGTTTGGTCTCCTGCATGCTGGAATTCCCAGTCTCTTGGTATTGGAATGGCCTCAACAGTTATGGGTTGTTGGTCATAGAATAGACAAGCTTGAGGATAAATATTTCATGGCAAAGATTTAACTGGCACCTGAAAGGTCCCGAAAGAAGAAGCAGCAAGATAACAGAAATGTCACATTTTCCCTTCTGAGCCTGCACAAAGCACAGTTCAGGCAGACCGGAGAACCTCGGCCAGACATTTAAAAAGTCTGGTCCCCTCCCACGTAGGAACACAAGGCAGGGTACCAGGCATGCTCTGTCACCAGCCACTGCTTGCCCTCCGCTGCTCAAGAGTTTAGGAACTCTTGTTTTCAAGGAGGCACAATGGGGAGTTTGCTGCTGGTTTTTCTGTAAACAAATTGACCTAAGGCTGGTTATTAAGACTTGTTTATTATACAACAGCTCATAACAGTTAAGGTGGCTAAAAATATCCCCCAAAATGCTACACACTTGTTAACATATTTAGAAAACAACAGGCCATAATGTTATCCATTGAAAAGATTAATCTAGTTGGGAGTTCATGCCATAAACACTAATGACTCTAAAAACAAGACAAAATTTACTCATCTTAAAGGGTCAATAATACCTAGTAATTCCATTTAGGAATTTTTAAAGTAATTTATTCATGCATGCTGTCTCACATGCACCCTATATGCCAGATACTTAAATCTGTTGTAAATTAATCTTATGCCATCAACTCAAAAAAATCTGCCATTAGTTGGAACTAGGCTGGTGCTCCTATAATAAACTCCTTCCTGCTGACGCCTGCAACACCAGACAGTCAGTGTAAGGTTGCTGAATTCAATGGAGCAAGGCTGATTATCACCAGCTGAAAGCCCAATCCTTGCTATAAGCATGACCAGTTATTTTGGGTAATTTTTTTTTTTAACTGTATCCTGAATACCTTTACAAAGTTTGACAAAAGTTTTGTGCTTTTTACAATGGATTCTAAAACATTAAAAAACTCTATAAATGTTTTAAAGATTTAACAAAGTCAAATAAAAAAAAATCTCTGCAGGTTGATCCTTTCCTATTCTGAAGTTCTCCGTGGGCACCCTGCTTCATAGAAACTCTTTTCCCAATGTAACTGAATATCCTTTTAATGCAAAAAGCTGTATTGTTATTCTGAACTCTTGGACCAATATTTGCTTTAGTTACATCGTAATGAAACCCTCTCTATAGAAGTCAGCTGGGGCAAAAAAAGTCCCCGTGGAACTGGAACAAACAGAATGTGCCACCTAGCTCACTAATTTTAAAAGATCACAGTTATTTTCTCTGATAAATCTAGTATGATGCCTGTAATATACTTTCAAGTAGCACCAAACAGAGCTGTTGAACTTTGCTTTTCAACTCTCTTCTTTTCTTTTCTTTTTCCTGTTTTGCCCTAAGGTCTCTGAACTTTGGCAAGTATATGAAAGTCCTCAGAATCCCCATGATTTTCTCTCTCTTTTTTTTCTGTTACACACCATTTTCTGGGTTACCACTAAAAAAAGCCACGCTGTTGTAAGCCAGCTGTAAGTGCTCCACTGTCTCTTGACAATCAGTGACCCAAAGAGCTGAGCAAACACAACTGCTACTTAGCTCCCTTTAAGGTGTCCAAATATAGAAACATCCTTCAAAAGATCAGCAATAGAAAAAGCAAAATATTGTACTTAAAGATAGGCTTCATTAACTTATTGCTCTGAATATTTAAAATACAGGGAACAAGCAAAGACATAATGTATTACTTGCTTATATTGTTCAAACAACTCAAAGTCTAATGGACCTTTAAAATCCACTCAGAGATGTTGTCAGAGAAGAGCATCTTTGGATGCATTATCTGAATTTAGATATTCAAATGCCATATTGTACAGTTATGATGCTGTGATCTGATAATCTGAGAGAGAGATTTACATTCTACTGACATATTCCAGGTTGAAGAACTAAGAGTAGAAATAAATCCTGAGGCTATTGAAGTCAATGGACAAATTTCCATTGCTTTTGAAAAGCAGAAAGGATAAACCTAACTAGGGTCTAACACACTGCAAAAACAACTGTAGAGAAACAAGTTACAAAAGCTACTCTTCATTTGGCTTCAGACCACTGTATGATGACACACAATTTTTGTATTCCTTTGTTTAGCAAATGCATATCCTATTATTTTAAAATAAGCTCCAGCCTATCTTTATCTCACTACTCCGTGAAAGGGTTTGTCAGTTTAAAGAAAAATATTGCCCTTCCTTTTGTACAATTGGTTTTAATATGGTGTTAAGCTGTTAAAAAAAAAAAGTCATAATAGCCTTCCTTAGGTTCTCTTCTTGGTGGCATTGCCACCACTGAGTTATTATGTAAATTATTGCAATCTGGTTAGCTCCTTCCATCTCTTTTCTTAGCAAAAGGGGTCTGCAAGTGCTAATCAAAATGTTGTAATTTACATATTAATGAAGTTTTCATAATGGCATTTGTTTCATATGTAATATGAACGGTATGGAGACTTGTCACTCTTCTTTTGAGCAACCACTACATTTTGATTTCCTGAAGTAGCTGAGGTACATCTCAAAACAAACTGTAAGTGCATCACAGTATATCTCTTTTTATATATACATATATATATATATATATAAATATTTCTACACATCTTTGATATCAGAATGATACACTCCAGTCTTTGAATCTTAAATACAGCCTCACTTATGCCTGGGAACTATTATTTACTCACATTCCTTTGAACACTTTTGTTGCAATCATTCTGCAAAATGCTAAAGGCACATTGTTCTGCTGAGAGTGCAGAGAACAAATGCGTAGTGAATCATTTTTTTTGTCATTTAAAATAAGAGAAAAAAGAGGAAGGGGGGGATGGATAGAGACAGAGAGAGAGGAAGTTTTAAAAATACCACAACCCACTCCTATGGAAAGTTGAAAGGTAAAAAATTGCCCTGCTGCAACAAATGTCACATTAAAAGAAGTTGGATTGGAAAGAACGTTGAGTTTCTATTTTCCATTCTATTTTCTACTTTGCTGTTATTTTAAAATACAGCAACCATAGAAACTCTGTTTAGTATTACATCTTTAAAGCTTTCTAATTAAAGATCTGGGATCACATCTGTCTTGGAATCAATACAGAGAACTGTATCAATTTCTACTTTCACCTGAATAGTCAGTGTGAACAATCTTATGTCCAATAAATTTAGGACATAAATTTTTAGGAAATCCCAAATAATATGTGGTATTCCAAGTGAAAAAATGACACCCACAGTGAAATTCAATGTCCAGTTGTAGCTTTCAGTCATGGGAACTTGTTCTTTAACAAATCCCACTAAAAAATGGAGATGAGATTAAATGTCTATTTGCAAAACTAAATGGACCATGTAGAATCTCTCAGAACAATTCATTTTCTCTAACCGTTTTCTTTATTCTTATTTGAACCTTTTCCAGAATTTAACTGTTTCCTTCAGGTGTGGACTGTAAACTTGATCATTCCAGAAATGTTTATTCTCAGTGAGAAAACAATCATAATCCTCATCTATTCCCCATGTTTCTGCTCTAAACAATGCCAATTTTTTGCTATAATTTCATCTGGGAGCTCATTTTCATTGGCACAGACACTAACTAAGTTTTCTGGATTTGTAACTCTATGAGACTTCTTTTTTAAGATGTTCTCAACACTTCAAGGTAAAAGACTCTTTGTCATTATGAGACCTGATATTGGATTAGTTCCATCCTAGATGTAAAGTACTTTGAGCTTTAAACATCACTAAGATTTAAGACTCCATCCAAACAGTGATTTACCTGGGCTTTACTAAAACAGTTTAGTGCAACTGATAGGTGTTCACTCTACTTTACCATCACCGTCAGCTGAAGTAGGAGTTAGAGCTTTATCTGTGTCCTAGGTTGCAATATAAGATATATTCTACTACCATCTCCACAAGCTGTTAAAACAAGTGGGGCACTGTTCGTTATCTCCTGTCATGACTCACCCCTGATAACTCCCTCCGCATGCTATCTCTGTTAATGGGCTGTCAAGAACCCACTGCATGACTCATGGAATGACCTCATCCCATTGTGAGATGCTCTGCCCAGGGGGGAGGAGCCAAGAACTCCCACCTGGATATAACCTGGGCCTTGAAACTGCACAGTTCAGCCCTGCCTACTGGATTCCCAGAGGACAAGAGCTACCACTGAAACCCTCAGGTGGAGATCAGACTTTCTACAGGATCACCGCTTCAACTGAACCACTTTACTTGGACTGCTACCACCACCCTACCAACAGGGTGTCAGGTTGTATCCAACTTTGTCAGTGTTTTTTTCCTTGTATTATTGAATTTATTTTAATTTTTCTATTAAATTATAATTCTGACTTACAATCTCCCAATGGTTTGTTTTCAAACTGGTACAATCTGAGAACACTGACCCAGGAGCTTACAAAAAATTTCTCTCCAAATTTTCAGGAACAAAAAATGTGAAATAAAATTTTTGTCCAGAATTTCACTCATTGTTTCCACTCACTCAGTCCATGACTCTTTTAAAGTCTAGTCCAAAGCAAACAGATCCAACATTAATCAGGGTCTAATGGAAGATTGGATTTACATGGAAGATGTTTTCTATCATTGAAAAAGAGACCCTAGTAGTGGTTGTATCTAAAGCTTCATGACAAACACTTCAAAAGCAGATTAAAGACATGTGGGAGGTATGGAATAGTATTATAAAAAGGATAATTTACACTGAATCTCAGGGAAGCACTTGAGAATAAGATTGATTCAGCTACAGGGAATATTCCCAGGGGTGTTGATAAGTGTTTCATTGCTTTGAGTATTTAGAACTGATGGTAAAGAAAAAAAATATTTTTTTTAGTTCAAAGCATTTGAAATTAAAGCCATGTTCACTGTTATTTTTTGTTCTTCTTTTTTGAAACTGACATATGATCAATATTTTTAATTTACTGAAATAGCTAGTGTTTGAAAAATGATATATTTCAATAACTGTTGCAATCATTTCCACTAAGCAGATCAGAATTAATTCAGAAAGGGCACAGAAAATTGTCAGTTGACATTTAATATTAAGAATTTAATTCCATATTTTTAAAAATGTATTTTTTCAACCAGAAAATGCAACACTTATGGAAATGTAGAACGCTTCTATTTAGAATGAAGTTAAGCAATGCTTTGGAGATCATGCCTGCTCTCTGCATCTCCTATCCTGTTCTCAATATTTTATTCCCTGAAGGGAGAGGCCGGGACAATGTACAATGAAAATCATGTTCCTGTCTCATACTGTTGTACAGGGGAAAGAGGAAAAGTTTTTTGTGTGCTTGTTCTCCTTACAAAGAGACACAACTTATGACAGACAGGCAATCCTTTTAGCCATGTGAACTCCTTACTAAAAACAACTAAAACTCAGAAGTTGTAAGCTGGGCATCCTGATCTAACTCAGCACCAGCATCTAAAGCAGGAAATAACACAACCAGGACAACCTGCATACATATTGCACAGAATGTCTGGCAACAGATAAGGAAGCAAACAATGAAAATAATGCTTTGAAACCTGTTTTTTTCCCTCCATGAAACCTGTGTGAGATGCTTTCCAGCCTTGTATAATTTCTGTGAAGACCTTTGGCAAGGTGTTAACGCATCCTCATCTTAAGGCCAGTTTATTTATCTTTAGATGTAAAAAACCACTAAATTTCCTGTTTTAAAGAAGGAAAAATGTTATCCCCTGTAAAGAGAAGAGTTCTGGTGTTTTAGTGGTAGGTGAAGAACTGTTCTGGCTTTCTTTGCTACTTGGAACCAGAGGGGACAATACATACACACATGTATATATATATATATGTTTATATACATGGCATCCATGCCCAGGAGCCCTCCTGTTCACATCCAGTTTACTAGCACAGATAAAAGCATGCTGATCTCCAGGGAGGAGACAGATATTGGATGGTCTGTCTTCATTAAACCTAGTGGTGTTTTTTTTCTAGGATCCACCCATCTTTAGAGTACTTTGTGTGCTTTTTCCTATCTGTAATGTACTCTTGAATATAGGGGGTTTTTATTTATTTTTATTATTTTCCCCTTAATTTTTTACACATTTGGTGGCTTTTTCAAATATAGCCCAACCAGAACACTGGGTTGCATGAATGCTGTGAAACAAAGAATTAACCTATGAAAGTAGATATCACTCATTCCATGACAGTGGTGGAAATATTCTTCTCAAAACTGAAAGGCTGAATTTTGAGGCATATCAATAATTTTTTGCAGTTGTTCTTAATTCAGGAACACATGGCACTTATTCCAAATCCTGGAAAACAAATTAAAAAGTCACCTTTTTCTGTGATTACAGGGAAACATCAAACACAACTGTGTATGGGTACCCGGAGAAACAAAACACAGTGTTTTGAGGAAAGTTCTCATTCAAGCATTCCTAAAGTGAAAAAATTCACTGATCTATACAGTCTTTGTTACTTCTCATCCCAGATCATATAGTCCACCAGAATTCTTTGTACAGATACTCAAAAAGACTTTACAGACAAAATGATTTTGAACCCAGCAGAACTGCCTTACAGAATTTTCTATTTTTGTACAGATCTGCACTACATTCTGCCTCTCAGAAAACTCCAGCAGAGTTCCTTCTGTAACATCAGCTATCTATCAGATTTGATCTGCTTAGAACAGATTTAGAAAGAAGTGGAAGCAAAACAGTGAAAGGTTTAAAAGCATTCTCTGGGAAATACACTCTACAGGGCAGCAGCATGAAATTACAGGGGAGGAAGGAAATGGGAGAGTAGCACACATCTGGGAAGGTGTTGCCTCTGTGACATACATGGCTGAGGTGTGGCAGGGAACAGTAAAGATTCACACTGGCCAGTCTTTACCCAAGAAAGGCTCAAATAATTTAAGCACTCCATTTGTGTGAGTATTGTAAAGATTAAAGGGTGTGTGGTAGAGAAGTGGTAGAAGTGGCAGGGAAGAGACAAAAGAGTGGGGCATGGTGGGGAACAGGGATCTGTAGTGGTGAGAGGAGCCTGGCTGGTGAAAGCAAAAACCCTTGTTAGGAACTAATGAACCTCTCTGCACTTAGGAATTACAGGATATTATGGTACCCGTAACTAGTTCTGTGAAGATCTGCTAGGGAAGATAACATAAACCTGGACCACCTGTGTTGACAATTTTCCTCACCGTGGGAAATTTATTCCCCACTAAGTGTTGAAACATATCTAGTACCAAGTCCACCTCTAAAATAGGAATTTAAAAGTTCCCTGTAAACATATTTCTTACTTCTGTATGTATTTCATAAAGATAAATAAGAGATTTGAAACTAGGTGCCATGGATTGGAAATGAGTCCTATGTTCCTCTCTGCTTTTACATGTAATGAAAGACAGCTCCATGTTTCAATAAAATTAAGTTTGGAGTACAGCCAGAAACTTTTTCTGTGCTGTAATTTCATTTAATTTAATTTAAGAGAGAGGTGCTTCTAGTTATAGCTTTCCAGCTATGGCTAGGAACACAAGGAAGAAAAGACTGACACTTAGAAGTGATAGATGTCATTGTTCTAGAAATACTGGGACATCTGCTTGAGCAGGGAGGTTGGACCAGATGACCCACAGTTATCCCTTCCATCCTGACCCATTCTGTGGTTCTGTGACTTGGGGTGAGCAGCAATGGGAATCTGTTAACATATTCTCCTTGTAATTCAGAAGAAGTTCTCATACTTTCACATTGTAAAAATCGGCATGTCTAATTATGAGCAATGAGGAATTATGGAAGAAAATGTCAGTGAGCAAAATGTGATATTTGGAATTTATGATAAGAGTTTCAAAAGGAGAATTTACCTGGAATCCTGAATGAACAGATCTGCTTTAAAGTGTTTGTCAATGCCCCAGCTTTAGCTGGGAGCCCTCTGACATGGCTCTGCATTTCAAATATATAAGCAAACAGAGAAGCATTTTGGGTCCGTATATCTGGAGACCAGTTGCTGTCCAAAACAATCACTTTCTCCCCTTTCTCTAACACTTCCCAAGTAAAGCTAAAAAGCCTATTTCAAGTCACCTCTCACCAGCTGTTAACAGAAATTTCTTGCTTTTCTATAGCATTTCTGTTGGAAACAATTGCCAAAGTGTCCAGACTGTTGAATCACAGGGAAGTTGAGATTTAACCTTGGCAGGAGGCCATGTGATTGACATTTCCATTGCCAGAGTTTGTCCAAGTCATTTCGAGAGCCAACTAGATTTCATTTTGCCTTATCTGTGGGTTATCATTCTTACAAGAATCATCTCATTCTGGCAGGATCTTGATTTAAGGCTTTAAAAGTCAGCTAGGCTCAAACTGATTTTGCAAGGTCACAAACACTGCAGGTTCTCTCCATAATATGGAATTACAAGATTGAGTGCCAGTCCTTTCAAGGTCCTAGCAACAGTTAGATGTGCCTCACAGTCTCATTCTCAATTAGGGCAATTTTTAAGGCTGTCAGCAGCTCACAATTTTATCCCATGGTTCTCACCTCCATATTTTTTCCAGGTGTACAATCCTGACAAAAATTTGCTTCCCTTCCATTTGCAAGCTACTTGGAATGCCTTTCTTTGTGTTATATTTAGATAAGTACATACTGCAAGTTTTCATCCAATCAAATAAAATTTCCCTTTCCAAAAAATATCTGCTGCTTTAATTGCTTCTCTCACCCATGGGGGCACATAAGATGGAATTCCTGCTTGCACCACATTTGCTTATGAAGGATCAGCCATGCAAAATTGTTACCATGTTGGTTTTAATTGCCAATTGTTTCATTAATTGACAATAATTAGTTATTGTCAAAAATACTGCTGCTTTTTATACTAAGCCTTTCCCCAGGGAAACAAAATAAGCACTGAACTGTTGGTAAGTAATTGTGGGACATGGCTGTAATGAGTTTACCATGAAACACTGTGAGTTAACTTGTAGATATTACTATTCAATGGTAAATGATTAGCCCCTTTGGCTAATCATTTCTTAATTAATTTCTTTGAAAGATGGTAGCTCACTCTAGATCCTAGGCAAGGAGTCACCATACACATGTGAACTGGCTCTGAGATGCAGAACTTCCACCGTGAGAGCAGTTCAGAATTGATGCAGAATGTATCAGAACTGATAAATTAATATGAGCCGTGGATGTGATTAGGGGGTCCTGGAGTGAACTTCTTGTAGGTTAGTCTGTCTGTGTTGGATCAAATACGTGGTGCAGGCACTGCATGGCTAGGCAGTCCTGGACACGTGAAACACTGCTAATGTGTCATGTTAGGTGAACACCCTTCCTGTGTTAGAAAACTGAGACAAAAATCAGAGAGCCTTTTACTTAATAGACTTTTTTTGTTGGTTGTATTTGTTTGTTTTTAATTTCAAGCATTGGATGGCAAACTTTAGTTGAACATTTCATGCTGATATACAGCTCTGTATGCATGAGACGTGTTATGTGAGATAATGCCATTTACAGGGACAGGTGAAAGCCCAATCCTAACAGATCTTAACTTTTGAGGTTAACAGTTATTTTTAAATCCCTTTGTTTATATTTACTGCTGTTAATTTTTACTGCTTGATCTCTGCCCTTTTAGGTGTTCTGCTAATTGCTACTTGCAAGGTGCTCTTAAGACCAAAAGAGAAAAAAATGCAAGGAAATGTTTCATTAACATTGCTTCAGAACCTCGAAAGAACAAGGCAAATCTATGTAAATTAACGTACCAAAAAGATGCTTTTTAACCAAAGCAGTCAACAAGCTACATAAAGTTTTATTTTGATAATGACCGTGAAATGGCACAATAATTACTACTGCTCACTGTTTGCATTGCAGTAAAAGCAACAACAGAAAGTTACAAATCCTTCCGCACAGAGCTTTGGTCCCAGTCCAGACATGCACTTAAATAAATATACATCTCCAGGTAAACCTACAGAATGCAAAATGCAACTCACATGCTTCATGTTAAATGATGTATTTAACAACTTGCCTCAAGAGCTTAAAACCTTATGTATCTCTTTTTGGAGCTTAGCAGTAATCAGCTATAAGATGGTTTATCTAATGAAGAATGAAAAAGGAAACTTCATTTATATTTTTCCTTCAGTCTTTTCCTCTAGGAGTAATTTCCATTTAGCTAAAAAATTGCTTCCTCCTAAAAAATACCCCACAAACATACATGTCAGGGACAGCTACTGAATCATAAATATAACTATCCACGATACAACCAACCAGGCATAGTCCTGTTATTTATTATATATCATAAAGAACATCTTCCCATCACTTTGAATTATACTTGATGTCATGCTCTGTACCTTCAGCAGAGTGCTGCTCTTTGTTAGAAAAAGTCACTGAAACCAAATATGGTGATCAGACTGAAACCTGTCCAGGAGTTTGTATTCCAAAAAATATCATTTCTATTCCAATGTCCCGATGGAGACACCTCTATAGCTCGCTTATCTTTTCCAGTGCCATTACATGCAGTCAGAAATTCAAGGACTGTTAGACAATAAAACTCCTTTTTGCCTCTTTTGTCTTCAGTTTCCTATAGCTGTTATTATTTGTCATCCATTTCCTCTCACACACAAGCAAGCTCTTTAGCCTCCTTCGGGCAGCTTTAGAAACTGAGGGCAAAAGGGGATATCAAGGCCATATTCACCATTATGAAGTTTTCTGAAGACAAAAATATTGCTAATTAAAAACAGTAGTTTTGGCATTCTAACTAAATTAGATGAGGTTTTCATCTGTTTGGACCAGTAACATGATACCTTCTGATCCTATTGCTAATTGTTCCTTAAAATTTGCTTTGTTTACAGATTTGCTACCAGCAGTAAACTGTGCTAAAATAACCAGCATTGAAAATGGCCCATGCTCATCAGTCACATGGAAGAAGAGTTAGTCCCTACTAACAGTGCCCAGAGATGTTACTGGGTGGGGTTCACGCTAGAGACGCTGCATGGGAATAACAACTCCACCCCAGTAAAACCCGCACATCATCCAGCCCTTATTCCATACCATTTACATCCCACTCAGAACTCACACTTTTCAGTGCAACCTCATTAACCACCTCCCCACTTCCCATCCTTTCATATCATACATGTCATTCCCTTAGTCTGGGGACCAAATCTGCAAAGTGTCCATAAAATGTCCATAGAGTTCATTCAGTCCATGACTTTGGGCTCCCTCTGTTCTGGTGGTCACTCTGGAGCACCACAGGAGAGGTGTGTGTTACCTGGAGTCACTGGGCACCAAACCAGGTCACTCCTGCTCTTGCACTGCTTCTTGCAAGGCTTATTCTCCATCAGTCCAGGTGGTTGCTGCTATAGCAATTCCTGCAAAGTGCAACTCAAATAATGAGTTATAACAACTCAAAGGCTGAGCCATTACAATCTCCATGCTTGGTCTTTTTGGGACAAGTGTTATATATTGCAATGAACTCTTCCCCTTCTTCCCAGCCTGGCTGCAAAAAGGGGTTCCTGCTACAGTAATTGCAGTTTCCACTCTTAGTCCCCATGGGCTGCAGGGGGACAGCCTGCTTCACCTCATACATCTGGAAGCTTCACCTCATCAAATGGGAACATGCTCAGTCTTCAAAGGAAAAGGATAAGAATACCTTTGCTTTCTTCACCAAGATAATTCCTGTGTGCAATTAATCACTGTCAAGGTGAAAATGGTATACTTTAAAAATTAAAATTGTATCAATTCTTGCTATACCAAATGCAGACAAGACTACATAATAAAAAAATGGGAGGGAAATGACAATTGAATTAAGCCATATCAAACTCTCATAAATTTATGTTACTTGTCTCTAAAGAAATTAAGTACCATAGCATGCTCCATCACTGACCCTACACATTTTTGCTAATATTTTTCCATAATTGATGTCACAGACCTATCTCAGACTAATGACATTATGTTTGCAAGTTTCCAGTGCTCTCATCAAGGAACTTGGAAAGTAATTTCCAAAAGACTTCATCTGTTCCTGTCTTAATTTTCTTGAACTCTCATAACTATGAATTATTTGCATTTTAGTAGTTCTCTTCCACTAGGAATTTTCCTTTTTTGATCAGATTTATATCGTGAAGACTACGACCCTGAATCATTTAAGAACACAAACTTGTTCTCAGCTTCAAGAAGATGAGTTGCCTTTTTGATACTGCTGGAAAAATTCATAGGAGAAAATTATCATTTTAAACGATACATGTGTTTTACGAATCAGGGCCTGAATTTTTTCTCTTGAACTATACAAGTCAGCTGGTGGTAGGAGCACAGAAAGGAGGGTGGAAGAAGGGAAGGAAGGATGGATGGAACCCTGCTTTCAGCCCAGGCATGCAGGCTGGGCTCTGGATGACAGCAGCATGCACAGTGGCTCTCCCCTAATCAGTGTCACCAGGCTGTCACCTCCTCACTATAGACATCCCAAACTATTTCACGTGTTCCTGGTTCCTACAGGAACCCAAGATCCCCTTCCTGCAAACTACTCCCATTAGGTGGGAACCAGCCCAGTGGCTGGCACCACTGTGGCTCTGAAAGCTGTTTGCCAGAGTGGAAAGATTTGTAAGAAATGGAGAATTCATTCAATGCAATGTTAAGTGTTCATAATTGCTTTAATCAGGAAATGTAATCCTTACTCTGAGCAGCTTGCATTCTCCTGTCTCTTCTCAAAATCTGTTGTTTTTTGGTGTTTTTTTTTTTTATTTTTGGTTCTCTAGTGTCCATTTTGAGTAGATCACTTTCCCATTTTCTTTTTCATTTACTGTAAATACAACAGCAGAATTCTTTGCTAGTTGAAATACTCTTTACATTTCGACATTCAGTACTGATAATTATGTTCTTGACTTACTTATGTTGATTTTAAGAGATTTCCCAATCCACCTCTCACTACTTTTTGTATATATTTTTAAAGAAGCCTTCTGTTTATAATTATTTTTATGTTGCCACTTAAACAAACTTGCATCTGTTGCCTTTTTCCCCTCTAGACTGAACTAGGATGGATTTTAATCGCATCACCAACTGTTTCTAAAATACTTCCTAGAATCTCCACTAGACTCCCTCTGCAAAATAAAATCTTGACCAACAAAATAATAACCAAAACCTGTTGAGGCATTTCATGTTTTCTCAAAGTCAACTTTCTTGTGGTCCAGAATGCTCACTTGGCTTCCACCAGCTCATAAGAATAATTTGAACTAATGATACTGTAACGTCTGGGTGTTTCCTTGTTTCAGTTATTAATCATACTTGGTATATATCCTAGGACCTGGTCCAAAATAGCCTCCAGCCATCTGAGGGCTTCAATAAGCTGTGGAAGAAAACAATCCTGAAATGCCTCTTAAAATGTGTTCCTCCTCTTCATTTTTTTTTAATTGAGTGGCATCCAAGTCAACATCTGAGTAATTAAAACTCTGCCAGGATCAAACATCCTGCCTTGTTACAGAAATCTCCAATGTATAAAAACATTTGCTGATTCTGTTATTTTATTTTAACTACCCTAGAGATGTAAACTCTCTCTGTAGCATCCTAGAATCAGCTTACCATTTCATGGCTCTAATTTCTGTACAGATTTCTATGTCAGCCTTAATATTTCTTTTCACAAATCAACGTTCTGCCTAACCAGTTCACTTACCTACTGCTTTAATTTACTTAACCCTTTGGCAGGTTCTGTATTCTTAATAGTATATTTCTTTCTAAAATTATTTAAAAATGTATCTTGCTTATAAAATGGTATACAAAACATAAAAGCATAAGTGCACAGAAAAATATTGGCAAGATGCACGCACACAACAGAAAAGAATTTGAATAACAGCTTCAGAATTTAATTTGATAGCCATGCTAAAGTCTCCTCGACTTCCTTAGTTGAATTGCAGGGTTTGTAGTTACAGACTTATGATTCTTCCTTGCTGTTGGTAGAGATGGATATCTGTTTACCCTTTCAAGTGGAAAATGGGTGTTGATAGATCAGACAGACAGAGAAACAGAGATCAGAAGACAGTTTAATTAGATTTTAGATCACAGAGTCATTGAAAAATGGGGGTGCAGCTCTCAGGATGCAACGCACCAGTGAGGGAGTCAGGGTATGGAGAGAGAAAAATATCCTAATCACTGAAGTAAGGCAGAGCTGAGAGCTATCTCAGACAGTGCAAGAGTGCAAAGACAGCTGGAAATGGAGGAAAGTTACCTGTATGGGAGGATGAAAACCCTGCATAAAATCATGTGAGTTTTTTCAGGATTCAACACAAAATGAGACATTTTAGAGGTTGATAAAATGTTTGAGATTGTGGACCCTGTGGTCCCTGACCATACTCATGATTCTTCCCTAAATTAATGCTATTTTCCTCTTTTGTTTCACCTACCATCAGCAAATAGGAATTTCTAAACTATT
Source organism: Orthonyx spaldingii (assembly GCA_013397795.1). Classification (NCBI taxonomy): domain Eukaryota; kingdom Metazoa; phylum Chordata; class Aves; order Passeriformes; family Orthonychidae; genus Orthonyx; species Orthonyx spaldingii. The sequence continues at coordinate 597,402 of VZTJ01006083.1, read as the reverse complement.
TGCAGTTGCTTGTTTCCCCCGTGCTGTTCATTTCAGTGATCAAAACAGGCTGCAGGTTCTTCCTACTCATTTCTTTCACCTCACTAATCAACCTTCTCGTTATCTTCACTAGCATTTGGCCTGTGCTGAATAATCATTTCCCAATCAGGCTTATGTTTTTTTCTTAGCTGGTTATCCAAACACTAATCAGTTAACTCTCTTCTGGCAGAACTTCTGCGGTGTCCACCTTGGTTCATGACATAACCCCATCCTTTTCTTCCTTTGTTGCATGCATCCCTTTTCTCTGAGTTACAAATGGCTACGAACTCTTCAGCCACTTGGACAATGAAGTGTTTCATATCATTTTTCTAACCAGAGTCTCAGAATCCAGCGATAGAGACGGATTTGGAAATAAAGCTTCAGATGAGTTCTGAATTTCAGGGAAATGTCAGGTCATTTTCATTCAGATCCAGATGTTCCAAACTGATGGCACCACCTTGCATTTTATAGCTTTAAAATTCCCATGGGTTTGATGGGATAAGAATAGTTTAGAAATACACTTGGAGAATTTCAGCATTGGGAATCCCCTACTTGGGACAAGCAACCTGTTTTTACCTATTCTGGAGCTTGATCATCCATGCTCTGCCACTGCTCCTCCATCACACCTTTTCACTTTATTTTGGTTTTACCAACCAGAGTGCTGATAGTGGTTTCAAACACATTGGAACACAAAACTCCTGATAAATGTCTCAAATAAAAACATCTTCCAAGGAACTTAGTTCACTTCTTCCAGAAAAGACAAAAAAAAACCAAAAAAAACCAAAAAAACAAAAAACACCCCCAAAAACTCCATACTGAAAAAAATAAAACACTGAACTTTGCCTTTAATCCACTCTAGTTAAATCAACTATGTTTACTAGGTGCTAAAAAATGCTAGGTGGCAAGGGAGATTCATCAAGATTCCTTTTTTTTTTTATCACTGACCTTTGTTCACATCATGATCATGGTGTAGGCATGACCATGGAGCTCTTAGTCTGCAGATGCCCTGAAAATGACATTAATGGTCCACATTGTTCTTTTACCTATGCTAGCAAATTATCCACATCGAGTCGATGAATAGTTATAACATCAAAATGCTACTGTCTTTGAAACTCTCATTTTCTTTGTGATTTTAATTCAGTGTATACACTGGGGCTAAGGATACAGGGAAGGGGGTGTTTTTCTGCTTTTATATTCATTAAAATTACTGCATTTATTTTTGTTACTATTCAGACTACCTGACATTTATAACAGCTTTTGCTTTGATTTTTTTTTTTTTTTTTTTAATAGTCCAGCAGGAAAAAAAATTGTCTTTTTAGCCTTTTGACTCAGTCTTTTCTGCAAAATATAGACACTGGGAAACATATTTCCTACATTTTGCCCCCTCTAATTGTTATAGCTATATTATAGCAAAGCACTTGCCTTCCTTTGATGAAAAAGGAAGGAGTAATAAGGGAAGAAAGACATCTGGATTACCTTCACATTTTACAGTATTATTGTTGGAAAGCCTTGTTATTTCAGCAAAGCTTATTTTAGTTAATTCTCAGTTTTCCCAGAACAGGACAACAGAGTCCAGAGAAGTGGCACAGATACAGGAGGTCCCTACTCATTTTCAGCACTCTTAGTGCTAAGGCTTAGCAAAGGCCTTTCTGAGATGATTAATGGCAGGTTTGACTCTGGGAGGTAATTATAGGTTTTGACAAGAAGTTTGAGACTTTGGGGATGAAAGTGTCTGTGAAGGTTTCACTGAGGAAACCAACCCCTGACAGGCACAACATGCTCATTACAGAAATTTTGAAAAAGCACAGATATCTATAAAACAAGCTAGATACAGAAGAACATATTTTTATTAACCCCACTACTGCTGATGGCATATGCATCCTCCTTGTGTGGGGACTAATGTGATTTGTAACCTCAGCAACTGTAGCTTTTGAAGATACAGAGGTTCATTTGCTTATGAACTTCTTTGCATCCTCCCTCCCTCACCCCTTTTCCTTTGGGGGTTAGGTGGGGGCAGTGGAAGGAGGGAATATCAATACATAGTGTCACAAAAAAGAAATTAGGAGTGATCAGAAAGTTCTTTCTGTAATGCTACTAGTTTATTTGCTGCTATTATTATTATTATTATTAGTAGTAGTAGTAGTAGTAGTAGTAGTAGTAGTAGTAGTAACTGCTTGTGTTTCAGCAGTTCTATCGATAAGGAAAATATTGAAGTGGTATACGCACTTCTGATTGTCAGTATTCTGAAATGTAATGTCTGAGAACTGGAGCAAAGCCTAATTAAAAGGCCTTTCTCCAAGGAAAAGGTCCTTAAAGACAGCAGGGCTGCTGGTAGGAGCTCTTAGTGTCTGTAAGTGGTTTAGGCTCTTCAGAACAGCATCTTTCAGCTGCCTCAAACTGTGATGGGGACTGACCATCGGATTACACAACTCAGAAATACACTGACCTGGGTTTTACTACAGACTCTTGGACTTCCAGCTCCTTTAGGGATGGAGTGGGATCAGTCTGCAGCACACAGCAGAGAGAAGAGCTCTATGTCAGTTCAGAACAGAACTTTCCCCCAAAGAAATGTTTTGATCTTGTTTCTTTTTCTTTTTTTTTTTTTTTTAAATTCCAGTGAATATGAGCATCTAGCCCTAGGAAAGGGCCATGAAAAGACTTATTGTCAAATCTAAATGTATTTACAATTCATACCCTGCTTTATACATCTTGCCACTATGAGCTACAGACCTCGTTTCAGTAGTACTGTCTGGCTCCTTTGTGCCTTTTTGTCAACATAAAGCAGCTGTAAACCTGCCTGCTCTGGCCAATTAAGTTGTTTTGTATTTCTGGAGTGGCACAAAGGAAAGCTACCCCTCCTTCTCAGTATGGTTTAATAAAATAGGGATATATGGGGCACACAGGAACCACAAAAGTCAGAGTGGAACAGGAGTCATGGGCCAGATCCTTGAGCTGCAATAAAACAGTGGCAATCCAAGAGAGAGATGGAAAATTATGCTAGCTGGGAGTCTGCCTCTGAGATTCCACAAATGCCGTTGTGTCACAAAATAAAATGACATTACTAGGCAGCTTGCTACCGACATTCCCAAAAATACATCTTCTCAAACCATTTGTGGGAGTCTGTGCAAAGGGGACATATCTCCAAATTAATTTTGTGAGACCATTTGTATTATTTTGTATTAATTGTTAATAAATGCCTCCATGCAGCAGGGGCATATCAAGAGAGCCTGGGAACCGTCAAGTACCAAGAGGACACATCCTGGGTCAGGGAGCCACCATGGGGTCATTTTAGGAGGATTTGAGTTAAAACCAATTCAGAAATTTGGCCTGGACTTCAGACCAGGAATATATCTAATTAAACGTGCAATTAAAACTTTCATAAGCAGGAGTGAGGTAAGTAGCAGAGCTGCCCCGGTGAGGCAACATTAATTTTGCTTCTCCAGGCAGAACTGGGTCCTTATTGCTACTACCCAAACTCACATACTCTGCATAAAAAAAAAAAAGGCTGTGATTTAGATTACCTCACTGCGTTGATTCATTTAACCTAAATTCAGGTATCGGCAATGTAGAAATTTCCCCTTGAGCTGGCCACCTTAGCATTGTGCAGATTCAGGATGAAAAAGAGCATTGTCTAGAAATGCCCATTTCACTGGTGTCCTCTGCATTTCAGTCGGAGAGATCCTGGATTTGGCCTCCTGGTCTTCACCTGCAATAAGTAATGAGAGCAAGCAAGAAGATCTAAAGAATAACTCAGAGTATTTGTGATCCAGATTGTCCCTGTGTTGTTCCTGTCTCTATACTGACTGAAAAGAGAACAAAAACTGGTGGTTATCATGAAATAAACATTTTGAGAGCGAGGCTTACCTCTTGAGGCTCATGTAAAATTCTCAGTTAAGTGTCTGGAATTAGGTGGAAGGCATCAGTACCTTTCTGTCCAGTAGGGATTCATGGACTATATAACTTGTATATGTTAATTTAATGATCTGTCTTTATAGAAAACACATGAAAAACAAGAACAGATGAAGTACTGCAGCACCTACCTGTGTTTTTTGGTTCACCTGTGACCTTCAGTTTCACCTTCACCCCACAGTGAAAGAAGCAGCTACTGGAAGATCATCTCAGGACCGGGCAGGTGAACATGAGGAAAAAGCAGATCACAACATACAGAGAAGGGAAAATGATGTAAAACATGAAGCCTCAGCAGTGAACTAAGTTAAAAACCTGAAAGGGAAATATGTTTGAAATTTTAAAGAAAGTTATTTCATTCTGTATCTGCAGTAGCTTTTCACAGTTGACCAATATAATCTTTGGAAGCAACTTCAAAGTTATACACTTAATTGGCAGAAACCGATTTTTATGCCTGTACATAAAATGCTCACATAAGAATTGCTTGAATTCTCATGCAGGCAGGGCACAAAGTACCACGGGATTCATGAGGCCAATTGCAGCTAATCAAGGATCATATAAAAAGCATCCCATTTATTTCAGCAGAATTAAAGTACATAGCTGCATTTTCAAATAGTCGCTGTCAAGACATAAAATAAAAACTCAAAAAGACATCTGTCAAATAAAATTTTAATAACATATGAATCTGAATAAGTTGTGGCCTATTGTTTGAATATTCCAGTAGTAGAAAAGGAGGTTAAATTCAAATAAATTATTCATTGAGACTAGTTGCATATCTCTAGTATGTGTCTGTATAATTTAAACAAAAACAAAAGTGTGCCACGGAATAAAATTAGATTTTATAGAAATACTTCCTTGAATCTGGATGATGCAATTCCCTATCTAATGCCAAAATAATTATTAAACACATGGAAAACTACTAATAGAGCATAAAAAATATATTCCATTGGCAGAAGACAAATACATTATTTATTACTTCAAGTTATTGATGAGCTTTCATACCAACTCGTCATTCTGTTTTGCTCTGTCACTCATGAACTATAAGATCATCCGTATCTCATAATAAATAATTTATCCACAGCCAGTCTGTACCTTTGGGTGGCTGCCCTTGTTTATCTGGATGTATGCACACTGATATGCACTTTCTCACCAAGGGAAATGGTCAGCACATTTGCTGATTTGCAGAGGTTTCAAACTTACAAGAAGAGAATGAAAAGAAGGGATTGAGGCTATTACAGGGATTTTTTGTCTGTGTGGGTTTTTTTCATGCTCAGAATGCATTGCTGAATGATATGCAAATAGAGAAGGTTATAAAGGATCTGTTCAAAGCATATGTATGGTAATTCAAAATCATAATGAAACTCTATTTTAACAGATTTGATATAAGCAAAGGGGACAAAATTAATACGGAGATTGGTGTGACTATGGCACCAAAGATCTGTACACCTTCGAGTTTATGAATAATATTTGGTAAAGGTTAAGATGGAAAACAAATTCAAGATGCAAGTAATTCTTACAAACGTGACAATTACACACATTATTGAATTGAACCAATGATATTAGCAAGAATAAATGACTTTCACTACAATAACATCATCTATAACTAAATCTCTAATACCTTTTCATCTGTAGCACAAGTATTCTTGAGTTTTTGCACTAAAATGCTGACACAGAGTGATCACTGATGAAAATGCCTTTTGTTTTGTCCTGCAAAATATTTCAAAATTATATACAAGGCAGTTATTAACTTTTTTTCAAACTAATGAAGTAAGAATTAGGTTGGTTCCTGTAAACGGCACAATAGTATTCAAAATGGTTAACCTGTTTACCTGAATTATAATTTGCACTTTCAAAAAGCAGGTGGAAGAGACATTTTCTACCTGCGTTGTCTTTGGGGAATAAAATTGCTGGAGCCAGGTGCTAGAGTCTCCAACTGGGTTACATATTTTTCTGTTGTTCATCTACATTGTCTTATAACTTACTGTGCACAATCAGTGTTTCTAAATGACTGCGGAGAAAATATGGGTATATTAGGTACATAAACTAGATGAATTGATTAAATGTATAAGTGGAATGGCCATGACCCATCAGTGCATTTCTTATTTTAAAAAGGCTAATATGATTGTAGAACAAAGTAAACTAAATATTTCCATAGGGAGATGCAATATTAAGCCTCTTGTACGAGGTTTTGACAGCAATTTATGAGGAATATTATAGTGATACTTTACATAATTCCAGTCATGTACATTCAAGGAAGACAACTTCATACTGGAACAAAAAGAAGGATTTCTAGGTTTATAGGAAGACTAGGAGATCTTCCTTTGTTCTGTTTAGAGAAAACAATTGCTGTTCATGTAAGCAGATATGTATACTTTGCAAGTGTGTGTGTGTGTGTTAGGGGGAGAGAAGGAATAGACATTCAAAGGAAAAGCTATTTACACTAAAAGACAGTGTAGTCTTTGGCACACGAACAAAGAGGAGGAAAACGTGGTCAGGAATAAGCTTGCTCTGAAAATGAGGAGAGTTCCAGAGGAGTGAAGTTTTAAAGCAAATTTCTAGTAGAAGCAATAGGCAGCACAAGGAGTCTGACTGGAAAGGGAATTCAGCAAATCCGTGAATGTCATTAGATAGCACAAGGCAGGCTGTGTCTGTTCCTGACAACCCCAGGAGCCTTTCCTGTGCACTTATAGACCACCATATGGTTTCTCCCGAATTAAGGGTAACACAATTACATACAGAACCACAAGGTCTCATCTCTAAGTGGTCACAGGAAAAAAAAAAAAAACAAACAAAACAAAACCAAAAAAAGAGATAATTAAAAGAATTGCCTAATAAAAACAAATCAACCAAACAAACTTAGCGAACCTCCCAGCTCTCAGCTGCTTTCTCCATGCCCAGCACTGAGCCATATGGCTGGTGTCTTATCTTAGCAAGGCACAAAGAGCTATGCTACCAATTTATTCTTCTTGTATAGCACCTTTCACCACAACTGAGAGGTGAGAGGCTGCTCAACAAGAAGAAACAAATACATATGGCTTTTGCATATTGAAAGAGGTGCTTAGGGAAACAACAGTGACTCACACCCACTGAAGTCAGTCGGTGGAGTAGCTGAATACACAGAAATAAAGACTGCCATGCCAAAAACCCTCAGTGCTTCCCACTGACTTCAAAGACTTGTATTAGGAGAAGGTCCAAATTAATTTGGTACGTGTTATTAAAGTTTTCCATCATCCAGGGCAGAGATAGGCTGAGGCCTCAGGGCGGCAGTGAGCTCTATGCAGAATGTGTCTGCAGACTCGCTGGAGCTGGGAGGGGTCTGAGAACCCCAATCCAGCCGTTCCTGATGGAGGCCTTGGCTTGTAAAGGCTCAGGGGCTGTGACACGCTGGAAATCAGAAACCAACCCGTGCTTTAGCAAAGAGGAGCAGCACAGTCCCCACACACGGGCTCACTTCACACAGTGAGCACAAAGCAAGCAATTACAGCAGCAAGGCAGCTAAGTGTCTGCGCTTCTTCTTCGTAAGAATGAAACGAGCTACTTCAGTCCCCCACAGAATCTCATTCTTCTCCTTTTTAAATCTGACACCTGCTGTCATATCCAAAATTTTGCACTAGAAAGCAGCAGCCTGGAATTTCTCAAATGTGTAAATTTTTCATCTTGCATTGAGACTGCAGCAGCCTCACCTAACCAGCTGGATCTATCTGTCAGCTGCTGAGCAGCACTTGCAATTTGTTTACAGTCAACTGCAAGGAGATATATAAACTCCCCCAGATGAGGAAGATGTTGAATTTACAGACACAAGTGACAAATGAGCTCGGAATGAGAATGCATATAAGAATAGCCTACAGTGTGCCATTATATCATGACATAAATATATGACAACTACTCCAATCAATGCCCATGGCAAATGTTTCTGAGTGTTACTGCCACTAGAGTAATTTCTATGCGTTTCAGGTCTTTTTCCTTATTTTCTTTTTTTCCTTGAATGAGACATTCATTCTAAAGTAATAATAAGTAATAAAAGAGGTATCTATTAAAATGAGCAGATCATACTGTACTGAACGGGTTTGGGGACAATAGTCTAATCAGTGCAGTTGATGCATCTCTTTTCTCATGGACCAATATCCAGACACCAGTAATATGCTCCACCAGAAATGCATATACACCCTGTGGTAAGTTGTAAGAAGAGATAAACTATAATCTCACTAGATCTATCATTACATCTAGGCTCAAATTATAATAAACAGAATAGCCCATCATATGCATCTGTAGAGTAATACCAACCAAAGCTTTCAGCAGTCTTTCATGAAAGGAGTGGATTCTGCACAAGTGTTAGCGTGGCATTCAGGCTTCCTTCTGGTAAGTGGCATTTCCAGTTCTTTCAAAGCTGGAAAATCATGTCTCTGTAGAGAAACAAAACATAAATCCTCTGGGCAAAAGTGAAGTCCTCCCTGATCTCTCCATACGAAGCTTACATTGCAGGAGAGTTTTCACAGATCTTGGGCTAATCTGCTGAAAATGAAGGACCATCTTTAGACACAAGAAAAAAGTGGCAGGAACCATGGCAGCTTTCCCAGTCTCTACAGGTTGTTTTTGGAGGTAAGACAGATCCTTGTTCCAGCCTCTGATACGTTTAAGAGGAGTCTTTCTGCTTTAGAAGGGTGAAGTGTAGCCAATAAAATCTCTTATCCAACACACACCACAAAGGAGTTTCAAAGTAAGGATCTCACCTTTTCTGATTTAAGCCCATCCCTGGCATTGACTATGTATTGTGCTGCACTGTTCTACTAGGAGCTTACAATTTAGTTGAAGATGGTTGAAAAAGCAATACACCTTTGTTCAGAACAAATATATAAACCAAATTTCTCTGCCAGAGAGAGGTGAAGCAGGAGTCACTGCCCAAATTCAGGCCAACGAGTACTGGCTGAAATCTAATTATTCATGAGTGAATGAGTTTGTTTGTTTTTGTTGTCAGAAGAATCTAAAACATCACATGAGGAAATGGAAAAGGCAGCAAGAAAATTATCTGTTTCTCAAAAACACAAGTGGTAAAACTTAATGACAGCTTTAGATTAGATACTTGTAGGAAATAATGGACTGTAAACAAGGAGAATGAAACCTAGATTTGAATCCTAAAGAATTCGGAACACTGAAACTTTGTCTCTCTCTTTCTTTTTATTTCGTTCTTTTTATCGAAGGAGAACGCAGCAGGGAATGACCTGACTCCATCAACTCCTTCTATCTCTAATGAATATAATACAGAAGAGAACACTGCTACGTTTGATTTAAAAGTGTGACTGTTTTCTTCTCTGCCAGTAGACGTGCCATTGATTTTTGATGTCTCATACAACTGTCTACTAAAGACAAAAGAATAAGAGACCTGGAGTTGTCCACAAGTATCAGACAAGATACCTTCTCTGTGCCAAACATATCACCAGCTGCTGCCCAGTCTTCCTACTCTCATGCTACAGAAAAACAATCCGGGAAGGCACCTAGGAAGGTGACGTGGCACATTTAGACCAAGTTCTTATTGTGGTTAACCAGAGGGCTGGGACTTTATATTCAGCTTTGTTGTTTATTGTCCATTCAGTAAAGATCTGACCGTGGTTCAAGACACACGCAGTATGCATTGTTGTTTACTTGCACTAACAGTTATGGTCTAAACATGCAAACAATGCAACAGAATCATCATTTCTGCCACAAGTGAAAAAAAACCCAAAAAAACCTGGGAGATGGACAAGAGTGGCCTGAACTTAATCTAATAAAATAGGAGTTACACTGAGGAGAAAGAAGCTTCATTTTGCCCTTATACTAAGTCATTGCATGGAGCAATTTCCAGCACCAAGAATAATATAATTTACATTTAGCCTTTCATAGCCCAGAAAAGCTGTCCCAGTTGCCAGGCAAAAGCAGGGTAACTCAGGCACTCACTGTGTTATCTTGGATACCCTTGAGTATTACCTTCAGCCTTGCCCCCAGCTGCCATGGATCTTCCCCGGTCCTACACCGCATCCTCTGCCCTTATGAAGGTCTCGGGTACTTAAGGGCATCTATCTGAAATGGTCTACATACTTGTGTCTAGTTTTGTTGTAATTTGTTGGGTTTGTATTCTGGCAGGAGAATCCCACACACTATAGTTTCCCGGTTTTTATACTGGGTCAGTAAAGCAGATTATAGTCCATGCTCCTCAACGGCCCTGGGATATGTTCTATGCAAAAAAGAACAGTTGCTCCATCTAAACAACCCCTCTGTGTAAAAATCAGCATAAAGAAGTCATATCTGAGCTGAAAATTGGGCCAAAGAGAGTATATTTTCCTCTGGATGCACAGTTATAATTGCTATTATGTTTAGGGAATTGGTCTTGATCACTGAATGGAAAACACTTTGCAATTAAGAGAGTTGAAAGCATAACTAGATTTGAATAATTGATGTTAATTTCCATTTGCAGAGAAGACTATCACAATGTTGAATCCAAATGCCATGCAATCTTCTGGTCCATTCCCTCATTTCTTGTTTCCATAAATTGCAAGGTAATGCTAACTGGAGGGCCTTGTACAGAATTGCTATATGGATAACATCCCATTATACCTCTGAAATCAGGAAGAATCCATGCTTGCATCACTCATGCTCACAAAGCAAGTTCTTTCCTTATTTGGCCATACAATTAACTTAAATGAAACTGAATGTAATGCCTTGAAAACAATACTAAATTAAATGGTAATGCAGTAATCCATCAATTACAACAGGGCAACTAATGGCTTGAAATAGCTTTGTACAAGAGTTTCTAGTTGGATTAATAATATAATTAATGCTATGTACTCACCATTAAAGTAGGAAATAAAATATTGTTTTAGTTAATCTCTTCTTGTCAATGATGGGGAAGTGCAATGCAACTAAAATTAATATTCATTGTAATGTAGTGCCTAAGTATGCCAATATCCATCAAAAAAATCCCCAAACCTCAAAATCTGACAACTATTAAAACATAGTTCTTATTGGGATTGCTGTAATAATCAGAAATGATGAACACATTTTTAATAATCTTATTTGTCCTAAATGCAATAGTAGTCACGGTAGTTTTGTAAAGGTTAGAGAGGGAGAGAGACCAAGATCTGAGTGAGGCTGTGAGTTTGTAACCCCAGCATTCAGTTGGTTCAAGTTTTCAGGGACACTCTCAGAAGTGTGGAAAAATGATAGATGCGGATTATCTGGCCAGCTGTAGTGAGAAGGAACAGAACAGAATCCATATTTGGAGGACTCGAGGGAAGCTTGTTCCTCTGCTTTCTGATGTTACACATGCATATGATCAGTCACTTCAGATTTTCACACTTCCTACTGACATCAAACAAAGCCTGAGAACTGCAGGAATCCACAGACGTGTGCGTGTGTTTAGTGCTCTTCCCATGACATGCGTGCAAAGGGATGCACAGCAGACATGACCCCTTCTTAGCCTTCTCCATCAGAACCCCGATCTGAACTATGACCATCACCCTCCTGGTTCATTTAATTTGCCAAAGCAGTCTGTTCCAGTGCGAAACAGCCACCAGTGCCACGGTACAGAGCAGGGTGCCCATAGTTACTCAGCAGATCCCACAGCTTGACCTCCAGTGCCACCAGCCAAAGGAGGGTCCTGGCAGTGGGAGGAGTGTCACTGTTGAGCCGATGTCGAAACAAGAGGCACACAAGAGAGATTGCTGAGAAAAGGGAATTATTTATTTAAATGCAACTTTATATACAAAAATGAACGCTTACTGGGATTGGCCACAGCCCTCCGCCCCCTGGGGCTGATTGGCCACAGGCATTCACCATCTGTTCCCAGAAGAACTCTGAACACCTTATCTTGTTTACCATAAACAGATAGATTTTCCCATCAGAAAAGAGGTTCTGTGCTGTCACAGAGGAGGGTCAGGAGTGTAGAGGGAGGATGAATGCCCTCTCCTACCTGGATCCCACCACAGGGACACGCTTACACGCCATCAGGGAGGGAAGGGAAGCTTTTATTCCTTTACTTTGTGTCTCTTGTGTTTTGTGCTGCTGTGCAGAGCTGCTGCCTGATGGCCAAAGCCAAGGGCACAGGGCTGCTCTCCAAGTGCTCCTGAGGGGGTACAGGGGTGGGGGCCAAAGCCAGAGGGTGAGCAGATGAGCCCACCCCATGCCCCACTGCTAAAGCCATCCTGATCAAGTGATCCACAGATGGCAGAACTCCTAATGCTCACAGGGAAACCATTCTGAAGTGTGTGATGTGCATGTGCACACTCAGACTTCTTTAAAGCCTTGCAGCCCACTCCTTTGAATACCCTTAGATCAGAAAGCTCTGCACATAAGGCTGTATTTCAACAGTTGTTTTAACACTTCCTGTGCATCTAAAACATAGCAAGAAAAAGGAATTCAAAGCTCTGATTTCATGCTTTTAATGGAACATTTACCCAAAACCTGTTAGTATATGATGTGAGTTAAGGGCTCAAAGGTTTAAATGCTGTATCTATAAATAGAAGTAGGACCAAATATACATGCAGAGACATTATAATTCACCATTTTGTGTTTACAGTGGCCTTTGAAGCAGACATTAAAAATCTCCATTGCAATAGCAATTGCTCAGAGGCTCCCCAGGAGAAATGACTTGCTCCTGCATGGCTTTGCACCGATGAACTGGAAAGCAAAGATAAGGGTACTGGCTCCTCCTTCTTTCACCTTTCCTTCTCCCAGGTTTTGTCTTGCCCAGTAGTTGAATAGAAACATTTGTTTCTGGGCTGTGGAAAAGCAAGGGAATGGCGGGTCTGCTTTGCTTTCCTAATGGTTTCCCCCGACTCCAGCAAAATACCCTGTGGGCAAATATATTCAAATAGACTGTTAGCACATGCTACAGAGGTCACTTATAGAGTAAAAAGCTATCTTGTATTATTTACAAGAAGTATTAGGTAACATTTTGGCCACAGAGACACAAAGAAGCACCGTGAGCTCATTAAAGCTCTAAAGTGCATGCAAAGCAGAAGGGTGTCTTTTTAAGAGGTTATCAAAGGATCCCACGTGTGTATCAAGTCGACTCCACCGGAAGCAAAAAGAAATGTGCCTGTTAACATTAATGGGAACTGCAGAGTAAGTGGAAAGGCATTCAGTCCCAGTCTCTCTGAAAGCCAGAGGATGAGTGTTTCAGTAATGCAGAGATTGTAACTTGTGATTTAAAGGAATCTATACATTTAAGACAGGAAGCATACCTATTAGACATCATGCCTAATAATTTGCAAGCATTTAACATATCCATACAGATGGATTGGTTTAGTTGTTTGCTATTTAAGGGGGAAGGGTGGTGAGAAAAATCAGCTTTTCTTGCTGTATTTATTTTATGCTTGTTAGGGAAATGGAAGAAAACAACACAGGATACCATAAAACCCAAGGGGCCAGTAGGAAAAAAAGGTTAAAATAACTGCATGGGACAGAGTCTTCATTGACCTTGTGCATTCTGTCCTTTAAATGTAAACACTGCCTTTCAGACAACAGTATTTTTTTTTCATTAATGCATGAGGAAGAACAATAAAAATGCAGAAAGTGTAAAAATCAGACTTCTGCAAGAGAGCTTGAATAAGCTAAAATTAAGAGCATAACCTAGCCATTTAGGGGTTTCTTTTGTGTTATAGTCATGCTTAAGCATTTCCAAATATTGAAGGAGATGATTATGGATATTTGTGGCTATAATTCTGTGTCACTCAAGAAGAAGAAAAACTACATGAGAAGCTTGGGTTTGTGGGGGAACCAGCACAAAAAAGGGAATGCGATGAAAGAAAAAGGGTGTGGTAAGTGGAGGGAGAAAAAAGACATGAAGAGGGACAAAAAAGGTAATTTGGAAGTAATTTATGTTTGGGGTAGGATGAGGAAATTGCTTAAGGTTTGTATTTTTTTTTTTATTGTTTGACTGCCCACAACAGTCCTAGGTGTCTTAATGTCTGGAAAAGATTTGAATTATTAAGGCATGAATGACTAGCAAAACAAACCCTCATTAAATTATAAAGGAATATGTTTTAATGTGCCTTAGCAGAAAAAATACTGCTTCTAGGAGAAATGTGTTCAAGTGTAGACTAGTGCTACTCAGAAAACACCGTTCTCCTGCGCTGCTTGAGACCTGTGGATAGTGGGATTCAGAGATGGGAAGCTGGGAACAATCCTGTGTGACCACCTTCTACTATAATTTATTGAGTGCTGTCATGGCATGTGGTACTGTGCAAACACTGCCCTAGGGTGTTTATCCCCTAAATCAGACACAGATAATAGAAGTCAGACACAAAATACCAGGGGAGAGTCCAAACCAGATGGAGATAATCCATTTTACATCGGATGTGGATGTGACTTTCTCTTGTGCTGATTACTTCTCTTTAGAAGAGCTCCTTGCTCAAGCATTTAATTGAAAAGTGGCCGTCAGTCCTGTCAAGACAAAGAGCTCCCTTGCAGGAGGTGCAGAGTGAGTGCACCAAGGTAAATGAGGCACAGGGAGACTGCTCAGGGACACCCTGTGAGTAAAGACAGCTTGGCCGAGGTTCTGGATGCAGCGTGGCCCCCGTGTAGTGCCAGCCTTGAGTAATGACTCCATTACAAAGTGGCTGGTTTTCATCTGTAGAGCACAGAAAGCATTCCACACCGACCTGCTGCCTTGCTCAGAGCCAGCTTTTGTTTCTGTGCCTGGTTTTACACTGCACAGGCTGTATTTTACTCAGGAGAGAAGAAGGAAACTGAGTTATCCTGGTGCAGTATTTGCCTGCCTCAGCTATTTAGACTGCAAGCTCTTCATGGGTCTGACCATGTTTATGTATAGGAGGAGGATGTCACAATCTGACATGTGCTGAATAATTCCAGACCATAAATTTTGGCAAACTTGCTGACACACCTTTAAAATAATCATAATAAATATCCCCCAAACAGAGACATCAGGAACCCGAGGTCTGACAACTGCGTTTCCCAACACACCAAAAGTCTTCATCAAGACAGTAACACACTAAAATGAGCTCCTGGGAGATTATTAAAGTACAGAGAGCCCAAGTGACTCGAATGAGAGTATTTTCCACAGATCAACCACTCCCTCAGTGAACTCCCAGCCATGATCTCAAGAGGAAGGTGTAAAACATTTCCAGACATGAACTTAGAAAATAAAGTTTTTGTAAATCTACTGAAAATTTCATAGCTTATACAGTTGTTAGTTTAAACATTTTCCCAGCCTCATGCTCACTTGTACAAATCTCTTGAAGTTCTGGAGGGTATGAGCAATCCTTTTCTGTTCCTCCACCTTATCATCCCTCCTCAGCAGCAACACACCCACCCTCTACTTCCAACAGACCCAACAATTTTTCTCTCTTGGTCTAGCTGAGGTCCAGCTAGTTAAACTCAGCTTGTATTTGAAGCTTTCTGTTTCTATTTTCAACCTGAAAGGTGTGCCAGAAAGTTCATCTCCTCTGATAACTGCACTATCAGTGTTAGTGGAAGATGTTATCTGTCTCTGACTAAAAACTTACAGGGCAGAAAACTAAGATCCTCAAGAATTTCTAGAGGGGAAACTTCCAATTTATCCAGTTTTCCCATATATACACCTTCATGAAAAGCAAAATAAAGCCTATTTCAAATATTTCCACTCTGTAAATGTTTTCTGTTACTGAACAGAGACAATACACTAGGCTGTATTTAACGCATGAAGGAATTTCAACTCCAGTATCATAAGGTCTCATCTCCTCTGACCAGCTCAGCTTTTTTTGCCAAATCACATCTTTTCTGGCAAACAGTCTTTCTTATTCAAGAGCCCAGTGACTCCACACAGGACTCACATCCAGCCATTATGCACTAAAGGAGAAGTCACCAAAACAAAATGTATTTATTTGCTTCAATAGTTACTGCAAACTGGATTCTTTGAATCCTCATTCACATTTGGCCTATTTTGCTCTGCAATTAGGTTCAGTGGGAAGAATGGGACACTTGAAATCTAATGCATGCCTCAGTGGGGGTAAGTACAGTAGAATCAGGCCACAATGACGGATAAAGTAAACACATTCTTTTGTTGCCATCCATCCTGTTCTTAAAAACCCTCTTTAAAATAGCCATCAGACAAAGAAGATGATGAAGAGACACAAAATGAATCTATGAATAACAACATAATTCAGATTAAGAATTCTAACCCAAATGGCCTTCAGAATTAATAGGCTATTCAAGGAAACAGAATAGCCTCAACAAAAACAACTATTTGTGTGAAATCCTCCCTTTATACCTTTAATTTCGGCAGAGTTTTTCCTCCTGAGCTTCTGTTCTGTATTAATCAGTGTGCTGCAGTACACATCTAGAAGGAAAGAGCAACTATACGTTGTACATACTAGCAGATACAAAATGGGTAAGAAACATTGCTGCAATTACAGGACACTAAATCTCAGTTATTAAAACTACATGGTGCATTTTGATTAGTTGCATATTAATACCTAGATTATCACAATATTTGGAAAACACTGACATTTATTTTGGAAGTCATTGGTAGCAAGAGTGAGTGTATGTCATGCATGAAGAAAACATTCAGGCATCTGTAAAGCATAATATTAAACTTTGCACTTACATACAGCAATCATTTCGATGCACTTTTTTTCCCTTTATAATGCAGGGTAATTATAAAGTTTGCAAAATGGTGCCATAATACTTTGGAAGATTGGGTGGCTCACACTTCGTTGCAGGACAGCAAAGACTCACTCTCGGTGGTGACATTTTCCTGGAAAAGACTTTCACCAGCTCTTCTCAACTCTGCAATGATTGACAGTGTCCACTCCATAGACTCCTGAGCAACTGGTTACTAAAATATCTTTTCTAACAATTTCCTATGTTTTATCCCCGCAGTGTCTTATTCTTAATCTTTCTGAAAAGCTCCTCTACCCATAAAAGTCTGTACAGCCTTGCTGTTAGCAGGATTTTGTTCAAGTTGCACTGCCTTTTATCTGAGAAATGACTGATATTATTTCTGGTAACAGCTATGACTTTCCTGACATACTTGAATTTCCTTAAAAGTTTTCTAGTTAATGCAGGCAAAATAGACTAAGAATGAAAATCACTTATAAAAAAACCCCCAAAACAGAGACTTACTCAGTATAAAATAAAGTGAGTTGTGTTTTGACTTGGTTTTCCCCACCATGTTGTTTCTCTAGTTAAAAGCACTTGAATGTCTGAATATCTGAAAAACTGCTTCAGAACTGGAAAAAATAAAGAAGTGAGAAACCATACTGAATATGGAACTACAATTTCATCCAGAGAAAAGGCCCAACTTGACAAAGCAGGAAGTCTTTCAGAGTGAATCAACCACGAACAGTTGACAGAAAGAGCTCAGAAATCAAATAATTCATCCAAAATGCTACGAGATGAGGCATCTGATGAAAAGAATCTCATATGCTGTGCAAAGCTGGAGTCTTAAAAGATTGCACATGCTGCTGCAGAAAGAACATGCCAAGGCAATATCCCTTCGTGAAAAGAAAGAGCTGCATAAATTTTTTCAACCCAGCAGGAATTTGTTAAATGTACCAAGGGCAGAGTTCATGACCATTAAAGTAGATTATGCATGACATTCCTGAATAGGAACAAGAAAAGATAAAACTCAGAATAATCTCAAAGGAGAAAACATGCTTTTGTGGGTTAAGAACATGCCAGTCCTTGGTCCACTAGAATCTGCAAGGTGCAATAAAGCCACTGGAAAAATTATCAGAAAGGCATAGAAATCATCTCACCAAATTACTGAAGGGATGTGAAGAAGTAAGTGCTAAAGTCAGTGGGCAAGTTCTCCTTTTTCTTGAAGCTTCAAGAAACTAAAAGTAAAGACAAGGATCAAGAGACTCAGTACCCTCCATGATCACTAAAATGTGGGGGGATTAATAGAATAAAGTATAAAATACATGTATAAAACCTTGCTTTTATATACATCGATAAATAACTAAAAGCATATAACTGAAACTGATTTTTTCCTGACACCTTGAGGGTTGGGAATGACCTAGGAAACACAAAGGATGATACCATGAAATTAATTCTCCTGAAGAGGATAAGTCAGATGATTGTAAGGCATTGGAAATAAAGGTCTAAAAGAAATTCTGAAGTCTATTTGGGACTGAAACAAAAGAAAAGCATGAAAAGAAGGCTACAAGCTTCTATGTTCATTTCAAATACACAAACGATATCTTACAGCAAAAAATGAATCATGAATGGAGCTCTTTTTTTTTTAGAAGAAAAATGGCAGGTAGTAGTTGACATTTTTATATTGATTGTGAGAGTATGTCCTTGTCCAAGACAACACAGATTCACTTATTTTAGTCAGCCTTACTAGACAATACTTCAATTCAACAGTTATTTTTGCTGCCCACTACCCCTAAGATAGTGGGTATGACTATGCAATTTTCAGCAAATTACATGTTCCAATTAAGCTACTGAACATCTAAATACAAAACTTGGAAAACCACTCTAAAGCCAGACTTTTCACCATATTTAGCAGTGCTAGATTACAGTTTGGGACTGTGAAATATAGGTTGCAAGCTGATAACATCTGGTTTGACAGAAATCATAAAATAAGGATGTCTGCACTTATGTGAGAAGTACTACAGGCTTAGGGATGTACAAGACAAAACTCTAACTCTGATTTGGAGGTGAGAAAACTTTAATTCCCAAAAAAAGACAGTGAGTAGCTCTAAGGTCATGGACAGCAGCAACACCTAGGAATTAGCACCGGAGGCCCATAGATTGCTGTTCCAGTCTCACAGGCACTCTTGGAAAAAGCAAATATCCCTTCCCACAGTGGGATATAGTGGGGAAGACCAGGGGTGATACTCCCACCATTCTGTCAGGCACAACAGACAGACACTGCTTGCCCTCAGGGCTTGGAGAGCCCAGAAAAACAGCACTGCTGGAGTCCATGGAGGAGCACACATACCTGTGGAGCAACATGTGGCACTTCAGAGGCTGCGAGAACGCTGCTGGTTTATGGGGGGGAACGCAGCTGTGAAATCTCAGCCTCCTTTTGGCTGTTACTATCACCGTGTTTGCCGGCAGAAAGTAAGAGTGGGAAGCTGCATCTCTACAAAGCCATGGCTGGAGCTGAACCACTGGGGCTGAACTGCTGGAGCTGTTGTGCTGTTTGGAGAGTTGGATTGCACCAGAGCCAGCAGGCAGACGCTGCATAAAGCAAAGGCTTCCCACCCCCTGATTCACAGGGACTATTGGCCAGATGTGCCATTAGTGACTGGGGCAGCAGCTCCGGGGACAGCTTAGCTCATCCAAAGCACATTGCTCCCGTGAGGGGAAGGGCCCATCCTGATCCCCTTCCCCAGAGATCCATCCAGGTTTTTGTGGGGATTGCTTGCCACCCCTTACCCCCTTAAGAAAGATATGTGGGTGGAGGTTGCTGAGGAAACCACGGGGTTAATCCCCAAGACAAGTTAAGGAACTTGGGCCCAGGATTACCATGGGGAATAGGAAAGGTGGGAATGAAGCCCCCAACCCCTTTCAGTAGCAAGGAGCTATTAATTTGCCTCAGCCACGTCTTGTGGAACAACAGCCCACAATCAATCTCTGCTCAGCATTAACTGCAGCAGCAGAGTGTTTCTGACACACTAAATGCACACAATGAATGGCAAGGAGAGATAGCAGGCGCCTTTGCCATGTACTTCTCCAACCTCCAACTTCTGGAAATGCAAAAAACCAAGTGTTGCCTCACCCTATTTCTGGAAAAAACACCTCACATTCCTCTGACCAATGCAAACCTACAGAACACTGACATTTTTCACCAGAACAGAAGCAGCAGACAGTAATTATTAAGCATTACTCAGTATGGTTGCTGGCTGAATCACATCCTTTCAGCGGAGGACTTGCTGCATTTGTGTGTGGGAGGCAGACATTGCTCTGCCATGGGACTGAACCCAGTGTCAAGTAACGCATATTCCTGTTACAGCTTCTGAACAGATGTCATTTTGTCATAGCTGCTGACATAATTTTGAAGATAAGAAGATTGGGAGATTTAGCCCATGATGTTTTAAAGCTAAACACAGACAGGATTAAAGCTTTAAATTTAAACATAAGCTAGATACGGCCTTGCGACACAGGGTTATATCAAACCTATCCCAAAAAACATGTAGAAAAAAAAATCACCGTACCATTTTTAATTTATTGTAATTGTGGTACTAATGTTACTTCAATTATTATTTTACCATCTCATACATTATTAACCACTCTTTTCACAGAACAATGTAGCCAGAAAATCTGACCTAAGATTGCCATTCTGGAAAAAAAAAAAAGTAGAACTAATGAGGCTTGGTTTCCTTGGATTAAGTTTTATCGACTTTCACGTCTAGGATGATGTAAACTCCAATGCAAGCTTTTCTCTGGGAGTGGAACTGCTTAAATGAACATCTCCTGTGTGGATTCTCTGGTGTCTGGTGCGGTATGAGCTCATGCTTCAGTATTTTTTTTTCAAGCAAGGATATTACAGAGTTTCTCTTTTCCACACGCCTCAGACTCGCATTTCCTAACAGCTCTGAAGTGCTAACAGCTTTCAAATTTATGAATTGTGTTCAGTTTTGACTGGGTTAGCCCAACAGGCTTGAATCTATTCAGTGTAAGGAAAGAGACATCAGCCCATATCTGAAGACACGATAGTCACTGAAACGCTATTTTGAATAGACAACTTTTAGTGGGTTTATACTAAAAAGAGAAATACTATATAACAAATAAAGATGCAGCAGGAATTTTTTCAGCAATCTCCAAGTAACTTTTAAGCTAACCAGCTCGGGTAAGGTTATGGTTAGAGATAAAATGTGGAATTAAGTGAACAGACCAAGCAAACTAGAGGAAGGGTAGCCTGGTCTGCTTTCTGGCTTACTATAGTTGACGTACTGTCACTCAGACTGTCTTAGGCCAGTTCAAAGGTTAGATACATGTTCATTTCCAGGTAAGCTGAACTTACATTTTGACAACAATAGAGTTTGTACACACAAAGCTACATCCCATTGAAGTCCCGATGTGTATCAGTATAAATGTAGGTCAAATAATTTCAATGAAAGGAAATAATACGCGCTTCAGGGAAATGAGTCTAACTCAGACATGAGAATTTAAACTCTTATTTTAAAATAACTCTATTCTGTGATTCTATGTCCAGGGAAAAGGAAATACCAAATGCAGTTGTGACAAGTTTTTAAATACAGCGTGAAAATTTTCTTTACTCATTAAATAAACTTAGCAGAGAACTCTAATTCTGTCTAGTTATCTAGACATCAGACCAGCATTAGCTTTCTGTTGAGGTCTGGTCATGCCCACATATACTATGACAGATTTCAAATACATCAAACCATGCCCAAGACAAATGGTTCAGAACCAAATCAAAGTTTCACATTTCAAAGAGTAAAAGAAGGAATCATATTGCTTTTGCTGTTCAGACAGGGTCTGAACCGATCTTATAGGAGCTTTTGAATCATTTACTGATATCTACCAAGCCTCTTCTTCTAGACACAGAATCACTATTGAAAAAAAAAAATACTGCAAATTCTTCTCAGTGTCCATCACTTTTGATTCCTTTAACAAGACGTTCAAATGAAGACCTCACACAATCATGCCAATGGCCTAACCTGGCAAAAATAGTTTTGTAAAACCTACAGTGAATAGACTGAGTCGTCTGATTTTCCTGCCTGTAATTAGACATTTTAATAACTTGTCCATGATCTCCTGACCACAGAGATCTTCATTGTTCATGATTATTTCTAAGGTGGAAAGCTTATCCTTCATGTTACTTCATGTCTGCACCATTGCAACTGCAGTTCAAACAGTTTTGCAACTTACTCAAATATTAAGGGTAGACTTCTTAAGGTGTAAAAGGCATTTCCTTTTGGGGACTTCTGTGGACTGGGGTGAAGAGGAGAACACATCATACCTGTCAAGTGCAAGGTGAAAGAAGCAGTTATGTTGTCCTACAGAACTATTAATCCCTGTGGTGGCTATCACCTCCCTGAGTTCAATACACAAGTAAAGGCTCGTATGCTGAATCTTAATTCATGTGCTTGTTTCTTTCTATTGATTCCTTGCTATTGAATTTTCAGAAACATCTGAATTAAAAGAAGCCTGTAGCTGTCATTTTATCTCAGGCAGATAAATGGTTAAAAATGAAACCATGACACAGTGAAAGCCTCATAATCTTAAGAAATTATTGTAAACTCAAATGGTTTTGACCTTAATTTGATTTTCAGGGATGTTTTCTATCACTTTGGTCAGAGATGTTCTTTTCAGGATAACAGATGAAGGTCTGAAAAAAGAAGATCTTCAGTCTTGTTACCCTGCTTAGGACATGAAAACTGTTTACTAGTATAAAAAGGACAAACCAGTGTCTCCAAACCTAAGATAGATCAAAACATTTTCACTGCGGTCATCACTCTCCTGCATCCCAGCTGCAGCGGGACAAGCATCAGCTTTATTTGCTACTAGTGCTTCCATGGGAGGGTGTTTGGCCAAAAGACAGGCTGGGGTTGTGTACACTGGCCCCTGGATGGATCCTTATCTGTGTGTGCATGTGGCATCTGTGCAGCTCCAAGAATTCCTTTCTCCTCCAGGTGTGTTGGCAGTGAGGAGTAGGGAGGTACATCCCCTGCAGGGACCCTGCTCAGGGACAGAGACTGAGGAATATTCAAGAATTAACAACAGCAGGTACACACCCAGACCTTTAAAAGACAGCAGAGAACCTCCCACTGAGGACACACATGGTAACCTCCCAGATGGGGAGATTTTCCATACCAAAGAAGTCTAGAAAACCTTTCTGGGCTGAGAACAAAGATGGTCTTTTTTGCAAGGGTACAATGGGTGAGATCTTATCCCGCAGATCCTGTGTAAGGTGCAAACATTTTAGGTTGCCCTTCAGAAAAGCTTTGGTTTTGAGGGTCAAAATTCCCATGATATGAAAATATTTTCTTCTTGAAGAAGGATTGGCAGGCCTACCTTGTATTTGCCTTTTAAAAGTTGCCCATCTATAGAAGCAGCTGAGCTAAATGACTGGATTTTTGTTTTTTCCTTCCTGGATTGTTCATAATTTTTATATTTTTCCTTTAATTAAGGAAATAGTACCAACTTATTATTCTTTTATGACCAAAAAAGAACCATTTCTTTGGAATTATGACTACCATCTTAGTATTACATCACATACATTGTTGGACTCTAGTCCTTTTTAACAGACTAGTGTAAAGCAAAATTATCTAAGTCCACAGGGGCAAAATCTTCCCTGACAGAAACTCTCAGAGAAAGAAACATGCTGTTCTCATGGACCTCCTGGGTGAGGGTGGGAGACCACTGTCAGTGACAAGACTGATTATACCAAGCATGGTACTTTTGTTTCTTATGTTAGTTTTGTCTACCAGAAATACTTAGCCTGGAAAGTGGATTCAAACATGCTGATGGCTGCAAGCTGCCATGCATCTCTCTTATCCTGTGGGATACTGAACAATTCCTTTTTTTTTTTTAAACCGTAATTATTAAATAAGAATACAACCCCCAGTAGCACAGAGAAAGCATTATTTTCCTGAGAAAATAACACGGTGTTTTAAAAATGAAACTGTCTTAAGAACCAATAAATATGATCGAATGCTTCTGCAAATTGAAAAATTCAAAATACTGTGCTGTTCATGGTAAAAAAATCCACTATGCTTTTTCATCATGTGCCTCTGAACGTGCCTGTCTACACACACTGATTTACATGTGTCTATGTACGTAGCTCTTTGCACATACACACAGAGAGCACACATTTGCAACACTCAGCACATCATCCCCACATTTCCCATGACTTCCTGTTGCCCAAGAGCAGACTGAATACAGGTGGCTTCATAATAGCAAGCATAAAAATGACAACCATTTTTTAATTGTAGAATAACACACTGTCAGATGCACCACCATCTGTGTTATGCAGGACTACTGCTCACTGCCTGCTGCCACCAGCACTGGCCCATTATTGGAAAAATTACAGGAGGAGATGCCTGGCTTTATGAGAGAGCTTGAAACTGGTCCCAGAGTCAAGTGTGAGATAAACCCCAAAGCTGGACTTATGTGTGTATTCAAATGGTGTCCCCCCGCTGTTACACAACCACAGGCATAGCCCAAGGGGATGGTCTCTGCTATTTCCTTGTCAGAGATCAATGAGTTAAAATAATCAAGGCCAGAAAATGATTTGCATGGTTGTGAGAGAGGAATTAAAGATCCCAGTGACTCGAGCTTACTTTCAACATTTGCCTCTGCAGCTGTCATCACTGCAGAACTGCAGAAACACTCCTCACACCAAGCAAGAATCATATGTCAAACCTGCACCAGCTCCCACAGCACTGCCAGACTCCAGTTATTATTGGGTGAATCCTCACAACACCAAAACCTTTGTCACAATTTGGGGACCATTCACTTCATTTTCTGTTACCAATTTGCTTTACAAGCATGCACTAATTAATGCTGGACAACAGCAATGTTAAAATAAACATGCTCAGTGAAGAAAAATAACTAAGAGGATGTTAAGACCTTCTACTTCTGTGTTCAGCTCTTTGTTTTCTCCTCTTTTCCCTCACAGCTCCATTGCTAACAAAGAATGTTTTCTGAAATGACAAATAGTGTGGGTGGCACTTTCATTTCTTCTAGACTAGTACCTGATTTAACTTTATTGCAGGAACTTCTATTTTGAGAATGAAAAGGTTATACAACCCATTACAAAATTAAAACTTTGCAAGACAGAAGAATATTTCTGTAATCATAACATTTTAAATACTTAGGAAAAAAACTAACCAAACAATTAACTTCAGTGAAAATACAGTGTAGTCAACAAAGACTTTGTAAGCCTTTGTTTGGCCTTTTTATTCATATGCATTCATAATTAAACCCATCTACAGCATAAAAAATAAAACCTGCCAGATGGACTAAAGATTTGAAGTAATAATTACAGATTACACATGGACTAGGTATGGTCCCAGTTGTCCCATTCCACCTGTGAAGGACCTGACAAAATGTAGGAGTGGTTCTGACACAAACTGTGCTTCCAGGGCATTAAAAAGGTTGTTCACAGATGTAATATTTTGATATGGTTTTATCAGTGAAATCACAGCATAAAACTTCAGAATGGCTTAGCAGTGAGGCCACCTACTATGAGCTCCCCATGGACTGTATAATGTTCATGTTGCTTCCAAACAATGCTATGGTATTAGCCTTCACCCACATATTCTGTGACCAGCTGTATCCTTTTTCTTGTCATCCAGATCTGAGCCCTTGAAAATTCTGAAGTTAATTGGCCTATGTAATTCATCCACCAGCAGTTCATCTAATGTGATACTTCATGATATATTGTAATAATAAATTAATGTAATAATTTCATATGATAATGCAATTTGATGCCCTCTTTTTCTTTGCTCCAAAATAATTTATGAGTGAAGGCTGAAGTTTGATTTCAAAGTTTAGTTTTTCGAAGCTGACTTCTCTCTTTAGTGTCTCCATCCAGCCCTGACATACCTCAAGAAAGCAGGGCAGTGTAGCTGGAGTCCTGTGTTGTATTCTTCCTTACAAGCTGTAATAATCTGACAATAACAATATCAGCTTCACTGACCATTCTCTTATTCAGAACAAAGTTTAGTTTCTTGAGACTGCTGTAAAAACCTTCCATACATTTGACAGAATCATGACAATGTATCAACACCTCTTAGAATGAGGAAAAAAAAGAAAAAGAAATAAAATTCTGAGCGTGCAGTAAGGACTGTAAGCCATGTCTGAAATTACAAAACTGCAATCAATGTGGATCATAACCCTGGAAGAAGGATGAGTCAAGAACATAAGTAGGCATAAAAAATCATGACTGTTCAGAAAATGCTTTCAGTAGGTATGAAATTTCCATTATAATGTTGAAACATATATATTTGATTGCTTTGTCTTTCACTTTCTTATTGCTAGTGCTATGGATAAAAAAGAAAAGGATTTAAAAAGAGAAATCAAGGAAGCATAAAGCAGAAGATTAAATTATGCTTTTTTAGTTTAGTCTTACACAAAATCCATCAAATTAAAAATATTAAAAGCTTTGTTAAATTTTCTTGAAAAAAGAAAAGTAACTTTTGATTAAAAAAATTGGTTAAGCTAAGTGAATTGAACGAAAATTCTTGAACCTGGTGTTTCTCACTGATATTTTAAAAGGAGACTCCAGGCATTAGAACCCCCAAAACAGAATTCCTTTAGGTTATACATTGTTATGCTGTAGCTATTCCATTTTCTTTTCTTTGTTTGAAAGATGGTTCTTCATCTATATTCCTATTAGTAGGAAAGCATATGCAAACAATTGCACTTCCACATTCTTAAAAATTAATGTATTTATTAAAAATGAAGTCCTGGTAAATCCGGAATATATTTAAAATGAATTTAGCTGTAAGAGAGGAAAAATAATACCAAGAACTTCACAGAGCATGAAAATTAACTATGTTACTTTAATTGAAGTTGGATTTCAAACAGAACATGGACTCTTGTGGAGCTTCAATTATGAAAATGGTACATTCAGTTCAGCATAATAACAGTGTTCATTCTACCCCACACTGAAGGGTTTTTGAGCTCAGAAGTCAAGAATTGCCAAGAAACGTGAGCATCACATCACACACAGTGTCTGCTGAGTGTGGGTGTTTTCCAAGCACTGATAGGGGCAGAGTATTGTGTCAGTAGGAGAGGCTTAGTGAGCATCTTGCCACAGGAATCCATCTACTGCAGACTGCAAACATTGCCACATTTAGAACAAATATTTGTCAAGGTTACTTCTACCAGCAGGTGTCTTTCAGGACTGGATTGACAGTTTGACTAAGTCCATAATTTTCACAGCTGGAGTTTCATGATGTGTTGTGCAACGGTGGCCAGCCTGGCGCAGTGGGAAAGCCCACGATCCTGCAAATGCCCCAGAGGATGTACCAGGATTTACTATGGATGTGCTGATCTACTGGGACAGGGTCCAAGACACAAATCATTCTTTTCACGGGCAGGAGAATATTGCTGCTCAACAACAGTACAGGGATACCATTCTGATCTGGAGGCTTACGCATTGCTGAGCTGCAGTTTTTCTGTTTCTTTATATGTGTATATATATAGATACTTGCTTGCATAGCTTATTGTGTTGCCAATGCAGATAAAGACAAGAAAACATTTATCTCTGGAGTGAAAATAGCTCCTTGCATGCTCTTTGGGCTATAATCACAGCTGTTATTAATTCTGTGGGCTGTTAAGCAACCCCATCTCTACCAAGACAACTAAGAGAAAAGGGTGGTTGGCACCTGGCAGGTCTGGGATCTAAACGATTTATAAAAGCTCAGGACCTGCTTCTCTGATTCAGAATAATTTGTATTGAGTATGATTTTATGTGTGAAAAGGATTTACTGGGCTCATTATAAAAACAAAACACTGAACTGTAATGAGGATTGGCAAGGAAAGTATGAAGGAAGAGCATAGTATAATGGGGAAGAAAATGGAAAAGTGAAATATATAAAAGAGTGAGGATGGCAGAGGGAAAAGAATAATTCCAGTTTCCTTTCAAAACGTCTTCTAGCAGGGCTTCCTTATGCCAGCTACAACACACTCATACAGCATCCCAAAATCCTTTCTCCTAGCAACCCCCATTGAAAGCTGTTGTTAGCAATGTAGTGATGACTAAAAATTCAACATTCTCTGGAGGCTGATTAGGTTCCCAGCCTTACAGCTATTATTTCATCTTTCATTGTTACTCTGCTCATTTCTGTGCACTTCTTTATTTTTCTTCTGGCAGCATATCTCCTCTGCTTTAGGTTCATTTCAGTTCACGGACCAAGGAATCCTACATCATCTTCTTAAGCGGAACTCAGAGTAGTAGCTGAGGCTACCAATTTACTCTTTTGACACAAATATTTTCTCTGGCCCAGGAGCCAACAGGAGCAAACTGCAGTGCAAAGGGGAGAGAAAGCAGAGGGAGGACAAAAAGTCAGGGAAATAAATAACTTATAAACAAGTGCAACCCAAAGGTGAAATGAGTCTGTGGGCAGCTGTTGCTCGATTAATGGAAGAAATAAAGTTAAAATACCAGCTCCAAGACAGCTGGCTGTCACAATGTCAGAGCTCAGGAAAGGCTTTTCCCAGACAGAACATAAAATAACGTCTCCCTTTCATAACAGGGACATCTTTGCAAGCTTTGTGTTTCAAAGGAAGTCTGTTTCTTTAGGAGAAGAACAACATACTTTCGTGACACAAAGACAACACTGGAAGCTCCGGGGTAGGTAAAAGGGATGGCAACTCGAGCACTAATTTTTTATATTCCCCAGACTGCATCTGAGCATCTACTCAGCATCCTACTCTGCCTATTGGGGAGGGCTGCATTTTGGACTGAAAACTTGCTAAGACCCAAACTTATAAGTAGCTACTGAAAACATTATTCTTTCTTTCGTCTCTGCATTGCTTATTGAATATTTATGTGGCTCTGACTTTCTACCACCATCAAAATTCACCAGCCATATCCTGGCAACAAACCTCTTGTTTCAGGATTTTTAACCTCATTTCTGCTCTGACAATTTCCTGGTGCCTATTTATTCAATACATCACTTCACCCTTTTTTTTTTTTTTTTTGTAGGGACAGGTTAAGTGCCCTCCTTTTCGGTTATAGAGCTCCAGCATACTACTACTCTTCCATAATTAAATATCTGCAAAAGAAGTGGACAGGCACGATGATGGATGCAGTAGAGCACGGAGGAGTGATGGTGGGGTGGGCACATCAGCAAGCAGCCAGCACCAATGGGAAAAGTGGAAAAACCAGAGCGAGGAGAGATGCAGGAGTACTGTGGTTTGGCAGAAAGGACCGTGCAGTCATTATTCAGATGAGATCTCTCCAGCCAAACAGAGTGCTAGAAACTACATAGCTGTGAAATCAGTGTACGGTTATGGGTCGTTAAGCCAGCAGTATCTCTGTTCTGTCTCTGATGGGGGCAATAACATCTGACTGTAATTTTTAGAATGTCTGTGGTCACAGGAAGGTTAGATTTTGTATTTGTCAGATCAATTGTTTCTTTCTTTCTTTGTTTTCTTTCTGAAGAAAGAAGTGTAAAATATTCCTGACCCAAAGATAGATAGCTAAAGTAGAGCTCAGATGTTTTCTTCAGCATCAAGTGGTACTGTGCGTGTATGTTGTACTTAGGTTAATCCAAGAAAGGGTGGGATAACAGAACTGACCCTTTTCCTGCAGGTCAATAATGCATGATTGACTGCAACTTTTGTTCAAGTGCTACCTCTACCAACACATTTGTTTCTTGATCTAAGCTAAAACTACAAATGGTCATGGTTGGGAACTTCTGCAGATAGTGACCTTTCAGGGTAGAACAGCTTTCTCTCCCCCCTTTTTTTTTTTTTAATCAGGTACATCTAAATGTGATAGACTCTTCTTCATCATGATCTCACTTCTAAGTACTGCACAGCCAAATGTGTGATTTGGAGTACTAAAATGTAGATCCAGAGCACTTGGAAAGAGACAGAGATCTCTTCTGATGTCTTAATCACTTCAGAATCACAGCGCATATCTCATGCTATCCTAATCTCGTTTTTTGAGGTTTGTGCCCTCATGGCACTGTATCCTCATTACTTACTGGAAATATGGGGGAAAGAACTCCAGTTCACTATTTGGGATTCAAAGTGTTTAGCTCATCAGTCTTGAAAACCCAAAGAGGCAAATTTCCTTAAATTTTCCATGCTACACAAACTTGCACTAAGCTTCCAGTTCTTACAGGGAATTTTTTAGCTTTACAAAGCATTAGTTTCTCCTTTGGATAATGAGTCACATAAACATTTTCAACTCCCCTATCTTGTCTGCCCCTCAGAGGAAGGAAACATCTTTCAGCTCTAGATGAGGGGCAGCACCACAAAGGGATTTCAGCATTGTGAAAGCTCCCCAAAGCCCACCCATCAGTGCAGCAATGAAACACAAATCTTTGCATTACTAGTAATTCAAAATAACAAGCAGCATGGCCATTTTAATGGCTCCTACAGCTCTCAGTTGGAACATCACTTGCCATCCATTCCTGTCAATCACCATGGAAAAGCTTTGCCTGAAAGCAGAACTGATTCTGCTCAGCATGGAAGCTGAAAGATTCGGCTACAAGGCAGTTAGTGCTAATATGCTGCTAGAAAATACATTCAGACAGTGAAAAGTTCTGACAAATAAGAGTAAACAAATTAAAAGCCGTGACAATAACATGCTCATACATACACGTACAGTGGCTTAATAGACTTAGTAATGTGTGACTTTTAGAAATACAGGGGAAACTGGCCTGCTTTTAAAGACATACAGACAGATGTTTCAAAGTAAAAAAAACCTGGGCCCTTCTGCAAGCCTTATTTCATGGTTTTCAGTCTGTCCATTCCTCATTTGTTCCATAAGATACACCTTAAAATGCAATTGCCAGGATATAGGATTGGATCTTTAAGTAAACAAAATCTTAAACAGATCTTCAGCCCTATTTTCTTGGTCTTATGCTAAATATCCACCAGCTCATCTCAGACTGCAATGATTATCAATACACTCTGCACTAGCCTGCACATAAGATGCAAATAAAACTCTTCCCCTCAAGAAAAGAAGCAGAAACCCTTTTTTTCCCCACTTTGGAAGTAGCAAGCATAGCTTCCCTCTGAGCTCAGGGGAAGAAGAAACAGTGAAAATTGCCCCTGCAATTTGCTGCTGCAGTGCCAGGGTTGCTTCAGTCTTCCCTTCAGGGGACCTGAGGGAGCAGGGCTGGAGGGCAGGGAGGCCATGCAGGTGCACAAGGCAGACCAGCCCACTGGGACATTTTCTGTAATTGCCTCTTAAATGAAGAATCCAGAAGTGACAGGGTCTCTGCTAACTGGGTTAGACCTTGCCTCCTCCAGTACATTGCAGTGACGTCTTTAAACCTTACAGATAGAGAAGTTTCTTCTTTTCCCTTGCTCTTGCTCTTTTGCTCACACTTTTCCTCTTTCCCTTCTCCCTTTCTCATCCTTTCTCTTTCACATCCTGATCCTCCTTTTGTTCCCTTCTTTTTTTTGGTTTGGTGTGGGATATATTCACATCCCCCTTTCAACAGAGAAGAAATGGCCACAGTGAGTGCAAAAAAACACTTTGATGTTGCTGCTGAGATGTTCAAGGGCACGGAAACATTTTGCTAAGTCTGTAGCAGCTCTTTCTCTAGGAGGAGTTAAAGGAACTGGGATACAAAATGCAGTGGAGATCCCTGCAGTTCATTCGGTGTTCTGGAAATTTGCTTGTAGTGGCTTATCTCGCATTAGTGCCTAAGTTGCAGGTATTTTGGAAAAAGTAAGGAGATATACAAACCTCCTCTGTCTTCATCACCACCCACTAGACCAATGTTTATCCACCTACGGAAAATTCCCAGTTCAACTTTTCTGCAGAACAAATAAAATCATTACTTGATCATTAATTCATACAATACACCAAACCTGCGCCTGGAGCAAATTTTTACAGCTGGGTTATGAAACTTGAAAGGCAGAATCCATAAAGAAAATTATGACGGTGCCGTTGTTCTGCTAATAATATAGTAATTTCAACCACTTAAAATAATACTGTGGCACAAAAAAAACCATAGAACTGCACTACCAGACAGCAAGAATGAGTGAGCAGAAGCCGGTACAACCATATCATCAGACCCAATTGCTCGCTGTAGGGTAAATATTTGAAATAATACAAAGGGGATTCAGCCACATGATGCTGACACTAATGGGACCCCACACAGCTAAATCCCCCCATGCAGCTACTCCCATATTTCTGATATGATAATTAAGCAATGGGTTGTGTGCTCTGCTGCCTTCATTTCTGCCTGCCCTGTGCACCTCAGAACAGAAGCCAACTCCCTCCACTACAACCAGGCTTAGGGCACCAACACACAAATCTTGAACTCTTGCACCCTATTGCTACTGGAAAATGAAAGCTGGAAACCTTTACAGAGCTACCTGAGCACTGAAGTTCCAGGCTGTGGCTGTGCTTGGCCCCATTCACTGCAGGCAGGTTCAGTGGCATGGATGGTGCTGGTTGCTCATGGTTTGTGAGGCTTCCAGGCTGTCAGATGCCATTTTATAATTATTCCACAGAGCATTAAATAGAACTTTCACAAAAAAATTCAATGCACAATGTTCTGATTTTCCTTATTTTATGCAGCTAACCCTCCACCAACATTTCCACCTGGAACCTCCTATATTACCAGAGATGAATTTGGCTCCAATTGCCCCAACTTATAAAGATATACTTACTTCAATTTTACTTCTGTGTTATTTTCTGTGTATTGTTGATGGTATCAGGCTTTCACAGAACAGCTAGAAATAATTCTGTATTTTAAAATGCCCCAAATCCATTTCTTTTTAAACAAGCTTTATTAATGTTGTTAAACTCTATTTTAGCTTCAAAACAGTGTAGAAGCTATAAAAATCTCCCTATGTTAATACAGAAGTGCCATAAGCCT
The DNA here is from genome assembly GCA_013397795.1 of Orthonyx spaldingii. Taxonomy (NCBI): domain Eukaryota; kingdom Metazoa; phylum Chordata; class Aves; order Passeriformes; family Orthonychidae; genus Orthonyx; species Orthonyx spaldingii. The sequence continues at coordinate 565,006 of VZTJ01006083.1, read as the reverse complement.
AAAAAGTAAAAGCTACATAGGCATTCTTCAGGCATTCACTAGGAATGAAATAACTGTGTTTCCATGATCACTAAATTTAAAAAAAAAAAAAAAGGAAATAAAAAGTCAAAATACCAAAATGTCAAAATGTAACAGTAATCACCACCACCAGTAAAGAACAATAATCCACAGAAGCTCAAGTTCTGCTGAAACTAAGTAGAGGATTGTCTTCTAAGACTGGTTTGGTATCTCTGCTCGGTGACTAATACAAGTGAGAAACTACACAGGATAACAGGTCTAATCATTTAAAATCATTGGGGAGGGAACATTTTTCCTGAACTATGTGATAATGCTATTAGCTCCAGTAACTCGAGCCTCGGGGTGATCCCATACCAAAGCAGATAGACTATATCTGAGCAGCAGAGTCTCTGACCCCAAGAGATTTGTAGACAGAGACAGACCTAGACAAGACAAAAAAAATTCGAGATCAAAGAGTGGTAGAGAAGCTACAAGCTTGTCCTGCTTGCACAACTTGACATTAATACCCAATATTTATTCATCACTAGGTACAAATCTGAATGATTCTCAGTAAGCTTAGCAGCAAGAGATTACTTGTCATTTAGCTGTGTATCTGACTCAAAAGGATTATTGTAACACTGATATCAATATTACTTGGTTTGCACAGGCTGAGTGTTTGCCATGCTGTGACTGGAATTGGGGACTACAGAGTGTTCCTTGCTCCCCTAATGCCAGTTCTGTGGCTTGTTTCTGTCAAAGAGAAACCGTCATTGTAAATCCTTGCTGTGATTGCAATGTGAGCCACTATTATGAAGGCATGAGGGGAGAAGAGTACTTCTGTGCACTACTTGGAATCCAAACTGAGATCTGTTCAGTCAGAATTATTCTACTGGCAACCAGGTTTTTCCCATTAGTTTTTATGGCCTGAACATAGGAAATTATTAAGATAAGATGCACACAACTAGGGACTGTCACCCAGTTATTGATCCGAGGTATGACACAAGAATCATGGGGTAGAGTGAGAAACAGAAAATGCGAGCTTTTTACCTAGAGCAGAAAACACCCAAGCAAAAAACACAGCATGCTGTAACAGATAATCGTCTCTGTACCTCTTAGAAGAAATGCAAACAATAAATTAAATAATCACAATGATGAGCAGGGACAATACCAATAAGAAAATAACCAACCTAGAAAACAATCAAAGGCAGAAAAAAAATCAAATCCTTGAAACCAGAAAAGCAGGATGTTTGTAAAATAAAGGTATAATAAATATCCAGGTAGCAAAGAGAACCTATTAAGTGCTGTCATAAATAAATTTATATATATATAGTATCTCAAGATTTTTCTTCACGTCAACTGTTTCCTTGCTTGTGCAGCTTTCAGCTCCAGATATTATGTCAATGCATTTAGCAGACATGCTCATGACAGGAAAGGCATTAAAAATACATAAAGAAAACATCTGTAAAATTGACTAATGAATGTCGGCAGGTCTGTAAATACCACTGAATTGCTATTTTTTGGAAAATCCACACACCACAGCCAACAAATGAAATGCCTACATGCTATTGAAATATATTAACAAATATTTTGCTTTCCTACTGCCATGATGTCCAAAGGCATTTTGTGTTCAAGTGCTGTGACTCTTTATCAAAGACCTCTACTGGTAATTTGGAGGGAAATCATATATGTTTTAGTTTAGACAAAGCATTAATTTTTACATTCAAGTAAAGGTTAACTACCACAGCCAGATGCAGCTGTAACAAAAACGTGTTCTGCTGAATAATGAAATCATTCTTTCCATATTCTGTGTCAAACGCCTCTTTAAATGAGCTATATTAAAACTGTACCAAAAAAAGCAGCCACTAATCCTTCAACTGTCAGATGAGATAAGGAATTAGTGAGATGTGAATTCAAGGGCTCAAACAGGAAAACAGCCCCAAAAAGAAAACACTTGAAAAGTCTGATTTGTAATGAAGGTTGGGCTTGCTTAAAGATGGCAAGGACTAAACTTTTATGGATAGCATTTTATAGGTTTATGTACCAGATTTACACATATTTATAGGATTTATAGAGTTTCAGCCACTGTATTTTAAGGACAGAAGAGTAAAATATTACAAACATTTTGGTCATAGTGAAGAACTGGGAGAAATTTGTACTTAAAATACAGAGTATTTCCAGTGTCCTGGAAGTAAAGAGTCTGTTCCAATTTTTCTGTACCTTTGATGACCTCTTCATGAACTACTCTCACATAATCAGTTTGATGTGATACTAGGAACTGGAACAAAATTATTTATGAACATGATTCAAATTTAGTAACATTAGGATCTCATTTTCCAGCTCTAAGTGAAAACATATTCTGAGTACTTAAAAAACGTTTAAAAAGTTACGGTCTATGTCACTAAGTGCCATGCATAATTGATAAATGTGTATCTTATAATTGCTAAGTTCACACTGACTTCTAACAAAGTCATACTTAAGTATTTCCACAAGGAAATAAAAATTATGTTAAAATTTGAACTCCTACTAAAGAGACTAAAAAATTACCTGCTACAGCATTTTTCTTCAGAAATAAACCTACTGAATTTAGACAGATTTGCTGTTAGAAACATCTGTCTCCCTGTTGTCCTTGATGCCTTATTACAGATTATGATTCAGTTCAGTTTGAAGGGTAGCCTAAAAGACAGAGATATGGATCCAAGCAGCCTCCACATCATTAGTCTGGGAGCTATGCAGACCTAGACTTTGAATGAAAACTCTGCTTAGAGGCCAACAACCAAGATCAAGATTTCAATCGTATTTGCATTTGTATAAAGCCAGAAGGGTTTGGCTGAAATTGTAGACTTTCCTAAGCCAGCATTTTTAAGCTTCAGTGTCTCAAGAAATCCACAGCTAGACAGGAAACAGAATTCTTTTTGAGTTTGTTTTAGTTCCCTGTAAGAACCAAGGGTTAGTTCACAAATTTTCCACTGACAGGATTTTCAAAAACCCCTCTAATAACCCAGAGAATGTTGAAATCTTTCAAACCAATAATGTTTCATTTTTGCTATGCTATGTAGTGACAAACCAGAATTGATACAAATGAGAAATTAAAAATAACTCATTTCAGCATTTTCCAAGATAAATTTGCCTTAGAAGAAGAAACACATCTCCACTAAACTTTCACCTTTCAGTAAACTAATGCTTCTGTTGCATTTTTTTAGAATAGCAATTCTTATTATCCTAAGAAGAATGAAGGCAAAATAAGCAGCTTCAAAAAATAAAGTAAAATCAAAGCTCTTTTGAAGGAACTGCTTGAGATGCTCAAATGTGAACATTTTGAAGCACAATGGTAAAAAGAAAGTTTGTATCTTAACACTGGAACTTTTTTTTAAGTAAAGGTGAGAGGAATGGAATTAACCACATTCAAGTTTAGTCATCAGGAGTGCAGATACCAAAACCTGAGCTGGTCCTCCTGGGTCCCTGGCACAGACCATGAGTCAAGAGGAAAGCACAGAGCCAGAGCATGAGTTGTCTGACTTATTTTGGATACGTATCTTAGGATGAAATGGGGCACACCAGGAAGGGGATGTCTCCTCTCCCACACAAGGAGCCAGAACTTGGTCCCAGTTCAGGTGCAGACTGCTGTGGTCATGGCAGAAGACTCTGACCCACGGGGTATAGACTACAAGAAGAATAAAAAGAAGCAGGTATGGCTGTCCTACCTGTAAAGCATGGATTTAACCCTGGCAATTAAAAAAGAGGAAGGTATGTGTCACCCATGCATGCATATGCCCAGTTATTGGAGGTTGTTGCCTCAACACAGCAGCTGGAATGAAAAAATTCTTTTAGACAAGTTTGCTTTCTTCCTTGCTTTTTTCTTTCTCCTGAAGGACAACATAAGATGTAGCTTTGCAATTTAATTAAATGTGACATGTGTTGCTAAAAGCCACATACTTGCAAGTACAGTATTTATGCCAAGTATGAGCAATCCTAGAGTAATTATGGTTTATGTTTTACAGAGGGCATGTCACTCAGCAGACAAGTTTCATGAAAGGACTGAGAAAAAGAAATGCCAAAAAAAGAAAAGGAAATTATGGGCCAGAGGGTTTAAAGCTCCCAGATGAATAAAGTGAAACTGGAAAGTCTCTTAATGACAGAGGAGCAGATATGACAATAATGATAATAAAAAACTAGAGGTTAGAGTTTAAGGTCAGACTGCCAAACCAGACACTGTGTTCAGGCTGCTGAGAGGCAATTACTCCAGGACTTGCCAGGAGAAGTAGTTTTTCCAAAGATCTGCTGCAGAGCCCTTGGGGTGTAATTCCCTTTCAATGCTACAAGCTGGATATGAAAGCCAGTTTGAGGGGGTGGAGAAAGAGAGGCAATATCGGCCAGGGGGTGCCTGGATGTGTTCATAGGTAGACTCTGTCTGAAAAATCCTGCTACAGCTTTCCTGTTCTGGTGCATAACATCACTGGCCAAAGCCAGGTGAGACATTGTGATAGTCAAGAAAATTCATATAGATATTTTGGTAGGGAATACAATTTTCAGAAACATTTAGATGCAAAATATGCTCTCTTTTTTTTTTTTTTATTCAGTTCAGACTGGTTTATAAACTGCTTTATAAATTACTGTGATTACAATTGCACAGGCATTTAAGTATCTCTAAGATACTCCAATATCAATAAAACTATTATAAAATATTGTAAATCTTCTTCCTCTTTCTATGTGAGATTCGACTATGCAGGTAGTGACATTGCTACACTGAAATACTCAGGGAGGAAATTATCTCTAATTACACTGAGATAGCAAAAATTACACAACCATTGTGTGAAGGTGCCTAAAATATTTGAATGTAGTAAAATGTGCTCAGGGGCTAAATCCTAGGCTTCTAAATAATTTAAGTATATTTGAAAATTATTTCTTTTCACACAACACCTCGGGTGAAAAAGATGTGCTCTCAGACACTGAATCACTTCAGGAGTCTCACAGAAAGGACTCAAAGGACTCAAATAACACCATGCAAAAAGCCCCACCGGAGTACAGAACTGCAGGTGGAGCCCAGTTGCCTCGATTAACTGCATTAAACTAACACGTGAGGGAACTTGCTTTCTGCTCTCCAGTTTGTGTGTGGCAGTCACTTACATGGTGTCCTAGAGTGATTTTATGTATGCATTTTATGCTATATATTCCATATCATCTGCTATGCTTAGAAATTAGTTTGCCCCTTTAATTCAGTCAGAGAAAAGCCGGCACAGGGGCACAGGTTTTGTTTACATTCTTTGACTCCGGCAGAAACAGAAACAACGGGACAGTGGAAGATAAGGGGAGAGTGTTGGCTCAGAGTTTTGGTTTTTTTCCTTCTTCTGCCAGGGAGCAAGAGACAGAAAGTTTGGTCCTCTGGTCTTTTACTCCCTCGTTGGCTGAAGCAAGAAGCATTTTGCAGACTGTGGTTTCTCTCTCTGGGATTTGTTCAGCACCTCTCAGGTCCAGGACATCGGGACACCTGCCTGGGGGGTTCCCCCTCCACCAGCAGCACGCCAGGCCTGGCCACTGTGCCCGAGCTCTGAAGGGACTGAACCTGACTGAACTGCAGCCAAGGAGGGATTTCTCTGACTCACTGACTCCTCAAAGCAACTAGAAGTTTCCATTTGTTTAATACTATTCATTTAGTTTAGTAAATAAATAGTTTTTTCCACCTTTTTCTTGAAGGAAGTTTTCCCGAACCGGTTTGGGGGTAGGGGCTGCTGAAATCTGCTCTCCTGAAGGAGACTCTTTTGGAAGTCCCCTCTCCAAATTTGGCCTAAACCAGCACACATGGTATTTACTCTCCCCAGATTCCTGGGGACTTCCATGACCTCAGAGTTGTCCTCTTCTGTCTTCTGGACCATGCCAGTGAGGGGTGTTTTTTCATCTTTATTTTTGGAGGGCTCATTTTCTCCCTTCTCGTATTCTCATTTTCACTTTCATTTTTTCTCTGAGCTATCTCAGACATTCAGATGCTCCCAGCTGTCATCTTTGCAAACAGATTAAAATACCTCTAGTTTACTTTCAATTTAGGGTGAAACATTCCACTTTGGATCCATCTCCAAAAGATCGGTTACTACATGGATGAATGAAGTTCATTATTTTCTATCTATCTATTTAATAGTCTGAATAGTGAAACTAAGTTGACCACCATAGGTTATCTCAAGATATTGGTACTCTGCCATTTCTCTAAAACCACCTAGAAAACCGTTCAGTTTTCTCTTTCTCTCTTTAGATTAAGGTTTAGATGGAAAAACCTGACTTAAGTATTAACCTTAATGCCTGGCTCCGAAAGTGAATGCGATAATCACTTCAGCTGGTTTCAGATGCAGAGTTTCAGATGACAGGGGAAAAGTTGCATCTTGTGCTTTCATGACTTTCCTGATGAGTCCACCAATCGACAGATTGCTACTGAAGAGTGAGTTTTCACTGAAATTTTAGACCAGTTACACTGAAACCAGAGAGGAATTATCCTGGGTTTTTCCACACATAAACATGTCAGGGAGCTGGTTTTTTCATGTGCTTATAATAGCTCCTACTACAAAGTTGCACCATGCTATGGATGAAAGTCACTCTACTACAATCCTTCTATTTACGAGGAATAAATCTGATTATAGAGTGCAGATACTTGTAATTTTCTATAATTTCCCCACAGCACCAGCTCCACAAACAACTAGATTGGGACAAAGCATCCCATTTGTGTTTTTATAAGTGCTGAGACAATGACATCTGCATTTCTCTCTTTCTACTGGAAATACATTTTATTGGATGTCTCAGGTTTGCCTTTGTTTTGCTTCGTTTTTATTGGCATCCTCTCACTGGGAGCTTCTGGAATTTTCAGTGATCAACAAATACAAGTCAGGTTTTTTTCTTCCTCACTGTTTACAACCGATGAATTTCCAGCAAATAATGGACATTTGTATTAATCCCTAACAGCATGACTTTGCATAGTGAACTGCCTAATTTCATGCTTTTTTGATACTCCAGCCCTCAAGGTGACCCACTGCTCCTCCAGAACGACAATTGCTCACAACTTCTGTGATCAGCACATTTCATTATCGGACTCCTGCTTCTGTGCTAAGTACCTTAATGAAAATATTAAATAAGACTGTCCCAAAATTGATCCTCGAGGGGCCCCACTGATACTCTCAGAATATCATTAGGCCTTACATTTTACTACTAATTATATTGTGGCATTTTCATCAGGGCAGCAATGCTTCTGCAGCACTGCTCCCATATGGACTCATGAGAGAGAGAGGTTCTGTCCAGAGGAGCCAACCACCTCAGCAGGCCAGACAAGTGGAGACAGGCTGGAAGCAGCATCCTACTGCTTTGAGAGGCCAGGATCTGTAATGCTGTAGCTGTAATGAAGATTATCTAATAATATAAAATTGTTTAAAATTTAGATTTTTGCCATTTGCAGAATAAAAGAGTGGGAAAATATCCTGCCATATCTTACTGAATGGCAAGAATGATGATCTAAAGTTAGTAGAAAACTGGAGTTTCTAAGCAGCTGATTAGAAAGGCAAAAGTGATAAAGATACTTTGCTGCCCATTATAACGCTTGAAGAAATATTCAGAATATTTCTTGTATGTTCTTCACAAATCTGTTACACAAGGCTTCTCTGGATGTCTTGAATGAGATTCCTAAACATTTAATAGAAACAGTTCTCAACATTAGCTTCAGTATTTCTGGGAAAAATTTCAACATGCCATCTTTCACCAACACAAAATTGGTTTGATGACAATAATCAGAAATCCATGAAGAACTGTTTTATTCTGTTTGTTGAAGTATTGCAACCAGCAAATACTTAAGGGAAAGTTCCATTTATATTTTTCATCACAGTTTTTCTTTGATCCTATCTATAAATTGATGGTAATATAGAGATTAATTTATTTTAAAAATTGATGAATTGAACCATACACTTTGTTAAGAACTTTGTCAGTGTATCACTGATAGCAGCAAAATTTTTCCATTGTTAGCTGGACTAACATCCTCCATAGTTTGCCATCAACAAGAAGTATAAAGCAACTGAAATTGGTGCATATGTGTTTTCCTGGCACTTGGAATCTGCATTTTCCCAGTGTGGGCATGATGTCAAAACATAGTGACAGTGTGCATGCATCCAAGAAAGCAAGCCTACAAGCAGTGAGTACAGCATAAAAAAGCGAATCCACATAAAATCTATTTTTTCCTTTTTTT
>VZTJ01006083.1:413186-550058 GCA_013397795.1 Orthonyx spaldingii | reverse complement strand
AAAAAAAAAAAAAAAGATAAGCAGTGCATTACAAAAAAATTCATTGCCAAGATCAAACAAAACTTCTTTAAGTGGCACTTCTTTAAGGTGAATTGACACAAGTAGAGGTCTGAGATTTGGGCCAGTAACAGTTGATGATATTACCTAATTGTTATTAAAAATGTCCATTGATTTTCTTTTCATAAGCATTGTTGAAGCTGAAAATTAGAAAAAAGTTTCAGATGAACTTGCTCATGATGTGATTAGGCAAACAGCAATCACATTGGCTTACCTCCTGCTTATCCCAAAGGACATTTTTAATAAGAATGTATTTAATGATGAAAATGGAAAGACAAATCAAAGTACCACAGGGGTTTAAAATGAGTACATATTTACAATAAGAGCCACCTTGTCCCAAATTAATTTTACTTTAATTTGTCAAACTGTATCATCTGCAAAAGGTCAGCACGAGACTGGCAGAACACAAGACACACAGTCTGTACTAAAACTGCAAGATACCACTTGCACTGACTGCAGACTGCAGGGAGACCCCGAGAATCAAAGCGTGTTCTTGACCACGTTCAGTCTGGGGACCTTTCCCATCACGGCCGTGTCACTTGTGCTGTTACCGACTGGCTCGCTGGTGAACTGGCAGTGCCCTGAGCACCGCCTGGCTGGGGACAAACCTGGGAATCCCAGGCCCTGGAATTCCCTTCTGTTCTAATCCTGAAGCAGCAGCTGGCCCAAGCACCTGGAAGAGCAGCTTCCCTGCCTCCTCGGGCAGCGAAGGCGATGCGCTCAGCGTTACGGAACAGGCGAGGGCCGTTCCTAGTGAGGAGGGTTTACAAAGAAAGAGTAAAATAAAGACTAGCATTCTGATGGCATGAGGAAAAAGGAAAAATTGTACACTCTGATTGCACTGAACATTATTTCTGGCGTCAAACATCATCAGCCTTGAGGCATCTTAAGTGATTTATTTTTTTTTTCTGATTAGATTTTAAAAGCCTGTTACAGTACATGTCGTTGTCTTCAGCTTTCTGTTTCCTGTATTAAAAAAAGATATAAATTACTACATGTTAAACTTTATTATTCAAAATTTGTTTTACATACTTCTTAGATGCTTGCTACCTTTAAATAACTACTACTTTTAATTATGCATAGCACTGTGACTGTATGATGGCCACCCTTTTTAGAATCAGTATTTAAATTGAATCAATATCATTAGGCTGAAAAAATAAAGCAAAAAGTTTGTATCTAACTATCTAACAAAATCTAGAATGATAAACTGTCAAAAGATGTGAAAGGCTGTGTCATGGTGTTCTTAGATGCTCTAGCTTTTTTTTTTCAGGTTTGAAAGAACCTGGGTAATGTAAAGTGCACTTAAAATACAGTATTTCTGCAACTTCTGTTCCCTAAGTTTTAGTGTGGTGACAATTATACTATATATTACTTGTTTTTTATGTTTTGACACATTCTTAAAGCTTATTTACTTGGATTGGGCATAACATTAATGCACAGATAAATGCACTAATTTTCCTGACCAAAAATATTTCTGGTTCAAAAGTGCTTTTTCTTGGCTTCTGTCTAAAAACAAAATCAGCCTTATTGTAGTCATCTTCAGTATTACAACTGCAGTTACCTCCATCTCTTCTTCTTCCTCTTCTCCTTGTTCATAGGCTCCCAGTACTTGCATTTCTGCAACATTCCTTCGGGCTAGATTTGCTTGATCTGCCCTCTGTCTGCCTCCTGACCCTCTTGACGACATGGAGCTGGAGGAGCTGGGATCTCTAGGATTATTTGATGTTGGAAACGTTGGTCTAGAATATGGCAGGATGTCCTCTGTATAATTAAATGCACACATTGTTATGTTTACAAGCCCAGAGATGCTGTGAACCTAAAATTTCTGCATGCAGCTGATTTACTTTTTACGATTCTCAGGAGGTTTGAAGTGATGCCTGACAAGAACATGAAATACGCTGCTTCCATAACAGCATGATAGAAGCTTTCTCCAGGAAATTTACAGTCTTTACATGGTAACATTCACCACGGAAAAACTAACTCATGATTAGTGTCCATTTCATTTCAATTTAGGATCCCTGGTCTGTCTTCTACAGGAAAATGAAAAAAATCCCACCCCTTGTAGTATATATTCGATATGACAGAGTAGGAGGAAATGAGAATACACGTATGACACAAGGAACTCATTTCATCTGAATACTGGACCCTGCACTTCTCACGCTGAATTTGAGACACAATTAGTGGCCGTGCTTTAAAATTTCACCACCACCCTCTATGCTAGCATTCTAATAACTTTTCTCTATAGCAATCCACAGTAATCAATGGATTCATGTGCCTATTTAACCAACTTACTACCCAAACACCCCTGATGTTATCCCTAAATACCTGTAGGTAGAATATCTGTGCTTTTAGTGAACTCTTGGCATGTTCTATTAATTAGTAAACTTACCACCTTCCGTTTATAAAAGATCACTTTGATCAGGTCTGGCTCGTATAATGCCACATCAGTTAGTATTTATAATTAATCCACAACTACTAGGGCTTTCTTACTTTTGAAACAGGACCAGGTATCATTCTGGCCCTTTTGTCCTCTACAAATTGGCAAAATGGGACGAGTGCCGATCCTTTGGTAGAAAAGTTACGTTTCTGAGTTACAGTTCTACTGTTTGACTACACTCAGTTCCCTTATAAACCAGATTATAATTAGATACATTAAAAATATAACTAGACTACAAGTGTATGGTAGGAGCAAGGACACTGATTGTTACAGCTCTTAAGGAATATTTCTTTTTAGTCTCCTCAGCATTAGCTTTAATACCTGATGGGTCTGAGGGCGGCAAGATAGAAAAAGAATGTTTTGTAAGCTTATAATAAGCTTGTATTTCTGTTTTACCCCAACAGCAACCTACAGCGTGACCCATATTAACACCACAGTTATGATAAACAGTGGCAATTCAGCAGCTCTAACTTCACTTCAGCAGCCTGCAGAGCTCCCAGTGACCAACACCCTGCACTCCAGCAAACCCTGAGCAGGCAGAATGACCTTGAAGAAGATGAGTTTTTGCTGGTGTGCCATCTCGTTTTGGTGCTTTGCTCCCTCGCAGCTTGCCGTCGCCCTGCTGCTCCTGGGGCTCTCTGCGCTCCCCCGAGCTGGTCCGCAGGTCGGAGTGCTGCTTGCCCTCCACCCCGTCCCTGCCCTTGTAGCTCGCTCCTTTCCTTTCCGCCGATCGGTCTGTCCTGGCCTCCACGGGAGCGAGTTTGGGCAACACGACCGGCCGCACCTCCAGCTGCGACTTGGACTGCGCTGTCGGGGATTTGATGGCCGGAGGTGGCACAGGAGGAGGCGGCAAGTCTAGAAGTTGAAAGAGAAAAGTAATCACAATGACATCACGCACTGGTGAAATTAAGAAATAATATTTGACTTGAACTGAAGAAACAGATCCTCTTGTTTACTTTCAGACCTCCCTCTGCCCTCCTCTCTCCACCCCAAAAAGTATTATGTTACTGTTAAAACTGCTGATGGGTATTTTTCCAAAAGCTTGAGCTTTAAAAACACAAAGGAAGACCTCTCATTGCCTTTTCAAATCAAAATATATTTTCTTAAAAATCATTACCAAAAACTGCAATAAACTTTAGGTGCTTGGATATTAACATATCAGTTATGGATAGCAACATAGAGTTAAGGATACTAACATATCCTTCCTGATATTTATCATTTTTGCTAAGTCCATTCAAGAACACAGCAGCTTGTGCTGCAATTGCTCAAGGTCTTCAGTGTAGTGAGCATTAAAGAAAATGGGCTGGGATATAAAAATGTGTATCAGATGCTGACATATGTAAAGATAAACTATAGGTACTACTGCATTCTTCTTTTAAAATAACAAATTAAATATTATTTAATTTATATAAGGTTAAAATAACATACATATCCTTGATGTCTGTGGGTTTGTCATGACATATTAAAAAAAAAAAGCACAGTCAGTCAATGAAGTAATAGGCTCTCAGAAAAAAAAAAAAAAACAAAAAAAGAAGAAAAGACACACAAAGACTTCTGAATTTGTCTCTTTAAATTAGCACAGCTTAAGGCGTTCTAAAATTCTGAGTATTTAAAAATACTATTTATAAAGCACACATATAGTTTACTTCTCTATGTTTTTCTATTCTTATGCATTAGGACATAAAACTAGAATATGTAGAATATTCACCAGGATACAACAGTGCTCTGTGGAATATAAAATGTGAGGAAAAAAATATGGGAGCCAAGAAAGGAAGTAGCAATACAAAAGCAGTTCACAATAAAGCTGTAGGCACAATTCACAGGGATATAAGAGAACAACAAGTTAAAAAAAGTGAGATGAGAGATGTTTCTGAGGTTAATATTCTCAAGTAAAATTGCTAGGAAAAAACCCTTCACTATTAAAAATTGTAACTTCAGCATTTTGTAATAGTGTGCACTTCTACTTCCACGAGAATCTGGGATCAGCTGTGTTTTTCAAACACCATCACTATATATACAGCTAATTCTCAGTCTATTCAAGAGAATGTTCCAACTGAAATTTACCTAACCTGGGCCAAAAATAAAGGTAGTACTCCTGAGTAAGAAAAAAATAGGTATTTAATATATACATGTAAGTTCAGATATGGCAGATGCCAGACATTTTCAAGAGGTTATCCAGTGACACAAAGCATGAGTGACTTTATCCAGCTCTTGGAAAGGTGATGCAATGCAGAATTCACTGCTCTGTGCAAGCTTACTGGGAACCATCCACGACATTAAACTGGTGACATATCTTGGAATTATTCCTGACCTGTTTTAAACAAGAGTGGAAATTTTATGAATTGGTTGGACTGGAATGGTGAGGAAGAGAAATGTCAACAAATATGGTTCATAAGGTTGGACGTACTTCAGGGAAATGATATCCTGCTGCAATAACTCCACTGTCTTGGTGGAAAAAATCTCACAACAACCAAACAAACAAAACAAACAATCAAATAATACCAGAGTTTGTTTGTTGAGCTTTAGCAGCTTGGGGAACATCAGTTTTGGAGAGCAGCTAAAGGTAAACAACTGAACACTGAGACTTAATTTTAAGTATCTACTTAACACTCACTATTTGCAGATATCTCTCAAGAAGAAGGACTGTCATTTTCAAAACCTAAGAAGGCATAATGTAAGCTTGGATAAACTAAGTGGCTGAATCAAAATGAAGGGGAGGTTTAGACGGGATATCAGGAAAAGGTTCTTCACTCAGACAGTGGTTGGGCATGGAACAGGATCCCCAGGGAAGTGGCCACAGCACCAAGCCTTACAAACATATTTAGGAAGAAAGCACAGAATCAGTTATGTTGCATTCCTCTGTTACCTGTAACTGTTTAAATATGGTTTAGAGAGTTAATCTCTGTTCAGTACACAGCCTCAGCAATCAAAGTCTGTAATTCCAGCCATCAGAATAGCATTCAGACTACCTCTTCTAAAAGAGCCCTGTGAGGTCCTGCCACCAAAGACTGAACCAAACTACTTTCACTGGGCTGCCCAGCCCTGTAGATGCAAACTTGGATTTCTGGATCACAAAGATCCATAGCCAGATGATCGTAAGTGTCAAAACCTACTGCAGAAAGTGTTGTTCTGAAGAATTATATGGCCTATTACAATTCAGGAATCACATGAAAATTCATGTGAAGTCTGCCTAAGACCTCAGAGTTGTGTGTAATATGTTCCTTGAAAGTCCAGTACATAAGATTATGTCAATCCAGACTAAAGCCTATTAAGCACAAGAACAGTTCTTCAAAAGCAAGTCTGGAGATGGACTCCATCTCTCACAGAACATTGGTAGTGATTACAGAACGTGGACAAGGTTTAAAAAGTAAGAGAAACTCCGAATTAGCCTGTGGAGATTCCAACAACACTTTCCTCCCTGAGGAAAGCTTTCTTCTCACAATATGTCTTCTCTCAGAAGAGGATTCACTGATTCAGAAGTAGATGAAGATACTCAGAGGTGTAGACTTCTGGAACCACAGATGCTTTTCTTTTAACACACTCTGGTCGGATTTGTGCTTATCTCAACCCTCTGGTCTGCATTTTGGGCACCAAAAAGGACTGTCATGGTTTTAAGCCCAGCTGGAGATGAAACTCAGCTGCTTGCTCAACCTCCCACCTCTCTTCTCCCACCCCACTGGAATAGGGAAGACAATCAAAATAAAACCTGTATGTGGAGCTAAGAACAGTTTTGTAATGGAAATTAAAGTAAAATAAAATAATAATTATAAACAATAATAATAATGATAATAATAAGGGAAAAAACAAGTAATGCACAATGCAATTGCTCATCACTCACTGACCAATGCCAGATCCCTTTCCTGAACCCAGATTGGCCCTTCTGGGTAAATCCCCAGTTTATATACTGGACATGATGTTCTATGGTGTGGAATATCCCTTGGGTCAGTTCAGGTCACCTGTCCCAGCTATGCTCCCTCCCAGTTTTTTTTTTTATGCACCTCCTCACTGGCAGAGCATGAGACAAGGAAAAAAAAAAGTCTTTGACTTAGGATAAAAACGACTTAGCAAAAAACCATCATCAGCACCATTCTCATTCCAATCCAAAACACAGCACTGTAACAGCTGCTGAGAAGAAATTAACTCTACCCCAGCTGAAAACAGGACAATGCAGTACCTTGTGTCTCACATGCTCCACTCACTTTATAATAAAGCACTGAATAGCCCTTCTCTTGAGCCTGCTGATGTCAGGGAGTGTAGGTATCCAACATTAGCCTTTCCAGCCACTCCTGGAGCCAGTGTCCAGCAGCTGTGGCATGGCAGTGCACTGGCTGAATGAATGCCGAAGGGAAGGAACATTCCTGTAGCCTGTAAAATACAGCTCAGAACAAACTACTTTGTTCAAGGATCCTATCTGGCCACACAGGACAATGAACAAAGTGGTGTTGAATCTTGACTATGGAAAGGGAAGATGCATTGATACAAAAAGTTTCATAAACCGGCAGCAGCTCTGTGGCACAGTAATAACTAAAGAAAAGTGATATTCTCTTTCAAGAACATTTTTGCAACCTGCAGGGAAACTATAAAAATCTTCATTATAACACAGTACTTCTGACTGAGAAGAATCCTTTA
Source organism: Orthonyx spaldingii (assembly GCA_013397795.1). Lineage (NCBI taxonomy): Eukaryota > Metazoa > Chordata > Aves > Passeriformes > Orthonychidae > Orthonyx > Orthonyx spaldingii. Next base: position 542,935 of record VZTJ01006083.1, on the reverse strand, counting down.
CAGAGGAAAAAAAAATCCCTTTCAGAGGTCAACACCACTATTACACCCCTGTGGTATTTATTTTAACAGCTCAGATCACAGAGAAAATCCAGATTCAATCTGCCTCCTTGAGTACAAACTGGCACACTTCTTATTAAAAGCGAAATGGAAGCTTCCATTGTAAGGAATAAAAAATAAATCACAAAGCAACATCAAACCAATAGAAAGAACTCAGAAGTATTTGTTAAAGGTCAGCTGTGCTCACATTTCATTCATGTCTATGTATTACTGTTATCGTGCTTCCCACGTAACTCAAATAATTAATGGATGCCATTTCAAAGCACAGCCTACAGGAGAAACCTTCCATATGGGTCTTTTGAAAGGAGAGATGATAATTTTCTAAATGAGAAGACATACAGGAACCATGGGATAAGCAAAACAGTATTGAGGAAAAAATAATCTGCTAAGTTAGTTTGACACTAAGTGGAGAAACCATAAAATAAGCACAAAAAGATGAATTGTAAGTAGTGACCAATAAGGGAATTAGGCTTCATTAGGCAACACTCTCTTTTAAAATCTATCAGGCTGCAGATTTTTCAGTGATACCCTGAAGAAAACAGCAGAGTTATAGAGTAGGTGCAATATCTAAAGACAATCCCTGCAAGTGTTCAAGGCAAGGCTGAATGGGGCTCTGAACAACCTGGTCTAGTGGAAGGTGTCCCTGGACAAGGCAGGGGGGTTGGAACCCGAGAACCTTTGAGGTCCCTTCCAACCCAGGCCATTCTATCATTCTCTAAGATACAAAGTGAATTTTTAGTCTCTCGCACGTTCATGCTGGTATGCAAAACTCAAGATTGTTCCTGACTTAAAAAAAGCTTAGACAGCATTTAAGATTCCCAAACACATCATAATCTGAGCTATTATTCATGTACTGAAGTTGTTTTCATGCTTTGTCTCTCAAGAAATGTGGCTCACAGTGTACACAATAATTGGATGAGCAAACTGATACAGCAAAACCCAAAGTGATGTATAAAAGCTGTGGGCTGTTGCTTTTTTTTTTTGCCTTTTTTTTTTTTTTTTTTGCTTTTATGTACATTTACATAATTATCAAAACAATTTTCACTCCACAAAACCCCCCTCAAGTAACAAAATCAGTATTTACAAAATATCTCATAATGGACTCAGAAGTAAGGACTGAGAAGAGGGAAAGCATCTGAAAATTATTATAACTCAGTAACAAGCAGATTTTTACCAGAGGTAAGAAATGCACTCCTACTTATTTTTTACCTTGCTAAAATTTGCATCATACAGAGTAGATTTTTTTGTACTGCAAAGGCAGAGGGAGACAAAAGTACAAATGGTGTTGGCATGCATGCAGGCTTAACATTTCCAAGCGAAAATTTGAGGAATATCTGGCAGATGTTCAACTGCCTTTTGTGAGAAATTCAGCTGCCCTCACATCATGTCACTGATAACTCAGTTACAGTCTCAGCCCGTTAGCTGCAAAACTGTTTAGTATTTTTTGTCACTTAGAGATCTAAAGAAGAATCAGATTTTAAAATCTCATGTGAACTGTGAATGGCATAGTTTCTACTGAAAGACCTACTGAACTGAACAAAGGCAAAGTACTTTTAGCCTTTTTATTTAAACGCTTACAATTCTGAGGGCTTGTAACAACTGATAAATCAATTTAAGACAGTTCAGAAGAGACTCTCACATATGTAATTTTAGGAAAGACAAACATATTCTTTTAAAGTTTGGTCTTCTAAATTAAATATGTAAGTAGGTCAGACAAGGCTGAGAAGGAGGGTACAGCTGCTAGTTGGTTCTTGTAATGCATTCTTAGTAAACTCTCTTAAAAGGCTAGATGAAGAGCAATTAAAAATTCATACATTTTAATCCTTACCTCCTACTGAGCAAAGATTTTTAGCAACAAATATTAAGAACATTTCACTGCTTGGATGACTGTCAAGGCACAAAACAAGTGAGCTGAAATCCCATCCCACATAAAGCAGCAACTGACTTGAACTTAATGCTCACAGAAAATACAAAATTGTTACTACTTGGACAATGCAGAGGAGATCAGAGAGCACTCTCCTTTATTTAAACACAGGCAGTAGTAGGCCTTTTATTGCCACATTAGTAACAAACACACCTTCAGAAAGACCAATCTCTTTCACAGATCTTTCTGTATAAAGAAAACAAAACAGAGAATTTTTTAAGATTTACATCTATTACTTCTGGTAATACTCCTGGCATTATCAACTATTGATGAAAATCTTTAATTTATTTAGAAATCCTTCCTGTCAACTAATTATTTAAATTCTTCATTGAGTTTATATTTCATAGAAGTGTTAGCAAGTACTAATTCAGGAATGGTAGAGAATTCTTTATATGCAAAATTAAATTCCACTTTAAAGGCTGAGAAAGTAATGAAGGAATGTATTTTTTCTTGTTTTAGAATTACTGAATGCTTCTAGGCACCACTAAATTATTGAATTGAGAATATCTGCTTTTTTTACACCCCCTCCCCCCCCCAACTTCTACAAACACATGTATGTTCACTCACTATGAAGAAAAAAAGCAACTCTGTATTGGGCACTCCTTTATAAAAAATGATAAATAATAGTGTGACAGCAGGGCAGTATAAAACCTAAGTATATCTTGGAAAGGTTAATTGTGCTTAAATGTTTCATTCATGCATCCATATCACTTTTCTCCACCTAAGGAAAACAATTAGTAGGTGTTATTTTATAGTTATTTCAAAGAGTCACAATATACTAGATGTGGCTATTAAAGTGAATTGTTAGAATCTACAGTAAGGTTCCAAATATGCTCATGCAAATAGACTGAGGGGAAAAAAAATAATAACTAAAAAAAAAATCAAAACCAAAGAAGTTCTTCAACCTTTGAACTGGATTTTATTAGACCTGCAGAAATTAAAGCCATAATTTGCTATTCCCTGAATGACCACACTGGATTGCACTATAAAGAGGTTAGTGGAAATTCTTACCTAATTAGAAAATATGCTGAAGTAAGCAGGTGCTACATAACACAAAACAAATATTGATCATGATTGTCAAACCTATATTGCAACATCGAATGACAACTGCTCTATGATTTAGCTCTGTATAACTATTTTCACAAAAACCTGTCATCAAATACAGGCCCATCTCTTATTTATCCCTGTGTTAGAAGCAAATGGCCACATAAAACACCTTTATTTATTTATTTCTGATGTCCTAGCTATTGTGTTTGTATTGAGGCTTGATACTCTGCCAATTATTCAGTTAAGAGCATTTTCTTCAAGAGAATAAAAGCTGATAAAACGTCAATAAAATCCTGTGAAACGCCATTACGGGAGTCTCATAAACGTAATGTTTCTGGTACAGTTTTGGGATTTACACCTTGTGTTGTCCTTTCACAGAAGCAAACATGCACAAAACCACTGTAATAACCTCTTGAAATCAGATAATATTCCAAGAGCTCACTTTCACTGACAGAAGGGGCCTGGGCACAAGCCAAGAGGCCCAGGTGCACTGTGTCATGCCAGCATTTAACACAGCCTAATATCAGATAGATGCTACTGAGAGAAAATACTCAGAATAAAGTACAGATAATAGCACGGACAACCACTCATTGCTAAATTACTTCTGCTCCTCGTGCTTTGAGCTTTGTATTAAATTTCTTCGTCAAGTGGCAGGAATCACAGGGAGAAGTGGCTCAAAACTCCCTTCTTGTAACCCTGGATAAGGATCTATAATATTAGGCTTTCATATGATAATGGCAAATGATGCCCCTCTTTGAAAAATTTCAGACTGGTAATGAAAGTCCTAATCAGATTGTTGTTGCAGAGAAGCAAGAGGTGGGGAGCTCGGCCCTTGTTTCCTTTTCCCTTCCCTCCCCTCCCCTTCCCCCACATCTCCCTCCTGTTAGCAAATTCAGCAAACTTGACAAGATGGGTTAAGTCTTGGGGAATTTATCTTACATGAATTTCCAACAAAGCCCACAGATTGTTTTATACAACTGGAAGGCAGTGCTTTAATAAAAGCTGCACCACCTGAGGCATTTTCATTAAAGGCTCTCTCTAGACAACATCACAGTGTTTGCATTATCATCCTACACCCCCAAGAGAATACAAGCACTACCTTTTCAGCAAGAGTTGATATTGTGTGTGAAGGCACGAGAGGAGATGATTAGATTTTGCTTTCACTCACAAAGTAACCGTTTGCAACAATGCTGTGGTCCGGATCACAATTCACTGATTTGTGTTGCCCACCATTTGAATGGTGCATTGTTTTCTTTCAGGAAAAGACACATTCTGAAGGTTTTAATAGTCAGTCACGTGAACGAAGATTTTAAACCTAATAACCACGCATTATTCTCAATGACTGTACTATTTAAGCTATCTGGGCTCTTAAATAATGACGGTAATTAGCCGATTAGGACACCATAGAAAACAGGTGCAAGGCTCTGGAGTGGAAGCATCAATGTACAGTATTAAGGAACTCTGGCATTTAAAATGATTAAACTGTTCAGCGTGTTTAGCAACAGGAAACACAAATCACCGCATTCTGAAACACGGCGTTATTTCTGTGGAAAAATTTCACACACACACACAAACACACACGGACTGAATGCATATTTAGAAAGGTTCACTGAGGCTTGCACCCGTTTCGGTGGACTCACCATCTGTGTAGACTTCTCTGCGCAGATGTCCTGGCTGGTGTTTCTGCTTTTTGGCAGGTCGGACCTTCTGTATCACAACAGCACTCATGTTGCTGTCGGTAGATACAGGGCTGGTGGGTCTAGGACAGTGTGATGCATGAAAATGTCTACGGCCTGGAAATGGTTATAGAACAACAGCAATTATTTTTCTTACCTAAAATACGAGCTTTCATACTTTCTCTTTTCACAGCAGAATGCTCTAGCTACACAAAACCTAAAAATACACTGTTGGAACAATAGTAAAGCTCATCCAGTTTTAGAATGAGCTGTAACTAAATCGAAGCATTTGCTATCCTATCATTAGGCAGCCTGGCTGGGTTGCACAGAAATTATCCAGCTGCTTGGTAGCTGGTAGCTCCTGCCCCAGGAGCACAAAATCCATCAGCAGGCAAGCACAGGCAGGATTCCCACTCAGCCAGTTTCTGGAAAGAGCAAAACGTTTCCCTTTCAAGTTTCCCCTCCTGTAGCTCGGGCCACACGAGGTCATCCCTGTCGTAACAGAGCAAGTCACCAGCAGGTCTCAGGTACAGAAGTCCCCTCTGCCACTTTGAGTGAATTTTCAGGAATGTATGGAGGCTGGATGGCTGGCATTTTATCACAGATTATTTGCAGATAAGAAGTGTCACATTTTAAGGACATGTTGTCAGCACACATAATATCAGTGTATAGAAATCACTGCATAACAGGAACTTAACTGCTGCAAAAATATTAGCAACTGGATGTAAAAAGACCTTTTCTAAATATATAAGTCTCTACACATATTTATAGGAATGTATATGTACAAAATGGATAAAATCCTGGCCCCGTGGGTAGGAATGGGAGTTCTGCCACCTACTTCAATCGGTCAGGATTTCATCCAGAATTACTAAATTACCTCCCCTCTCACTCTTCATGATGAACAGCTGTGTAGAAATGAAACAAAGGACTGTTAACTGGGAGAGGATGTCAGAAATGGGAGGAAGGTTGAATTTCTGTGGAGTCAGGGTGGACACAGTTGTGACAGAGTACCTCTTCTCCAGCTCTGGCAGTTTAATAGGATTGATTGTCAACACATTCATGGATCTGCCCGAAACCTGCAAGCCAGCCTGCCCTATTCTTATTTTTTAGCTGAATTATAACAGTACCCATTTGGCCTAGTCAGGTTACTGATTACCTGTATATATCCAGTGCTACTAGTATCCAGTATGTTGTAAAAAATGAAATATTTCAAATATCACATTTCATGTATCCAGTGGTGATTCAGGAGAAAGGAAAAATGAAAAGACAAACATATGCATAAGGCCCTGCTGCATATGCATAATCTATAATCTAAAATGCAACTCACAACAGCTGTCGAAATATGAAACCAACACAAAGCCAGTTCATCCCAACAGTACAAGAGTACAAGCCTGAATAGAATTCCTCAAAAGAAAAAAAAATTTTTTGCAAATCCAGGGTAAATATGACTCTAAAGGTTTACTATTTATTTGGACATTTCAGTAGAGAGGGATTAAGTCTTCTCTTGCAGAGTGACTGAAAACACTGGGAGCCTTATACTGGGAAAAGACAGAATTCTGTAATCCCTTTTTTTTCCTCCTCTCATGCAGTTCTGAGTGTAAATCCACCAGTAGGGTTGATGTTTGTCCATGATCAATGAGACCAAAGAACTAGGAACTACTTATGGAAAACAACACAGAGCAGCCATTTATTTGAACTATTTCACCAAAACTCTTTTTCTGGCTCTTCCTGACTTCTAAACATCCTAAGAACAGGAGTTCAGAAAGTGTCTGTGGATAGATTCATTTCATGATGGCCACTTTTTAAGTTCTCCCACCCAGCAGAGGACCACTCACCTCCCACTGCCTCGTGCATTTGCCTTCTGGCTACTTTGAGCCCGGCGTACTCCGCGGCTGCTGCCACAGCCTGTGCAAAATCGGCGTCGGTAAAGAACGATCCGTCGGAGGAGCTGACGCTGGAGCGCCCGCTGGAGATGTTGTCTTCTTCAGAGGCCGAGCCCCAGCCATTGATCATGGACCCTGTCACAGAGCTCTCCAAATCCCCAACGCTGGAGGCAGGTGTCTGCTCCAGGCCACGCAAGAGGAGCCTCCTGTTCTGCATCTTGGCGACCTCTACGTCTGCCTCATCCTCCTCCTCCTCTGGGGCGTCGGTGTCCATGTCAGAGACCAAGGGCCCTGAGATGTAGCCATAGGTGTGTGGTGGGGAGATGGGCCTTGGAGGGGGTGGAGGACTCACAGGTTGACGTCTGCATAAAAATACAAGGGTGAGAAGAATTGAAATCACATAATGAAGTCAGAGGAAATAGCAGACTGATGAAAATACTTTTTGTATTTCCCAGCAAGGTTGACCTGCCTTTTTAAATCAACCTAATTTATATCTGAAATGCTCAGGTGTTTTTTTTTTAGTTTATATTTTTGCCATAAATTAGAACTGACAGCTATGTAGTTTGAAATCTATCACAAAGAAATCTGATTTTTTAATATGGTTCCTTTATCACTGACTTTAATGACACAGCTGTTCATCTTCCCTAAATAACACATGTAGAGCTAGGCAAAGAGTTAGTTACAGATCATGTGACTATTAAAAAAACTATTTGTGCACCCTTGAGAGTATAAGCAAAAGAAATGACTGCAAATATATAGCTTGAAACTATCAATGCCAACAGATGCATCTATCCAAATAGATTGCTCCATTAACATTATCTTCCCTCCACCCACCCCTGGTGATTCAGAAAGATAAGAAAAGAGAGATTGCAATTTCATTATTTTTTAAATTGATCTAGGTGATGAAATAAATGAATTTTCTACCACAATGTTAGTTCTAGGCCTTAGGGGTACCAACATGCATACAGATGTACAGGTTAACTAATTTTGATCTTAATTTGTCAGTAGTGGTGTCTCCAGCTTAAAGAGGCAAAGTATTAGATACCAGATCCATGTTCAAGTTTAGTTAATACTTCACTCAGAAGTTCCAGGTAGCAACATTGTCAACAGCTGTTCAGGGGACCACAGACACACTCTCTAATTGCCATCTGTCTGGCAGGAAAACACACTTTCTGCAGTAATGGTTCTTCTGTTGGCTGTGCTCACCAGGAATTTCTCCTGCAGTCTGCTTTGAAAAAAATTTCCAAGTAATTTTCCTTTGTCAGCTTTGCCCTCTTATTATCTCATTGAGAAATGGTGATTCTCATAGTTAAATCGTCTCTTTTGGCCGAGCAACATGCAATTTTGTTGGTTTTTTTTTTTTAATTTTAATAAATGGGAATACATATTAATTTTGGAAAGAACTATTAGCAAGAAAAAACCTAATACTCTATAGCAAGATCAAATTGGGTCCTCCCTGGACTACATCATCTAGCCACTGTTTTTCACTTGCTGTATTAAGTACTGAACAGAATGAAGAATAGTTAGGGATAGATACACAATAATCATTTTATAACAGCACCCCCAAATCCCAGAAGCTGTTGCTGCCTGGAATCTGTACCTGCTTTGACTAGAGACCTTGCCCAATAACGTTTTACTGCCTTAATTTAAAGCTCTTGTGACAACTGTCCTGGTGATATATTTGTCTATTCTCTAGGTTTTGGTATTAGAAGACAGGCAACTGGTTACAAAATATGTTAGGGTTCTTGAAAATGTGGTTTGGCTGCCAGCCTTTAGGGATAGGCTAACTGAGAGCAGCTGGTTCACGGGCATACAGAATTAACAGCACTTCTTTCCCTTTATCTGATGCAGGTTCTCGCTTCAACAGTGACATGGTCTCCTATCTCAGCTCTGGCTGTAACACTGGTATCACCTGCTATCCCACTAAATCTTTCGGTTTTTTCTCTCCTTGTTGACTCTTCCAGAGCACAGGTTTCCATTTCAGTTTGCTGTATTTCCAGCAAGCTCACCAGACAGAGAAATATTACATACTCCATCACCACCAGAATCCAATTCTAGATGCCTGGTTCTGATCAGCAATTGAGATAATACTCAGCAGAACTATGAGTAAAGCTAATAAAAAGGATGATCAACAGTATTTCAGGCATTACGTTCACTATAAACCCACCATTTACAAAACACCCCAAATCAATATGGAAAGGCACCACTTAGAATGTATTCTTAGTTTCAGAGTATTGCCACACCACATTCCAAGCAGGACCCCACCCTTCCAGAATGGGTTACAGCTGTTGAGCACAGTACACCCAATTCCTAAAAAGCAGCCCTAGGTCATATCAACACCAGTAGATGGAACAGGTAGTCAGCCAAGCCTAACAAATCAATTAAATAGAATTATATGACTATTTTTAAACTGATGAGATGGATGCGGCAAAAAGAAAAAAAACAACGTTTGAAAAAGTAAGGTGGAAAAGACAAATTTAGTCACTAACAAATTCTAAGACTTTCAGCTAAGATAGACTTAACCACTGTAGGAGGGACAAAATAAATACACATTTTATTTTTTCAGTCCACAAAAAGAGTAAGCTGTATGCCCCAGGGGCTTAAATTGGAGCATCCTTTCAGCTACTTCTGCCACTACTTTTTGATGGCATTGATGGTGACCAGCCACGAGTCTTTGTGTTGAGCAAACTTTCTGTCTTCCAGGCAGTTGCTGGCTGGTTATGCATGTTTGTATACATCTGCTTTTTGTCTACTCCGTTCTGCATGTCAGGACACACATCCCAATCTCCAGAAAATCACAGAGATTCTGGAAAGTCACTCATGACTATTGGTCACTCAGCTTCTCCCTTTTCCATTTGTGTCCAGCTAGAGTAACCTCTCAAACAACCCAGAAAATTTAAATGATTAAAATGAACACTTCTCTGCACCAGCCAATGGAAATTACAGGAAATTAGCCATCCACTAATAAAAAGAGTGATTTTAAAGACTCAGGAAGACAGATGAAGAGGAAAAGATACACAGAACAAGTGTTAGCATAAAGAGTAAAGGAAACAAACCAAGGCAGATCAAGTAGTGGGGAGCTAAAGTAAAAGCAGATATGGGCCCATTAAAAAAAAGATGCATAACTACTGCCTACTTAAAAAATGGGAACCATAAAGATGACCTAACTTTTAAAAAACCTTCTGGAAAATACAGCCATAAATATCCAGTAAGCTATGTTGATAAAATCAAAGTTCTACAGTCTACTCAGAAAAATCATATAAATTTCATTGTAATAGGCTTGCATTTTGCTAAAAATAGAAATCCTACATAGAATCCTGCAGCTAAGTTTATATATTTGTGGCAATAAACAATATGTGAAAATCACTGGAGGAAAAAAAAATAATAAAAGCCTGTAATTTGGGATGGAAAAGCTGTGCCTTCTTAACAAAAGCTAAGAGAGGTAGGCATCATACATAAAAGGGCTCATTCAGGATTCACTTTTTTATGGAAAAGAAGCTGTGAGAGTTTATATGCAAAACAGTTGTAAAAGCAACTCAGAGAAGAAACAAGATTTCCCTGTAGCAAATATCTATCTTTATTAATGTTGGTCATTCCTTTAAATAAGGTTAGATGGAAATGTTAAGAAAATTTTGCAAGCAGTAATTTCCTGTATTAGGATTTATGAGAGGAGGAAAATCTATAGGTTATATAAATTATATATTTATATATATATTCATACATATTGGTGACAAGTTAATTGCACAGTTACTGTGAAATAATGCATGCTATTTTATGGTAATAATGCAGTAAATCTATTGGAAACAATGGAACTGTAATTATATGGTAAGCTGTGTTAACGATACCACTTTAATAACCTGATGACTGTGAATTTAACTTATGTCAGCATCGTACGTACCCTAAAGTGATATACTGCATTTTTTCCCATGGTACAATAATAAAGCAACTTAATCACCCATTTCTTAGGTTAAAATAGTTCTAGCATCCTGGATTAGAAGTTAAATAGTAACAGAATAATGGGGAAATTGTTGGCCTCACTAAATTCAACAGGAATTCTCAGTGGGGCTCGGATGACTCTCGTCACATCTCTCTTGCTACATTTGCATTCACACACCTCCGGTCAGGTTGGTGTTGTGTGTGTCCCAGATCCTCCTGACAGTCCTGTAACATGGGCTGGAGTTCTTCCTGGGGAGAGGGGGTGAGAGTGGCAGTTGACTGATGGCTATAGGAGACAGCGGCTGGAGAGGAAGCTGCTCCTCGGACAGGTGGAGTAGGACCTCGCTCATCTTCTTCCTCTTCCTCTAGCTCATCCTGCTGCAGATACATCCTTGCAGGTGGCACAGGACAAGGAATTTCTTGGTCATAGCTAAAATTAATTTTTTAAGAAAATAAGGACTTAAATTTGCACTGTGTAATTAGCATATCTGACACATGTATTAACAGCCCAGAAACAAGCCATTGTTCTCCGTGCTCTTGAGAATAGCTCAGTAAGGATGTGCTGAGTGGGTGCACACCACTGTCAGTAAGTGCTCTCCAAACTGCCACACTACAGCTCGATGAGCAGCACCAGAACAGTGCTGGAGGAAGGTCTCACTGGCAGCTTGTAGGGCAAATTACACTTCAATTAGCTAGTGATTAAAGTGGGAGATGGACGATGTCTTCATCTCTCTTACCTTTCATCCACTGAAAGACTGTAATCTTCACTGTTGCTGTGGGGAGGTGGATGTGCTGGAGGGGGTGGAAGAAGATCTGCCCAGTTCATGCCAGCTTGCTTGGGAGCCTTTGGGGTCCGAGCACCCTTCTTGTGCCCTTGACTCCCTGTGAATAAAAAGCAGCACATATTCGTAATGCTTTTAAGTCTCTCCTCAGCACTAGCGATGAAAACCTAAATAACTGTAGTCCCTCCCAGGTGCTCCTGCATCCTTTGGGAATTTACTGTTTTGCTGAGTTTGGAGCAAATTGGTATTCCTCCTTTTTACACCAGTTTGTACTTGTAGCTTCTTTGCAGAACTGATCTACATTTTAAGTGGTTGAATTTACCCAGAAACTTTACATAGCATGGAAAAAACCACATGGGACACAAAACTCTAATTTTTTAAATAAACAGTCAAAATGCGATAAAACCATAAATGAATTTTACATGCAATGTCATTAAGAGTGAGCTTCCTACTTCTGTTAATTACATTAAAGATTATCATCTAAAACAAATGAGCTGTAGACATATTTTCCGAAGTGCCTTTATCCTATTTAATTGCCAGAACCTAAAATACAATATGATACAGATATGATCTATTAAAGTTCTACTGTTGCATTAAGTCACTGAATATAGGTAATTTGTACTTGTCCACTGAAACATTTTAGGCACAATGAAATTACTACTTTTAGTCTAAATGGCAGGTGCAGTTGAAAATAATTGCTGAAAGAACTAAAATAACAAAAAAAAAAACGATCGATGAAGTATTTCACAAATGTTTTCAACTCCTATTACTGGAAAATTACAGCTCATAATAAAACAATGCAGCTTTAATAGTTCAAATAACCTTGAATAAGACCAATTATTCAGGTGGTCTCGAATTTTAAGTTTGGACATGACTATGATGAGAACTGGCTCAACCATTGTTCCTTGGTTTATATACATTTTAATCCTTCTTTGCTATTGTTACTCCTTTACTGTAGATAACATCACTGTGGTTTTAAGTCTATTTTAAAATTCTCTACATTTCTCTCTTAAACTGAGGCATGATTTTATATTATCACAGTAAAGCCTTTATACACATGTATCAAACATACTGCAGTAAGATTTAGGAAGCTTGGTTTTTTCACTTCTGCTGTCTCAGATTTTCCACTCTTACAGACAGTAGTTCTGTTTATTATTGTCCCACATCACCTGCCAGATACACGTTTTAGCCACGTACAATTATTTCTCTGGTACCTCAGTAAGTCAAGCAAGACCCTAACTATCCCAGGGCGACCTGCATTCTGTACCCTAAGCACCATGATATACACATGGTTCAATACAATTAATTTATTACTTTGGTCACCTTGCTTCATTCCTGCTGGAGTCCTTGGCGTAGGACTATAAATTGTTAGAGTTATGAATAACCCTAACAGCAGTCAGCATGGAGAACACCACCTTTTCATTTTTAATTTGCATGGGTTCATAGCCCTGAGATGTTTCACGCTAAATTTCAAATCTTACCATCACTGAGCACAGGCTCAGCACCACATTCTGATGTTGCAGACCTGGGAATGGGCAAAAAGCTGTCTCACAGAACACCACCACTGAGCAGCTGGGAGAACTGGGAGCTGTGCTTATCTCACCCCAGCCACTGAGAATTCAGATCATCCAGAGGCACAGCAGGGCTCATCAACATATTTATGTCTCTGCTGTGCCTCAGTCAGAATTAGTCAGGACAAGGCAAAGACTGGGATTAAGGCAACTGGACTATCAAAGGCAACAGCAGAAGAGAACAGGAAAAGTCCTTGCCTTGATTAGAAGATGTAAAGTTCAGGGCACTCGTGACTGTGACCATAACTCACCTTGTAATTGGTTTGATATAAATAAACACAGCCTAACTACCACACTTACAGTAAAGCCTCAAACCAAGCTTGTGTGTAATTTCTGGTTTAGCTCACATATCTCTACCTGAAATCAAACCTGGAAGTGAACAGGTTATAACACAATGATAAAGCATAACTTTTGAATTAAAACATATTCTGTGGTCTCAGAGTGCAATTTCAGTGCTCTGGTCAACACAGAAAGCTGTTTTGTTTCAAGATTTTTACAACGGATTTTTTAGATCGTTTGTAGAGGAGATGCCCATGAGAAACAAAGTTTAATTCTCTACTGTTTATATCAAAATGATGTACAAGAATAAATGTGACATATAGTGACTTAAACCTATAAAAATTTATGTATGCCTGAATGCTTTTTTACTCAATAAAATACACGGGTTTAATTTACAAAATGAAAAACTTCTTAAAGCAAGTCTGTTGGGTATCACTTAGCTACTGTGATATCTTGAGCTGGTTCATGAATTGGGTAAGTAGACCCAAGAGATGGGGAAAAAAGTCACTAAAGCACCAGGAAGGTAACACATAAATTAAAATCCTTTTTTGTTTTTCTTTGGTGACAGTTGAAAAGAAGTTTCCATGACCTGCCCATCTGGAAAACATGACATCAACCAGTAGGCCATTAGCAGTAGGAAACACAACCTCTATTCGATTTCATTACTTTCAAAATTTTGTAAGACCAGTTACTTAACTGACATTTAGATGACACTAAGCAATCACGAGGACGCAAGAGAAATACAGGCACCTATTGGGACAATTTTTGTGCTGTTCAGCACCTACTGCCAGTGGATTCCTCCCCATGACTCCTTCTCTAAGCCCAGCAAATACTGCTAACCGCGGCCACAGCATCCAAACACTGCAAAGCCCAAGGCTTGGGAAACACTGCAGACACTCACCAGATGTACTGCTGCCTCTGTCTGAGCTGTTGTAGGATCCACCTGTGTTCTGGTCATAGGACTGGTTGTAGGGAATAGTTGGAGCAATGTTGTCATTTACTCGGTAATCTGCAAGTTTAATGGTATGGTTAATGCTGCCCTTCAGGAACACATCTACTCTTATTTACTTGCTTTATAACACAGAGTAAGATCTCCTGAAAATAGTGAAGAAGAAACAAATTCATTTTTTGAAACAAAAATCATCCTGCAATCATGCTTTATTTTTACCTTGCCTCTAATTGTAGGCTTAAGGGGAAATCATGGGAACTTGGTAGCTGCATAGTAAAATGCAGTCAAATGGAATTCTATGCACAGGGTTTTCACAAAGCCTCTGCAACGATCAAGTCTCAATGAATATATCTGTGTATCTATCTATATATGTATGACCTGTGTGAGCATTTTGCATACAAATACTGTCACCTTGATTGATTTTCCATGGTCTCTGCCTAATTTATGCATGCAGGGCAACCAATGGACTGTGGTAGCTACTTTTGGTATTTCAAAGGTGACAAACCCACATAGGAGTCAGCTCTGTATGACAAGGGCTGAATGATCTGCTGGAGCAACAATGCAGCTCCAACTGAATTTGGTTTACAACAGACGTCTTTGTTTCAAGTCTGCTGGCTCCAAGAATATTTTTATTTACACTGGATCATGCTGGTTCTACAGGCAGAGCCTTTTTTGCTAATGGCTGTTACAGTAACTTTCTTTTCCAGTTCCAAAGCACTTGGTATACACTTACTACTTTTAAATCTAGATTTGGCAACCAGATCTGTAAAACTTCATCAGAAGTAAAATACTCATCTGGCAGAACAATACTCTCATGCTAAAAAGCAATCACAATTTACAGAGAACAGAAAGGAGATAAGTTACTCTTCACACAGCAAATAAAACTGCGTCATAAACAGAACCACTGGACATAAAGTAGTGACAATGAAGCACAGCATGTAACTCATCAAAATGGTTACTTCCCATCACAAAAGCTATAGGTATAATCAGCAGCAAGATGGCTTTGACTTAGGAAATGAGAAAACCAAGATCAGAATATCGACTCATAAAATAGCAAATCAAAACAAAAATAAACAAAACTACAAATTCAGTCCCCATCTGCTGCAGAAATGTTTGTGATAATGTAAGCATGGGAAAAAGAGCAAAATGATAAATTCCACACCAGAGTGTATTCTGTAATAGTTTCTCAGCCTAGTTGCATTCCACAGACCACGCTGAAGCCCTACATACCACATATGTTTACACAGAGGACAAACAGTAAATCAGCACTCTGAAATATGTATATATGACTGTCAGCAGACAATGCTTTAAGGGGGCCTTTCCACACTACAATATGCTAGAGAATATGCAGCTGTAATATACACAGTTTGAAAGATGCAGTATCTTCCAGCACATAAAAACCAAACATGTTTTAATTCCCAAAAAGGTACGTAATACACAGTTCATGAAAGAGAACAATTACAAAAAATACAGCTTTCACCCTCTATTAAGGAGCCAAACCCCTTGAATTTTCTTTTGGCATGTTTACGTCAAGGGAAGGTGTGACATTTTATATTGCCCTTTGAACTCCTCTGTGAGTAGATGGGTCCGGTAGAGAAATCAAGATTCCTGTAATGAAATGTTTCTTTTTACAGGATGACTTATCACTATGCGATCCCTTGAGTTACAACAATCCATGCAAAAAGCTCCAAGTTAGAATGGGTCCAGCTCCCAGGGATACTGTTTTGCAAATCAGGTTATTAAAAGAGGTTGCATGGTAGCCTGGAGGACTAGAAAGAAGAAATCACATACCTATTTCTTCCAGCTCCCACACAGTATATTAAAGAAACATGCCTTCAAGGCCTCAAAAGCACATTCTGATGTTCCCGTTAACACTGAAATCAATTTATTTTTAGCTTCTGGATCCACAGACTTCAGTCAGGGTAACACAGGAATTTAGTTTCCAAAATTGTGTGTGGTAGCACTGCCTCTCAATATGAGAATTGAAGGCTTGCTAGGAACAAGTCTAAAATGAATTGGATCACTCCATTTGTGTCCCCAGTGTACAACACAATACAATTTTACAGAGTTTGATATGCAAAATTTCATTCGTTTACATGAACATGTAGATTTAATGAGTCTCCATCCACGACTGGGAAGAGTGGGTTGACCTATTTAAAATTTAAGGTAGAGTATAATGTGACTACCATGCATCTGGCTTATGAATAAAATATCTGGCCTCTGTCCTAACCAATCCCTTAACTACTATTAAATTTAAATTAATCTCATATCCATAGGAAATGTATTTTATTTAACTATTTTCTAAAGATACAGCTTGTTATTTCTTACAATAAATTCAATATCTGAAGATTATTGTGGTGCTAATTATTGTGGTGTGACACTGCTAACTGTGTATTTCTACATCTAAAGAGGCAGACGTCTAAAAGCACCACAGAAGCCTGTAATTGCTGAACCTGAAAGCTTTAGACTCCCAGAACTAGAAGGTCAAAACTCCTCTGATGCCTAAAGAGGAGAAACAAGCTAAAAGCTCTTCACCTTTGTTTAATTTGTTTTGCTCCATAATGTTGTACTGTATGGGTGGAACCTCTTGCTTTTGCTGAACAGAGGGTTTCCAGTGTTTCTCATTCGTGTCCCCGCTGCCATTGTTAACATTATTGCTGATATTGGACTGGATGAGCTGAGTGGTGGCATAAGGAGTGGGCTGCCCAGGCTGGCTGACAAATCTTCCGTCCTTTAGATTTGGACTATTGAAGGTTTTCATCTCATTGATTTTGTTGCTGAGGTCCACGTCCCCATACACAGTTGACTCAGGCAACATCAGGTTTGTCTGCTTGTTGTCCAGCTGATTGTTGTAATTTGCTATACAATCGGCTAACCACAGAGGAGAGAAAAGAGAAAAGGTCATTCTGTTCGCTTACACCAGACTTTCCACGAAACCCCCTCTAACATTTCCTCAGTGCATGACTACATGGCTTGAATCCATGTAGCAGACACACTGAGGCAGACATACTGCCAGTAACTACATAATTTACAGATTATCATTTACCTTATACACTACTGCTCCAAAAGTAGGGTTCACTGTTCTGATTCACTATAAATTCAGATCTTCTCAATTGTATCTACAATTACTTACCTTGATGGGCTTTTCCATAGTGACCATATAAACACTCATGTTTTTAGACATTATTCTCATAGAAGTATAGGTGCTCAATTAGTAATTGTGATTAAAAACATTTGCACTGCAAGGAAAATTCAACCAAAACTTAATAGTGGGAATAACTAAATAAGACAATCATGCCACCTCAACAGTATCTAGACACTCTTGCATTTGTGATAAGAAGTAGATGTACAGCAAGTTTTTATAAAAGAGACTGAAAAACGATTACATATAAGAGAATTAAAGAAAAACAGTACAATGTAAAAGGTAACTCAGTACCCAGTAGCAAGTCTTTATTTGATCATTGTTTCCTTGTACAATCTTATATTTTACCTTGAAACAAAAAGACAGAAAAGCAATCTGGAATTTTTGCTAATTTTTAGTTGCTTTGGATATTGCAAAATATATAATACCACAGTGATACCATTGTCCTGTATCTAAAGATATACCATATAGACAGCATGAATTCATCCTTCTGACATTTACTGCATCCTGAGACCACCACTTATTGCAGACAGAAAACTGACATGTGCTGATGCTCTGGCCACTACTGCATGAAACAGTGTCCCTGCCTTGCCACGTTCTCTTGCCACTGTGTGACAGCAGGCCCACACATTACTTCCTGTCCACATCCAGTCCACTGGGAGACACTGAATGAAGCAAAATAGGCTGTGGGTCAGCAGTTAGAAGGCTTAGTGAAAGTAGCATTCAATGACCCTTAAGCAAAAATTCTCATTTTCCAGTTGATTAATGCATCAATAATTACATAACACTCACCAGGAATACAGTTTTCTTCTTTTAAAATACGTGGTATTTATGCTAATGAATTTGATTCAAAACCTGAAGTCCATTACCTGTGTCCACAATGAATTTACTGGAGAGGATGCCAAGTAAAACTATATACAGAATTCAAGATTTTACCCTTACTCTAAATGAAATAACCAGCAAACATAGAGGAGTAATTTCAAAAATATTCCTTAACACGTACACAGAAATATTACCTGAGAAAGGGGAATAACATAATGCTTGTGTAAGAAAACCACTGATCCACATTTTCAGTGACTAAGGAACAGTATCAGAACATGCCACACAGAACTTATCACCGCACATTTCATGCCCCCCAGCCTGTGGTTTTTTTGAAGGTTTTACTGTTTGATATATTTTTCTTTCTTATGTGAGGTGTTATTTATTGCCTCTGTTATTTACTGCTTCACAGTCTTCAACTTCTTGATTTCTAGTGTTTAAATGTTTTCATTTCTCTCACCTACTGAAACCATACTACTCTTTTCTCCTTTCCAAGTCTATTGTATTATACTGGGCAATTATATATACAGTATATTCTTCACTCCTGATACCTCAGGCTTTGCTACAATATCCTTGCAAAGTCACTTATGTATTTTTACCTCCTTCCATTTGCAGCTACATCTGATTTGTGTGTAAGGCAATATAATCAATACAGTATATGCAGTAGGTACATTTTTTACATAGACACATTAGAATTCCTCACAACAAGTACTTAAAACCAGTTTACCTACATAACAGAAGACTTATCCTGTTAGATTTTTTTTTTTTTATGGCATCTACTTTTGGAACAATCCATTCCCGTTCTGGAGACTTGGAAGACAGTGCTATACTTAAAAGCAATTAAAAATGCAGCTACTTTGCATATTCACAACTACTGAGGGGATATCCATCGCTGCTTCTTCAGAGCATAAACCAGCCCATGATGACAGAATTAACAACATTTGGCAGAATTTCCAGGAAAGAAGAGACCACTCTGAGCATATTGTCTGACCCACAAGTTCCAAAGTTCTACTTGAAAAGAAGGAAACACTTTGCAATAGAACAAGCTTAATATGAAAGATAAAATGAGGGAGAATCCACTGCAGTTCAATCCAAGATGTTAAAATAGGTTGCAAACATCAAAAACATGCCTTCTCTTTTCTGAACTTTTTAGGTTTCCGTTACCAGAACTTGCTATGTCTGTCCTCGCCACAGTAAACTATCCCTGTATCACAAACCCTTTTATATAGGTAACGGTGGGCGTGATACCCTCAGCCAGAGTGAGATACCAGTCTCGAATGCCAAAATCTCTCGCCTTGCTCTGAAGCACCTGGCACTGGTGACTGTCAGAGAGCATTACTGCAGGAGATGAATTGCCATCACCACCACTCATGAATTACCAGCCATTATAGCTGGTTTCATATTAATTACAGGAGGTAATGCTGCTTGGCACTTATGCAACTTCACATACTCCTCTCTGAAATGCTGGGACATGCAAAAACCAGCTAGAGGTGCTTGTAGTGGGAAAGCTTCATTTCATTCCTCACCAGTAACACAACCTGGGTTAAACCAAAAGGAACCTAAGGTCTGTTTAAAACAAAATGTGCAACAATTAGCACTCTGAGCTGTATTTCCTCAAATGTGTTCCATGGAACTCACAAGGTTTTCTTCCAGAGTGCTCCGAGTCCTGCCCAAGCTTCCAGGAACTACCAGTTAACCTAACGTTTTGTAATTGCTTTAAGTGTGTGAAGGGAACTTCTTTATTCACCCACCCTAAACAGAACAGCCATCCAATTTTGTACAGATTGGCACTCAAAGGGAAGTTCTGAGTGTGCCAAAACAGACTGACTTTGTTGCAAGTACTGTAGGAACGTTTTATTTCTTGCTCTCCATCACATCCAAAGCAGAAGAAAAATCTCATTAGCATAGTTTTGGTATTTCTCCTTCTCCATCCAAGCAACAAGGGAGTACAGAAGAACCTAAAAATGACCTTATCTGCTCTATTCAGAAGCTGAAACGCATCAGTTCAGTGTGACTTTTGGCAGCATTGAACTTTGCAGGGGCTCCTTAAGCCTGCTACAACTATCCAAAGGGGACTGAGAAAGGATCCAAAAAGGGACCAAAAGCAAACCGTGACACAGAGGAGACACTTTATTAAGTCTAAAAACACTGGAAATAAAGCCCCAAACAAACCTGCATGCTGTCTCAGGTATTAGAAGCACATAGTCTGTAAAGAAGATTCCTTAGCAAGGTAGAAACATATCTAACCTGGTCGACTGTACGTTGTTAGGTTGCTATCACTGTTGCCATTGCCAGAGGTGCAGCAGTTGATGGAGCAGTCATTGTGATTGTTCCCTGTGTTAGGCCAAGTATCTGCCAACCACGGCTGAGTGGCCGGTTCACTGATGTTTAGGAGTCCAGGCCTTTAAAAACAAAGCTTGGTCATTTCAAAAATTAAACAAAAGCATTTTCACATTGCAGCGACACTCTTCTCAAACGGTGAGATATTACAAAATAATACCACATATGAAAAGGCTTGAGCACTGGAAAACACAGCTTGATTCAATTATTTAGCATTTTCTAGTCTCCTGTCTAACCTGTTCCTTTCTAAAACACTCAGGAGTGAGCAGTTGAAGACAGCATCAGTTCATTTTGCTGGACTACACTGTATGTTGGTGTGAACCATTTACCTGTCACTTTGGTGTTCATTTTTCAAAAATTTTGTTTTCTTGGGAGGTTGCACTTTTATTTTTCTGCCCGTTCACCCTTTCTCAAAGAAGGCAAGGTAAAAAAGAAGAAATTGGCAAGTCAAATAAACAAAAAAATCACACATGGAAGCAGGATGGATATGCGTAAGAACCAAATTTAGATGTGAATACTCCCAAATTCTTGGTTATTTATGGAGCAAGTTTTCCTCACCGTCAGATTGTCATGGTGCTACTGTTGTGCATCAAAGGGAACAGCAAATAACAGAAACCTCTGTGGCTTGGGAGCATTTGGATCTCACTAACCATGCTGAGCGGGGGACACACACTTCTTCATGAGAAAGCCACTCAGCTCCTAAGAGAGTTTAAGGTAATTGGGAATAATGACCACCTGAAAAATATGAATGCTGC
Source organism: Orthonyx spaldingii (assembly GCA_013397795.1). Lineage (NCBI taxonomy): Eukaryota > Metazoa > Chordata > Aves > Passeriformes > Orthonychidae > Orthonyx > Orthonyx spaldingii. Next base: position 521,775 of record VZTJ01006083.1, on the reverse strand, counting down.
ATCCCGGCTGCACTTGGAAGAGAGTGTATTCCTGCCATAAGCAGAAAGGAACAGCATTCCTTGTTTTCCAAGTTGCTGAATTTTTGTAGTGAGTGTGAAAGACTGATGAATGTTCTGTAGAATATTTGGTGGCTCTTCAGTTTCCACACTAACAATGTAGTGGCATGTCACAGTCCCACACTATTTAAAATTGCCTTTGATAACTAAGGTGCTTTTAAAAAATAGATAATTTTAGCTACTGTCATACATACATATATGAACACAGTCCCCTTCTCATGGGATTTAACGGGCAGCTTTCCATTTGGAATAGTGCAGAAACTATTTCCCGTAATATTAGATGTGATGATCTTCAAAAATAAAATATGCTAATCCTCTTAAACTGCAAGTTGAAAATACAAGCTGCATGCAGTTATTTGTGGGGGATAGAGTCTGTCAGTGCTGCAGGCTTAAGACATAGACTTAGAATGACATTTAAAATATCTATACATATATGTGTATAGATATATTTCTGTACTGCATATGTCATCTGACAATTTAGTATAGGAGGTGATGAGGCTTGACTTGCTGTCAGGCTTACAAACGAGTCAATATGCATTCAGTAAAGAAGTATTTTTTTATTTTACATCTGAAATAAATATACAGCTGTGTAGGCCTGTGAGCAGGCCAGCTGATTTGAAATTCCCTGCTTTTTTCCCTACACTCTACTCTTACAATAAACCTACACCTGAAGGCATTTGGAGGAGACAAAGCATTCCAGAATGTTTCAGCACTTTAAAGACCTGTGTACTGGATTTTTGCATAGACAGTGAAAGATCCTTTGTTTCTAAAATTTACTTTGCATTCACACCTGCTGTCATTTAAGAAATGTGGTATGAGGTATATAAGCAGATGAGAATTCTACTAATTGGAGCCATTTAGGTGGATCTGCAGGCAAGAGATGCTTGCACAGCTCCATAGCCTGGTGATTATTTGAGATCATAATTTCCGAAGATCTTTAAGCTTGGCAGCAAATTTCTTGACTCGTGAATTACTGGACTGGGTCTGAGGCAGGGGTGGACAGAGGAAGTGGCTGTGTGGATGCTGACTGGAGTCAATCCACCACAATCACCATTACTCAAATCCTGTCTAGAAAAGGGATTGCCACAGAAATAGGTATTTTTTCAGCATCACACAAGTGGGGATTATGTTGAAATATATCACTGTGACATTTTGAAATCTGAAAAATGCTTTAACATGCTCACATAACTGCACTTGGCAAAAATGCTAAACCTTTCCCAAACATTACCGATATAAAGTAAGGAAGTGAAAACCTTAGGTCTGGATATCAAAGGATGGTTTCATATGCAAAAATATCTTTTTTTTCTTTTTTTACATTGCAGAACTGTATTTTGTATCCTACAAAATAAGTTACACCACACATGCTGTAAATGCTATATATGCAAATGAACAAAACCAGCATAGATGTTTGCACCTTGAATCAATTACATTGTTAGAGTGTGGCACTGCTGCTGAAAACTAGGACAGTAAAACTGATGCTGCTTCTCTAGCAGTACCAAAATTACTGTGTACAGACACTTGTGGGTTCATTTCTGTCCTCTATGGGAGTGTGCTCCATCTAGCCTGTGCTATGGGAAGAGTGAGAAAGCACAGTGGCACAAAGAACACAAAGGATGTCAGCTGAGTATCTTCCTGAACAACCTTGTCAGGGAAAGGGAGGGTTCATCTCTCTCCTCTCTTATTTTCTCACTGTCCTGGAGTAAGGGCAGCAACTCAGTAATTTACAGATTTGTCCATTCAAAAATCACATGGTAACTGTTCTAGAGGCTTCCCTCCATGCTTCTATGGCCATGACAGCACAGCAGCACACAGTGCCGGGCAGAGATCCCTGCAAGTGCTCCTCATATGCCAGTCCAGCTGCAGCAGAAGCTGAATAGCCTCACCTCTGCACAGCACTCAAGTAGACTGGGGATGCTTTATTTTATGCCTAATCTTCACAATTATCAAATTTTTGCATGGTCTTGCAAATTAAGAATCCCAACATGCCACTTGTGAACAGGAATTGTTACAGGACTTTGTTGCTCAGCTGGTCTCTGAGATTTTAGCATTTATTTCAGCATCATGCCAAATCTTTGAATGTGACCTAGAAAAAGAAATGGTGTGCTACTAAAGCACCACTGCCCTGACCTGCCTTTTTGTTAAAACCATTCTTTTTCTTCCTGAAGAAAACCTCACCTCTACAGAGGAAATGTAAATTACTGTTTTCTCCACAGCCATTCATTAAGTAATAATGTAAACCCAGTGAACATGCCTTAGTTAAATCCTCAATCTGGAATGGACCCGGCTCGCAGAGTCAAGGGCTGTAAATTTAAAACCTGTGCCCCTCTCCTTCAGTGCCCCATGCTTTAACTGTTTTGCATTCACAGAAAGATTTTTTTCTTAAAATGTCACCTTATAAGCCGTTTACGTCTTCAAAAATTTTTTCCAATAAACGTTTTCTTTCTTTGTAATATTTGTGAAGCAGCTATATTTCTTAATCTTCATAAATGCCACAACTTAATTACTTTTACTCCCTTAATCAGGTGGTAAGCCAGGTCTTTATTTTGAAGTTAAAGCACTCCCTCTGCTGCTCATTTTTTGAGATGCAGTTTTTACAGGTTAACAAAGCTGAAAATATTTCAAATAATGTTTTGGAAATCAACCTCAAAATTCAAACCATACATCCTCCTTCTAAGAAGAAAATATATGGCCAAAATATATACATTAATATAATGAACTAAACCATCTTTTCAAATGATTATTCTGCCATCACTTACAAGCACAATTGAACTCCTAGAATCCTTAAATTCATTTGCACACAATTTATACCTATAAGAATAAAGCACATAATTACCTGCCTCCACTGCTTACGGCCTCTCCTCCTCTCTGATATGTTACTGAAATAGTTAAAAAGAAGGAAACAATTTAAAAATCATACAAGACTCCTTCAATAACAGTATTTATTTTGCCTTTGTTTCACTTTAGATGAGATGATAATTGTGCATTGTTTATACATTAACTCTGAATCTCATTCTGCAAGGTATTGCTTCAAATCCAAGTTTAGACATAATACTTGTGTTGCTTGATAACTGCTGGTTCTAGCCCCAACAGGGTTTTATATTTCACTTCTGTTCTGAACACACACACACACACATGTATTGCTGAGGAAAGCAGGAAGCCATACATCAGGTTGAACTTATTCTTAACATAACTCTGCTGACTTCAGTGGAGTTACTCTGTGGAAGAATTTAGGTCATATATTTATTTCATGAATGGCTAGATGTTAAAGCTTTGCTCTACCTTATTATTTTGGCAAGATTAAAGAGGTATCATGATTCTATAACAGACCTTACTTCCAATGTAAATAATGGCTCACTACAGCTGAAGCTACTGCAAAAACAAATGCTCTTTCTGAATGTTACTGCAATACACTCAGGGAACAAGCACACTCTAGAAGTCCACAGAAGCTCCACATTTGATAACATTTTACAACTGGATTTATAAATTACAATGAATAATCTAAAAATTTAAATATATAAACCTTGGTTAAAAGACAATCTGGCAGAAAGAATACTTTCTAAATTAGAAGGAATAGTTTTTCTAGCATTTCAGAAGTATTCTGCATTAACAAAGTGAATGTCCACATGCCTTTGTTTGTTGGCATGAATCGCACACCCTTCACAGGAAGCAAGATGTTTGAGAAGTTAGCTTTTAGGATGCAAACATCCAAGAAGAAACAGTGCTATAAATTTTGCAGGTTTGCATTGGGTTTGGCAAAGGGTAAAGGAGACTGCCTCCCTGCAAATGCTGATGGATTCTACACTTTCCAGCTAGGAATGTGCTGAAAACAAGCAGCCAAATTCTGCTCTTTAGAAGAACTCCAAACTGGGAGTCTGCAAGGGAGAGATAAATGCTGGCAGTGATTACAATAACAGGATTAAAATGTAGGATGAATTCCTACAGGTAAGTCTTTTGCTGTAGGTAATGCTAAAGAGAAGGGCTTGATTCAATTTAAAGTCAAAGTATGACTGAGATTCTGGATTGACAAAAAAGGATTTTTTTAAAGTGTTTTACATGCTTTATGTTTTTCCCAATTTTGTCTTTAAAAATTTCAAGGCTGTTTATTTTGCAGCTCTGACATATCTTACGAAACTCTGATATTTTCTTTTAATGCTAAGAATTCAATGGAGAGAACAGATATCAGCTTCCAACCTCTGCAGAATCTCAGTGGCATGCTACAATGGAGATTACAATAGAAGCCCTCTCTTTAGCCAATTAAAGTAACAGCAAAATAATAAAGAGTTTGAATTATTCTCCACCGTGGCACTTAAAGGCCTTCAGAAACATTGAGGGCCACTCTGGCTCATGCTGAACAGGAAGCAACTCCACTGAACATAACAGGCTGACTTCTGAGAGCAGGCACTCTTCAGTCTGATTAAAAGCACGTGGCTAAGGCTCTAACCCAGCACAGCCCGGTGTGTGGGTGAGTGCGGGCAGACAGGGTTTGCTTCCTCTGTGGTCCAGCTCAGAGGATGAAACTCAGCTGCTGCACAGAGGCCAAATTAGCACAGTGCTGATTATGAGCTAAAATTCCCTGGGAAGCTGTGTGTGCAGAGGAGGGGTGGGTGGTTTTCACCCTGCCTGGATATACATGTCCTACAAGTCTCCTAGGTCTCTTGTGAAAAGGGAGGATTTAGAACAAAGGAGGAAGAAACAACCTGTCTGTTCACTCAGGCTGCAGCTAAAAGAAACGCAGAATATTGGTGGGTACAGAATGTGCTGGACTTTATCTACTGCAGGGGATGAGCTGCTCAGCTGCCAGACTGTGGGACCCACTGAAGTTCAGCTCTACAGGATGGAAAGGCTCTCATGGACTTTGGTGGGCTATGGTTCAGACTGTGTCGTATTTTGCACATTTCCAAACAAGAACAAACAGGAGGTGATTTTAAACCCACACTGAATTTGAAATGCACCTCTTTTTAAGCAGAGCAGGGTAATTGTTTTAAAATTTCATAGCAGAAATATAATTTAAGGCAGCAAGCAAAGAAATCTAACTGCTGTAACACTTTGATTTTCTGTATCTTCCAAAGCAGACAACTCCGAGGTCACTGGATTAATGCAGATTCAGAGGAAAGAAAAGGAGCAAATATTTCACCAACTATAATCCCACTGAATCCCTTTCCAGTCAGCATCTGGGCTAAGTCATTCCTCCTCCACCAGAAGCACCTTTTGCATCGCTACGTGTGGGAGGCCACACTCACTACTCCATTGGAATATGCAGGAAGAGAGCCCAGGTTGTACAAATTGACAGGATCATGCTACAACACGGCATGCTGGCGTGGAATGGTGTGCTGTGAAACACTACACACAAACAGAATGTATTGTCAGCCACAAAGCAAATGCACACTACTTAGAGAACAAATAATGATACCTGTCATTAATGACATTGTTTAAAAAAAACCCATCAGAGAACAGCTGGGCTGGTTGATTATGTCAGAAAAAAAGAAATAGTACCACAAACACATGCTTAAGTAACAAAGAAGGGGGGAAAAGTGCAAATATATACCTGTTGGTGTGAAGGTAAAAGACGGGACTGAAAAATCAAAACAAAATACAAACTGGTTATTAAGCTGAAGAGAGAAAGGGAAACATACCACATTAGTATAAATCTAGCAGACAGCTGAACATAAAACAAATATATATAACTAATCCACTAGTTCAGTCACATTGACATAAAAATAAAGCTAAAATCGCAATTCAGAAAGAAGATTGTCTCTGCAGGTACCATTCTGGAAAAAAAATAAAAAGAAAAAAAAAGCAAAAAGCTTGATATTCTATTGTATTCTTGAGGGGATGAGACTGTGGTTTAGCCTTTCAAATCCTTCTCAGTTTGGTATTTTAAGTTTTCTTTCTAAAAACCCTAGCACAAACAAAACCCCCACACTGTTAATCATTCTAGAATGCAGAATGACAAATTCCTTAACAAAGCCTTATCAAGGTCCTATTGAGTCTTATCTGCAGTTCACTAAGTAAATGCTCATTACACTGAACTAATAGGCACACTTAAGTATTCAGTAAGGAAATAATAATCATAAAAAGGAACAAAGAGAACTGCTGTTTTACTGCCTCTGAATCAAGAATGGCACCAAGTCTCACTGTAATAAAGGCACTAAAATCTACTGCAGCAATTAATTTTTGTTTTCAGAGATGAGAGTGTTAAAAGAGAGTTATTATCTTTCTTTCTTAAATAATCACCAAAAAAAAAATCTCCTTAGATATAACACCTTTCTACCTTTCAACCCCTGGCTTTAAGAGGGAAAGGTTAACAACAGAACAATGACACTGCTTGACAATCTTCTCTCTCACAGCTACTATAAATCCTCTTTGGATCAATAGGGCCTCTAATCCAAATACAGAGCACCAGCATCTGCTCTTCCTATTAGCACATGCTCCCCCTCCTGTTGACAAGACAGTATCGTTTTCCTCTCACTGATGGCAGAACAAGGCTAACATCGCCCTTTCTGATCTAATGACAGCAAAAGGTAAGAGGAACAATCAAATATTCACTAAAATAGCCTGGACACAGAAGCTGATCGGCAAAGCCAGCACAGAAAGGAAAGGTTCTGGCTAGGAGAACAACTTCTTAATCTTATTTTTTTAATAACTCCAATAACTCTGTGGGGGGTGCAGTGTGTCTTGTTGTTATAATTTAGGATATGCTGTAGATTTGCCCCTTTTTACTAAGACAATTTATTTCCAGGGATATGACACTAAGAAAAGAAAGAAAAAGGGAGCACTTGCCCATTTGAGGATATGACACTAAGAAAAGAAAGAAAAAGGGAGCACTTGCATTTGTAGCAAAGCTCTTTATCTTGGGAATTCCACTGTATTTTCTTTGAGCTAGGCCTTTTCACATAGTCACGCTTAATTTAGTTACATTCAAAACATAGAACCATAGTAACAAGCTTTCATTAAAATAGAACGGGCATTTAAACCTGAGCTATTCCAAAGAGAATCAAGAATCTCAAAAATAATTTGCAATCACAAGGACATGAAAAAAAGTCTTAAGCTACTGTCTTGTTACTCTTCTGTGTGCTAAGTACTAAGCCTAGTTTAGTTTCTTAAGGAACTGAGGAACAGAGGTTCAACTAAAAGAAATCTTATTGCTACCACATGAAAGAATAACTTAATTCTTAGAGCTTCTATTAATAAACTCTTCCGAGTGTGTAAGACTGCTAGTACAGTATGTATGTGTGGGAGTAGTGAAGTATTTTAACAGATGACAGGCCTGAAGCTAAATATAAAAAGAAATAAATGCAAGACTGAAGAAAGTTTGGGCTTGCGGTGATGACTTGATGAACTGCAGAGTGGCAAACTACTTTGCAATTCATATTTCACTAAAGATAGGTTTTGTCTTTGAAGAATACTTGATACCAGAGATACAGACCCTACTTTTCTGTATACTTCCATTTAAATTCACCCCCAAATTACACAAAAGATATTTCTACAGATATTGAAAAACACAGCTGTTTTGAACAATAGCTGATGTCACTGAAGTAACCATTTTTAAGGACAAATTGTACGCCTTTTGCTTAATGATAGGTACTGGTGAAAGCACAGTGATGTTAGTGTGATAGAGCTGCAGAAAGGCAGTGTGGCAGCATGCTATTAGTAAAACAAAACAGCGCAGGCCAGTGCAGCAGAACGTGGGGGGCTGTCCTACCTAAGAAATCCCAGCAGAACAGAATCAGGGGTGGAATTCCTTCCCCATCTCCTTGGCTGCAACTCCACTACAACCACAGTGCCTGTGGCACTGAGCACAGGTACTTTTATAGCATGGAGGACATCTCAACTCTGCAACACTCCAGACTTATTTCCATGTTTCCACTCACTCATTTGCTATTTTTAGCACTGCTTCTTTTACATAGCAACACACTGCTGCTGTTTAAAACCTTTTGTGTTAGATTTGCCTGTCTTGCCCATAACACATTCATTCTTGAAGGGACTAAAGAATGTAATCTCATGACACCTTTCATATATGAAGATGTGTCCACCTTTTAAACCTAGGCCTATCTTCTGATTACCAAATGTTAAATATTCTCCCTCTAGTTCTACAAAAGCAGGACCTCCCATTTTTGATTCATTCCAAAACTTATGGTTCTCACTCTATGAGTGCCTATGAGGTACTGCTTTGAGATGTAATGAACTGTAGCTCATTGAATTCAGCTTTAATTTCCAGGCTTAACCTGGAAAGTATTTAAACAGGAGGAGTCAAGTTTTCATTCCAGAAGATCTTCCAGGTAGAGATTCTAGTTTTATTTGTCAGAGAGTATACTGCAAAGCAGTGCTTGACCACTGACAATGTGCTATGTAAAAGGTACCAGTAACATGAAATAACATGAAAATCAAGAGTGCTTTAAGTTAGCCCCACCACTGCCATTCTAACCAAACGCAGGTGCAGGATGTGACAGCCCCAGAACTCAGTCCCAGCCAGGGGTCTCACAACAGCACTTATGAGAAGAGTCTTGGAAAGCAGACTGACTGTTGTGCTTTTGCAAACAGCCACGCTCCCCCAGAAAAGAAGAAACCCAGGTACACGCACCCAAAGTGTTACGGCAATGTACACCACCATTAGCACTCCCAGCAGCAGGCAAAGCACTGAACAGGAGGGACAAGGATCTACCATCCACCTGGCTCCTCTTCAGATGCTACATTGTCAGAGAGCAAGGGCACATTGGGAGCTCCAGGCCTTAAATCCATCTTTACATTTCTCATTTGTAGGAGTATCTTTACAAAAAGCTACTCCAGGTATTCAGCTTAAGACTCATGCTCTAAAGCCAGACTTAGCACGTCATGTAAATATTGTTGCTTTCTGCACTGGTTTCTGGCCCACACTTCATGAAAGAATTGTAGTAAGCTGACAATTCCTTATTTGAGCCTGAGAAGAACAAGAGACTGATGACAAAATAATTAGCAAACAGGCATTCAACAGCCAGCAGACTGAAATAGATATTAGTGCACCTTTTCTGATACCGGCATAAGTACTCGTGAGTCCGTTTCTCTTCTTCCTGTGGCGATACAACCAGATGCTGAAGACCATGAGGATAATCCAACAGGCTGCACCAATTCCAGCAATAAAGGCAGGCTGCTTCACTACATCAGAAATCTGCTGGGCTAAACTGACTTGGTCTTCTGAAGACACGGGGTTTCCATGAGAATCTGAAAGAGAGACACCCATAACAGCCAATTAATTTGAATGAACAGCTGTAAAAGTCAGCATGAAAAGAGCTGATGTAATTGTAGTCCAGTTCCTCAAGGTAAAATCCTTAAGACCGCTCTACAAAATCTCTTTTTTACAGGTCTAGACAGAAGTGGTTTGCTTTCCATACAAGACAGGTACCTCCAATATCACTGACTTTTGTCTGCTTACAAAAGCTGCTAAAATCAGGCTACCAGGTATACAAATAGAAAGGCTCATAAATTACAAACTTGTGGACTGCTGGTTTTTATTTTTCATTTATTTTAACAAAGCAACACCGGCGTCAGAAAATTATTCAGAAAATCAGCAAAGAACACACCAAGTAAAAGAAAGCTCTAGTATGAAACTTGAGTAGTCATGTGAATGGGTACAAGTCAGCTCCCTAAACATCCCCTCTCAGAACTGAAAATCACAGTTACAAATCTAAACTACGTTCACATGAGGCTGGTATTGAGGGAGATAGTTTAATCCAGCAGTTCCTGGCAGATTACTTAAATCTTGTATTACACAGTCTAATGCACTGTTTGCAGTCTCTCAGTCTCTCACTTTGACCTCAATTAAAAAAAGATTGAATATTTAAAAGGATGTAGAAAAGTAAAACTACAAAATAACTAACCCTGCCCCCTTAAATATGGATGGAAAAAGCTAAAGGATAACTAAAAAATTATTTATGAATTGCTAAAAACATCTGGGGAGTCTCATTGTTAATGAACAAGTAGTGCTTTTCAAAACCAGTTTAGCCTTAAATATCCTATATCAAAATAAAGAACATGTATTTTCCCACAGACTATTAATTTTTATTTTTTTTCTACTAGAGACAGCACCTTTAAGAATTGGCCTTTTTTGCTCTTTCTGTACTGAACTTTTGCAGGAACCTTCTAGGAACAGCAGTAAGAAGATCCAGTTAGGGACCAAGCTTTCTAACTGAAATGAAGCAACTCAAAGCCAAAATACTGCCTTCCTGATGCTTTACCACCACAGTGAGTGCTCACTGGAAATTTCATTACTGCACAGGGCGAGGGCAAGAATTCAAAACCTTCACTCAGAGCGGATATTGCTTTACACATTCCACAGCTTGGTCTTTGAAACACCCACTTTTACTCAAGTATAAATCCAAGAGATAGCTGCTTTATACTATTGATAGTGACATCAAATTCAGAGTGCGAGATTAGTGTTTGAAGGAGAAATGTGCTGTTATTAATTCTATTAATATGAACTATATAAGAAATGAAATCCTATTTGCTTAAAACCAATATCTTTTCCCTATGAACTAAGCAGTGAATGGATTTTTTTTTTCTGTTATGACATCTTGCATTATGCCAAAAAAAGCCTAAATAAAATATAAGAAACTGGAATACAAATAATGATGCAAATAACAAACCTCCTCTGGAAAAGGATACCTTTTTGAATGGAAATGGTTAAATTAATAACAGCTTCTTCCAGTGGAGGATTCCAGCTTCCAGTTTTTGCGACCTTGAAGTCAAATATCTATTTTGCCAAGAAATCCCTCCCGCCTTTGACTGCTACCTTATTGGAAATTTTATTTCATATTTCAGCTCTCTTTATCTTCTGTGCTCCTAAGTGCATTGCCTAGTCTGAAAGTTCACCAGGCAGACTCATTCTTTTCTTACTAATACACTCTTTGTGTCTGCTGGGTTTATGGATTTCATGCCTATTTGTGCAAGGTTAAGACGGGTTGCTTCAGATTTTATGGAGACAGTCAAGTGAAGTTCCACACAAATGTCCAGATGGGCTTAAATGTATAAAGTATACTGTGACCAATGAATTAAAGCTGTCATCTCATCTTTTGTCTCTCTGCAGCTGAGGCCATATTAAGATATGAAAACTTGCATCACCAGTCTCTTTTTCAAAACAAGTAATTTCTGTAATTTAGATAGCTACAGTGGGTTATACAACTTAATGGAATAGAGAAAAAACATTTATGGAGAGCCTCTGGTCCCAAATAAATAAAAGTGATAAATCGTTAAAATACATATCTTAGAACAATAAATCCAGGAGAAAAAACAATCACAAACTCAAAAACCAAATAAGAATCTTTTTTAAACATGTCAACAATCCAGCCATACAGAAAGACAGTACTTTTATACACCAACATTTTGCATTGCTCAGTCACATGTGTCTCAATATTATAAAATCCTGAAGAATCTCTTTGAATGTTTATTATTCTAATTTTTAATTAACATTAATTTCATGCTATTATTTTACTTGCCATTGCAAGCATAAAAACAGCATAATAATATACTGCTTTTAAGAAATTAGGCTTATGGCACATTGAATATGGGAGGACTGTTAGAGCCATTACATAAGCTGGTATATATCTATGCACAAGGTAAAGAGAAAAATGCATCTGTGTTCACACAGAGTCAGAAAAACAGCATCAGAGGAGAGGAGATGGAAGGGCTTTCAAGTTGTCACATTTGACTACATCCTACCCCTCCAATAATTCAAAAATAGAAAGTAAGCTAAATATAAAGAGAATGAAATTTAGTAACTCCTCATCACTAATAGCTTCCAGGAACATTATCTTGGAAGCATTTCTTTGAGAAGGGCATCTCCCCTCTCCCTAATACCCCTGTGAGATCCTAAGTGATCAGTCATGAAAATAACTCTTGAGCTAAAACCCCCCCCCCACAACCACTTTTTCTTCATCCCAGGAAACTTCTGGAACTTTGACTGATGTATAAACGGTTCATAGTGAACATTCCTGTTCTTGCTTGCACTCTTCAGTGAGATGTGCCAAAATAATAAGTGAACATAAACATTCTATGGCAAAGTGCATCCAACTGCCAGAGCAGCCACAGCATTTAATGTACTTGAAAATGCCTCAGAGTTGTTGGAGCAGGCTGATCCCACAACTCCCTGAAACCAGCATATTATCACAGTGACTCATCCCTCCTTCTATCCCAAGATAAGAGCTTTCTTTTTAATCACAGATAGTGTTGCTATGGCTATTGCTCACAAGCTACTCAATTTCAATGTCTTGAAGCTCCAAGTTTCAAACTTCAATGAAAACTAATTAGAATTTGCGTAGAGAAGAACTGGAACCTCTAAGCCTCTAATGTTAAATATTCATATAAATAATAATAATGTGAAAGCTAACGTGTAAGTTGCTAAATGATAAATAAAAGATTAATAAACATTTAGGATTGGAACGCCAAAGATTCAAAAAAGACAGGAAATTCCAGGTTCGCAGGTGTTCAAGCAACCTGAACTTCGCCTTTTACATGTACAACCTATGGAAGGGCACTTTTCCATATGCATCTCTCATTCAAAATGTATACAAAATGCCCAAACAGTCAGTAGGAATATCTAAAAGATGTTGACATGGCTAGTTTTGTCAATTAAAAATCCTGCAAAACACCTCAAACCTGTAACATATCATTTGAGTGTGTTCTCAAATATATGAGCATGATGATATAAAAAAATTATTTGGTAAAATATTACCAAGGTAAGAATATGCTATTTTGCCTCCTTTCTAGCTATGCATGTTTCCCAGAGTGATAAAATATCAATTATGCACTTCAGTCTTACATAGCTTGAGTAGACAGCACCCAACCAATTTGGAAGGGTTTGCTGTGAGGGGGGGAAAAAAAAAAAAAGATTACTTTCTTCAAGTTATTTGCAGGCCACAAACAAAAATATCAACAAAAAACTCTCTTACAACTATCACACTCACAGTACCCTAAGGGCTGACGGAATAATATCCTGCAGGCACGCTAGCTAGTTCACAAATCACATCTCCTAAATAAAGCAATTAGAGTAATAAAGACTCAATGAGACTTTCTTGTGTTTTGTACACTTGAGACATCCATTGGTTGAATAGTACACTCAACATTTACAGTAATTGTGCAGGCATCTCTTAATAAATAACTGCATACCATATATTCACACAAATTATGTGTTTAAGAGTAACATTAACTGCAGCTGTGGGGCTTCTCAGAGCTGGTACCAGAAACAAAATATGTCACAACGTGTTCCAATGTCACCACTTGTTTGTCAACTAGCATAGGTAACACTGCCAAGCTAGTATCTCATCACTTCACAAAAGCTAGGCCAGAGATCAGCATGAAACTGTTTGGTAATTCTCATCTTTCTGTACAGAGCATTTTTGTAAACAATGTCTTTAAGTTACACGTTGTTACAAGAAAAGAAAGGTTCTATTGAAATTCTATGATTTTGTTTCTCCACAGCACATTGTTATAGGCATAATACAGTGAGCTGTGGCTAGGTCTCATGAAATTTTTTTCCTTAATACCAAAGCTTTTGCAGTCTTTATGTAGAATATCATCTTTTCTTTAAAAACAAACAAACAAACAAACAAACAAACAAACAAATGCCTGTTTTCAGCCCTTGGAATTCCACAGAAAGCTTTAAAAGGTCATTCAAAAGCCAAGAGGAAAATTCAGAAGCTTCACACTGGGTGTTTTAAGGAGACACATGATTTTTCAGTAGATCTCATGATTTTATGAATAACAAGCAAGTTATTTTGTTGGCTTGTCCCTGGTGGCACGGGAAGTCTGGGTTACCACAGCTCAGCGAGCTGCTTCATGTCAGCAGGGACGTGGAAAATGGAAGAGCTTCGAGATTACAATTTGTACCTGTCTTTGTAACAGGTTAAGTGTGTGCACAAGGTCATTTATCACAGCTCAGTTGATGCATAGGACTGCGACTGCACGCCTCAGCTCCCAGGGAATCCAAAGTCTCCTGTCCTCCTCTCTCGTTCCGAAAGGTGAAGCTTCCTCCTGTCACACACCCGGCTGAGACTCTGCCCAGGCACGGCCCAGAACCACAAACCTGGGAGCATCCCACAGAGCACACGGGCTCCGAGAGGAGACCCAGAGGCAGCCACAGCCTCGTCTCACGTTTTTGTATGAAAAACACTTTGTAAGGAGAGAGGCGTTGGATTTTTAACGAAAAGGTCTTATTGAAAAAGTGAACCTCAGAATCACATTGCATGTTCTGTTTTCACACATGGAATTCTTATTTATTTATTGTTTTTAAGTTAAGGATTGCACTAATTCAGATATCAGGAGAAGATTTCCTGAAGGAATAGTTGGGAGCAGTGTCAGAAATGTAGCAACTTGAAGCTGTCACACAGTTCTTTGAGCACAACATACAGGGTGGCAGGACTGTTCCAACCTTCTACAAGAAGCATCCTTAGTCCTCTTTCCTCCCTCTCCCTGGCCTCCCTTCTCTCCCTCTGTAACAATATAATTTATTGCTGGTGAAAATTGCCAATTGATGACATCAACAAATTAATTTTCTTTCTTCAGAAAGCTACCCAGAAAACTCTGCTCCACCCCCACGCTGGGAGCACTTCTAAGAACTAAGAATCCAATTCCTTGAGGGGCTGGAGGAGAATTTGCATGACAGGGCAGAGTTGGATAAACTTCAGCCATTCTTCTACCTGGATGGTTTTAGGTTGCTCTGTGCTACCAAAGAGTGCTACCTCTTAAATTTAAGCACTGATTTTCAGCAGCCTCCTGCAGCTGCTGTTAGGACTGCAGCACCATCTAGATATTTGTTCGTTCTGCTTCTTGTGGCATGGATCTCCACAAGACCCCTGTCTCCACATCTTTGCCACGTAACAACCAAATTATGGGATTTACTACAGTATACTTAGATTTGGCCATGTCACTTAATTAGAGGCAAGCAGTGAAAGCAAACTCCAGCCATGAGGAAATATATGTATTCTACCAGACTTGCACATCTGAACACCTTTCAAGGTGTGGGATCACTTCCTGTTTTCTAACATAGTGCCAATAAAGGCCAGGAACCCAGAAGTGGGCAAAAATCTTACCCTGACAGTCTCATTTGTTTCTTTTTCCACTTGACAAAACCTCAAAGTGAGTAAGTTCCATTATAACATTCACCTTTATTTAGCATTTGCTTATCATCAGACAAAAGGGGGAAAAAAAAGAGTGGTTATGGAGCCTTTGGCTTTGAACATTTGAGGTTACCCTCATAAACCTCACTAATGCAAAATTTTGATTCAAAACCTAAGCCATATAGAATAAGCTTGATTTTGACTGGCTGTAGAAAGCTGTGAATGGTAGCTGGCTTTAGGAAAGAACAAGCCCACAAATAACTGCATGTTTTTCCTGTAATAATTCCATATTAATGGAATATCATACAAGCTGTGTGCAATTTTATTGTAAAATCTCCATCAATGTAATTAGGAATCATATTTACTGTCTAATTTAAGTAAGCTGAAGGTGGCCTTCATTTTAATACCTAAGGAAATGTACATATAATTTTCCATATTAGTTGCTCTGTCTTGCTTTCACATGCTCTTAATTATAGATTTTTAAACACAACAAGTGAAATAAGAAGGTAGATCTACTAATGACACAGAGAGAGACAGGACATAAAGTCCAAAGCAACATGCTGAGCTTGCTTTCATAATTATATCCTGTAATGATAAGGTATTTTGCTCCAGGCATACTACTAAAGCAGCATATGACTATACTTAAAGTTACTTTAAATAATCTTCAGCTAACCAACAGCAAAGATGCATTTTTCCCAGAAACATCCAGGAGCAATGTCCTTGGTCGACATTTATGACAGAGATGTTTGGTGTAAATGAGATTAGAAGGTCAAATTATAGTAAATCATTTGTGTACATCTTTTTTCCTGTACTCAGATTATTTACTAGCTTTCACACATAGTTGGTATTTATTGTGCCAAATTTTAGGATGCTTGGTTTTTTTGCTTCAGTAATAACAAAATCTGATCAAGACAAATTACATCCCTAAAGTGAATCAACACCTAGTGATTCTTACTCCCCTACAAATTTTATTATACCAGTCTTAAGGGTGAAAATTCACCTTGAAAATCAACAACTAAAAAGCACTGCTGAACTGAGAGATTAAAAAACCCAAACCCCTGTGTTGTTACAATCCCACCTTCAGAATGCAGTTCTAAGGCAAGTTTAAAACCAGAAATGCCAAATCCTGCTATTCCAGAGATCAAGTAACACTATCTATTTCACTCGTCTTGAAAGTATTTCTGGTGCCATAAAAGACGAAAGCAAACAAACAGAAATCACCCAAACCAACAGGCAGGATTACCAGGAAGTTTACCTAATTGGATGAACTGGGGATCACTTTTCACTCCAGGTCCTGCCCCAGTGCTTGCTGCCACCTCCACGCTGTATCGGATACCAGGAACCAGGGAGGGGATGACTACGGAAAAGGTGGTTCCATCCACTGTCTTGTTTATGTGGTATCTGCTTTCATTGCCAAGGCACCAAACCTGCAGGGAAGTAAATGCATGGCACATGTTAAGTGTTCAAAATTCAATGCTGAAGGGTAAGAAGAAGGAAAATCAACATGTTCTTTTCTCCTGGATAAGGAAATTTACACTTTGCCACTGTTCTAACATCTGCAGCTGTGGATTGCTGTCCAAGGCACTCTGTGAATACCGGAAAGATACTTCTTGTTCTGAAGAGCAGCTCCAACTACTACCATTATTTGATGAGTTTATCACAATTCATTTAGAGTTCAACAAGTGCTAATGAAACTACAAGCATTAGTAACACAGAAGAAATGAGGCAAGCCCCACAGCCAAGAACTGTTCACATAAACAGCAAAGTGAGAGCATTCAGTTAAATGAATTTGCAATTCACTTCTTCAAGAATTATTTGTCACTCAAGTGCACAAGCAAGTCTTTCATCACACGGCATCATAAGAGAACTGATGCCATGCTGGAATCCAAAATGATTTGTTTTTTATTTTTTTAGATGGCAGCAAGGGGGAAATATTGAGTGATATGCTGTCTTCTAATTGAGACAACAGCATGACATCAGATCTCATTTTTTGCTTGAGACCAAGATACAGGTTTAGTGACTTCAAATCACCACTTCATAGATTACATCAGTGACATTAAATAGCTGGGAGAAACAATATGATGAGATATCTTTATCTTTTTAGGCCTGAACCATTGATGTGGCAAATGCTTTTAGGAGTATGGTTGAACTCCCAACTGCTATTCAAGGTGAAGTAGCAGTTAATCTACATCTGCTAAAAAAACCCATGAAGCTGTGCTTATTTCCTTTTTGTCCCCTTTCCACAAATGCATTGCTCTACAAAGAACATTTATCCAGAAAGTTAAATTAGTTAAATTCAATACTTTATCTGTAAAGAAGCAAACTTGGCTGAGAACTGCAGCATATCTGAACCAGGGCCGATTGTTCACAGAAGGGAAGATTTTGCTTTCAACATATGGAGCTCCTAAAAGATTTAGTACCCAGATAGCTGCTTTAAATCCCTCGTGCAATTCTGCTGCTGGGGAGATTGCCAGGTGAGGAGGGATAGACTTTCACATGTAGAACAATTGCTACAGCCCTTTCTGTGCAGCCTTTTCTGCCTGGACACTGGAAATTTTATCTCACCTTCAGGACATTGTAAAGACCTTTTTTCCTTCTCTGGATGCCATGGACTGAAAAAGGCTAGTGGGACACTGGGGGGATGTGAAATGTATTTTAAGTTCCTTTGAAATCAAATCCCAACACAGGATATACATAAGTGCTGCTGCAGAGCAGGTCAGAGCACATGAAGAGAATCTCCTTTTTGTATTCTGATACTACATAGAGACTGTTTCCACCAGCACTGGGAGTAAAACTATTACTAATACTGCTCTTGAATCCTAAAGGATGGCCATGAAAATGCTCTTATTAAAGTAAGAACTCGATTAAGTGAGGAACAAAAGATTTAAATCTACATTTTGACTTAGGTCATTTTCACAGAAATTATTACTGCCACCTTGTAAAATGTGCAAACAATGAAACCCATTTATTATGAACTTGTAACCATGAACTACTAATTCAGAAAAAAAACCATTTTGTTCTCAGCACTCAAGTACATGGAGAAGTGCATGAAACAAGAACGTCAGGTTAAACATCAAGTTGTTCAGTACTTGCCATCCTACATTTGATTGTACACATAAACAGGCAAGTGAAAATGAACTTTTAGACTGTTATACAAGAAGGATGAATCCACATAATAACAGACACATAAGTGAAGAAAGAATTAGTATAACGAGAATTTCTAACTTCATGTTTGGGAAGGAGAAAATTACTTATGCTGTGAATTTGAATTTCTGGGGTTTTGTGTGTGCTACTGACACTTCTTCAATTAAGACAGTATCCTTCTTCCTATTTATTTTATCCTTTAATTAAAGCACTCTTGCCTTTGATCTGAGTTGCTGAGAAAATAATGAACTGCCCCACATATGCATATCCTTTTTATTTTCTGAGAGAAAACAGAAAATAGAAAAACAAAAAGGAAAGAAAAATGAGGAAATTTCACATGAGTTCTATCTGAATTTTTTTCTTGTTATTAGTTCTTAATCTAAAATCAGTAGTTCTGCATTGATTTATTTTTTCTGACAAAACCAGTAATTACATGCAGCAACTTAAGTAGGAATCACATCTATATTTTCACATATATATTTTTTTATGTCTGTTTTCTGTCCATGGTGAAAAGCACAAAGGAAAATAATGGCATCACTGCAATAAATATAGATGCAAAATGTGCCAGTGTGCCATCTACTGCAACACAAGCACTACAGGGTGCTTGCTCCAGCACCTGATCCTGTCCCCTCAGAATCGTGGAAGGTGGGGTAGGGATTATAACCATTCAGAAATGTGAATTTCCTGACTTTTATCGTTGTGTCCTTGCAACCTTAAAATTCCTCTGATGCAGTTTCTTGCTGGAAATAACAAGGCCTGTCCTTAAATAAAGTAACTTCACAAGTATTTTTTTCCAATTACATTATATTATATATCTGAAACTAGGACATACACTGATTTTTTTACCAGTTGACCAGGTTCTGAAAAGGGTTTTATTATTCTAAATTGACCATGAAGCTTATCAATCTCTTCCCTTTCCCATTTTTACTGAGAGGGGAAAAAAATCAGAATGAGTTTTGATGGCTAGGAATATATGTTTGTAGCACTGTGTTTAAACCTGAAAAACAGCCAAGACATTATCATTTAAAAGATTTTCTCAATAATGTGCATTTGCAGGGGGATGAACCCAAAGTTCCTGCCTCCCCATGGCTACAAAGCTTTCTTGATATCCACAACTAAACATTTAAAACATCTCTAGCTTGCTTAGGAAAAATAAGCATCATTTACTTTTCTATGTAAATTATCACCGAAAAATTTGAACTGCACATACAGTCTATGTTCATAAATGAATAACAAACCATAAATATCTTTAATGTATTTTCAATTTGCTAAAAATTAAGTAACATAATGAGGACTGTGTTTGGAAGAAAAGAAAAATTTCTGTGCACTAATAGATTTATTATCATAGAAGCACATTCTTTCCTTGAAAGTTTTCCATTGTTTTAACTACCCAGTTACGTGTAATTTACTCAGATCTTAACACTGTTAATTATTATCCCTGAGCTTTTCAACTCATTAAGCCTGTTTATATTTACTACCTTGGCCTATGTCTTAGAGTCACAAAATGGTTCTCAAACAGGTACGGTTCCCTCTCTTCTTGTGTGTGCATTTCCCAAGTTATAATGAAGGCAAGGAGGGAGCTGTTTTAATTAAGAGTGTTGACCCTTTGCTTTGATTTATGGAGGCTGTTTTAATTGCCTTCCACCACCTAGGCAGAATTGCTAAATACGGAATTGGATTCAAAGCCTTGATTTTCTCTCCCATTTTCCCTGAGTAACCAGAAGATGGAGCCAAGCATCCACGAACAGCCCATCCCTCACCACCTGGCTATGCTCCCTCTGCCAGGGGAGGGGACCAAGGCATGCCAGCAGTACCTTGTATTCCTGAACCATCCCGTTCTGGTTGTCCTCGGGGGGTGGCTGCCAGGTGACCACGATTGCTGTCCCGTTCCCATCGTTCTTAGTGACTGAAACACTCTGAGGTGGAGCACTAGGAGCTGTTTGTTTGGAAAGAAGGATTGAATGGTTACGTTTGTCTCGCCCAAAGTGAGTTTGTTTAAGTGGAAGATGGTTTCTGGGCCCTACAAATGCAATCTTTTGTGCCCCACCCTTCACTGAGGGCAGTTTGTGCCCACAAGATAAAATGACAGAGAAGGAAAATGTATAAACCAACAACCAGGCTCTGAGTTCCGCCCTAGTCCTGCTGTGCAGGCCAGGAAAAGTAACACTCCAAATTATACTCTCCAAGCTCAAATACCCATTACCTGAATGTCACAGTGCCAAGCACTGAGTTCCTCACTGGTCTCAAATCATCTCACTCAAGATCAACTGTTTTCAAAAATAAATCCAATATATAGTCCCCAACCTAAATCTCAGTTCCTCTACTGTGCAAAAAATAATGAGTAATACAAAACTTATTAAAATCAGGGCAGAATGTGTTAGCATTAACATATTTATAATAATAATAAAAATTCATGTTTTGCATTTGAAGTAGTCCTCCTAAAAAGTGGATTGTCCTTCTAAAAAGCTGGTGCTTAGGATAATGCAGTTATGCACACCTTTTGAACCACTTGCAGCAATAAACTGGGGCTACACAGCATTTCTAATGGAGAAGGAAGAGAGAAAGGGAAAGGTTGCACATCCTAGCAGAAGCACCAAAATCCCTATTCAGAGGCACTGGCCACCTTGCATACTTATTATGCCTGTGCAGCAACAAAAGGAAGAGCTTTATGAACCTTGTCTTTTTAGCACATGTATGAGATGGAAATATATAATTTAGTCCACGATATCTTTTGCCCTCATTCATCTTTCCATTTTGTCTCACTGATTGATCCAGATATAAAAGCCTTCTAAAAATCATGGTTTCCATTCCTCCAGCTACAGTGCTTTGATGATTTCTGTGGTGTCTGCTATCTACTCAAGATGGTGATTAGCAAGTGCTTGAATCTGACAGAAGTCACTTGTGACCAGCCCATGAACTCAGCAGGGAGGAGTGCACACACCGCAGGGAAGATAAAAAAGCACATTTCCCATTGTGTGTTGGAGGGGATTTTTGCACATCCCTCTCTCTCTGTCTCTCGTGCCTGGCTCAGAATATTTACTTCTGTGTCACCAAACAATTCACATAATGATCAGTCTGACACAGCCTCCTCTGCCACAGACTGCTGCTCTCAAACAGCATGCACTTCAAACAAGATCAAATAATGAACATATCAGAGGAAAGCTGGCCAGGCTGCTACTTCAAAAAAGGAAAGATGAAGACAGTCTAGCTCCTACTTGCCTTCTTCCAGGGTCTTTGCAAATTTCACTTCACTATCTGCTCCCTGAAACTCATTAAAGAAAGGGCGGGCCTTGATTTCGTAGTTTACACCTTTCTTCAGCTCCGGAATGATAACACTGTTTTTGGTTGGAGTCCTCACTTCAAAGATTAACCACTCTGATTCTCCATAAGATGCTGGTGTAGGCCGGTACAGAATTTTATATCCTTGAATATATTGGGATTGCTGGTCCACCTGGCAAGACAGCAGAACACAGAACACATCCATAAGCAGACATGAACCAGGGGTGACGCCCATGACACCGTGCACGGCCCCTGGACTATCCCTCATGTTATTCAAAGTAAACATCACTGCCAAAGCAGATAAAGGCTCCTTGCATTGCAGCAAATTGCAGGCCTGATTCACAAGTGCATTAATCTCTTTGATGCTGGCAGAACTGTGCTGGTTTCCCTGGATTTAGGAAGGTATTAAAGGGGGATAACGGAGTTGTATAATATGTCCCAGCTCCATGACATGAACAGTCTTTGCATCCATGGAGCAAAAGAGCTCGGCACAGATCAGACTGCTGCCCACCTGAATCCCTGATTCTGCACAGCAGGGCTGGGGGCACATGGGAATGGGGAGATTTACAGTGCCACGACTCAGGGTGATGAATATGGAGATCAAAGAAAGGGGCTGTCAACTCTCCCGAGGTGTGGAAGCTTCCCAAAAGCCATGAAATGAGCACTGCTTCCTGCCCGCTTCTTTTTGGAGAAAGCAAATTGAGAGGGTGGCCAGCTGGCAGTGTCTCCATGGCTATGGCTGGGCTCTGTCAGAGGGCAGATCTGTCCAAGCACTTCCCCCATGTCCGCCCACTCAGTGGGAGGCTCTCTGCTGGAAGGAAAGGGCTGTTCCAAGAGGGAATCTAGAACTCAGTACAGCAACATGGACAAGACTTGGAAAAGCAGATCAAGCTGATGCTCAATGGTCCTGAGCGCTTTGCAAACTAAGGCAGTTTTATACCAAATGCATGGAGAAAGAGATCTGAATGTAAACGAGGGTAGATCCAATATGTTTGGCTATAGCTGAAAGAGAAAGCTACCTTACACAAGTGATCTGTCATGGAGCACTCACTATATTTTTAACTACTGGTTTCAATTTTTGATGAATAAGAAATCCCAGTAACAAGCACAATAAAATTTTTAAAGCGCATCAGATTTTCCTTGTTTTCAAAAATCTTACACAGTGATATAATAAAACTATGTGCTTGCAATTTTACTCCAAAGAGCAACACATTTCATTTTTAATAATCACATAAAGAATGCGTGTGTTAGCTGAAACTGAGGTAATGCTTATTTTTGAAATTGCAGAGAAGCCACAGGCCACCCAAGAGACTGACAAAAGCTGCCTGTCTGGAAAAGGTTGTTCTGTTAGTAAAGGTCAAACAAAATTTGCTAGGAACCTCAAAGATGTTTTAATGTATTAGTTAAAACAGGAGATTGCCTGCTGCAGGTGGCCATGCTGCAGGTGAGAGTGTAATTACTGTGCAGCACAGCAGATATTACTGGTGTTCTTGCAGCATTGAGGAGCCCAGGTCATGGATCAGGACTGCTTTGGGCTATGGCTCTTCTACAAACTCAAAATGCCTTTTGTTCCTGTTCAAAATATATTCTGTCGTGGCACGGCAGGAGGTACAGCCCGTGCTGTCCCACACCATCTCTGCCAATACATGGGATGTTCAGATGGAAGTCCTAAACAGACCCCAAAGCTCACTCGTTATGGTTTTGTTCCTGTACATTGTATAATTATATCCCCAGGTTTTTTTTAATTCTGCATTCAATTTTAAAATTGATCTTTGAGTTGCATTCCTCACTCCCTCAGTTCCTCTGCTATATCCTCCATGTGACCAACTTCCTGCTTTCCTGCTGCCAGAGCAACATCAATATGACACTGCCTTTTTCATCTCTTCTCCCCGCACCACAGGAAAGGATAGGTTCAGATGAGGCTATCTGATTTGGGTGTGTTTGTCAATGTGTCTGTAGGATGGAGGGAACACTTTCAAACAGAATTATGCAGTATTTCTCTCTACAGGTGACTGACAGACAGGGAATTGCCCATGTTATCTCATTAAGGGACTGATACAAATCCTACTGAAAGCAGTGCAAAGGCTTCAAATGACATGACTTAGGAGGGCTTTAATCAGTCTTCTAACTTCCAGAGGGGGACTCTGGGACCCTCACCATATTGTAAACAGCACTCTCTGTGGAGAAAGATGGGGAAAATGGGACAAAATTTAAAGAAGCAGAAAAGCAGAGCAGAAGCAGCACTCTTCTCAGAGAAAAAACATTTGCAAGCAAACAAACTACACTTAAAGTGTGACCCAGGTGCAGTCAAAGCAGGACAATTCAGCAGTACATGCCACCACCAGCAGGACACAGATTTATACTCACAGTCCAGTGAACTTCAATTGAGGAGGAAGAAAGGATAGTAGGGTTGTGCAGATGTAGCACCACGTCACCCAGCTCTCTCTGGACCTGCTTGTGATCCACACCTTGACTTGTTGGTGGAACATCTGCAATAATTTAAGATTCCATTCTCACAAGTACACATGATGGTTGAAGTAAGTACGTGTAAATATAAATGAGTATGTCAGAAAGTATATGATGCTATCACTGATACAGTTTACCCTAAATACTTCCTAATTATGTAAGAAAAAAACTACACGAAGTATTTCCAATGCTTAGGTAGTACTGCACTTCCTTTGACAGAGAGAAACATGCAGGTAATGCTGCACAAAAGACACACCACACTCAAGGATGGCTTTGGTAAATGGCTACAGCAGCATCTCTTTATTCTTTCCTGCTGGGAACAGAAAACATTCTATTGCCCGATGCCAATTCCAAGAGATCAGGAAACCTATAAAGAACAGCAAAAGCAGAAGTTGTATCTTTAGATAAATTGATGACAAACGTACTTGGTGTTACTACCAAATAATGTTAACAACCAGAGAAAAGAAGAATTAGTTATGTGGCTGCAGCTTCTCTCATGGCAAGAGACTTCTGTAAATGGCAGGCAGAGCCCAGCTGAGGGCTGCCTGGATTGTCTGATATTTGGTCTATCCTATAGCTGGAAGAATTATTCATATGCATGAAAGGACAAATTCCTCTCAAAACAAGCAATGGTACAATGAAAACACTTATTTTTTGCATATGGAGCTCTTGGAAAGCATATTTGACTTAAATGGAATGACAGTCAGATGTGTAAAATTTACAGGGTAATCACTAAGGGTGTCTACAACATGTACTATGGACAGCAGAGTATGGTAGTTTCTGTTCTGATTTCACACCTCACTCCTTGATCACTTCATTTTAAACAAATACCATGCTGACTATGGCTAAAAAGCTATGACTGGGAAATAAATGAAAAGTACTTGTAGTGATTACTGCTGAGGTTAACAGGTAGTCAGTGAGTGACAAATCTGGATTCTTAGCAAGCAACATCACCAACAACAAAACCAAAAATATCCTCCACTGAGTCACTGCTAAACCCTCACGTAGTATGTTCTGCAAACAGACCATTATCACAGTACTTCCCTCCTCCCAAAGTTTGAAAGCATTAAAGATAAAAGCTTCTGTTTGGGAGCACTGCCTAAATATCACCCTGCTCAGAATGTAACAGGAAAACCAATGGAATAATTAGTTCTAGCTTTCCTGGTCAAAAAAGATGAGTCATCCACAATATGGATCAAACTATTCACAGGCTTAGCCATGTGCACATCTGTGCTATACAATGATGCGTGTGCTCTCTTGTTTCAGCTTCAAGCTTCCAAGACAGGGACTGTCAGTGAAATCACCCAAGAATGTGGCTGCTAATGTTTGTAAAGTGCAAAGGTGAAGGTAGTAGGAAGGAAATATTGAAGGCATGAAGGCACTGAAGGTAATACCCTACCTTCATTTTGGCTTATCGACTGAACATGCATGTAGGACAGGAATACACAACCCTCTAGACAAAAGTGAACTGGGAAATTAGCTTAGCTAGACCACAACTTAAGCAAAAATGAAATGGTATTGGAAGAAGAGCAGAGCTGCTTTAAAGAACTTGACACTTGATTAAATTTCTTACGATTGGAGAAAATTTTATGTGCTAGTTGTTATTTTCACAGAGGTATTGTGTGGCTCTTGGGTTTTCAGCTCTACTAGGTGCCCAGACAACAGTGAGGCTTTTCCATGCCATTATAAACCATTCAGTTGAGTGAAAAGAATGTTTGCTGTTTCTCAGAATCACGTCAGTAATCAGTTATTTTGGGACAGACACAATATCTCTTCTCATTTCTGGAAATGAAGCTACACTACATGAAAAACAGGCTCGTGCAGCTCTATTCCCAGAAACCAGGAATCACTAAAAGGATACTAAATCTCTCCTTGGTAACAGACTTGGTAACCTGTGCAATCCTGATTTTCCATGGGGCTGTGACTCTACTGTCTATACATATCCACTGAAATTGTCACCCATCAGGAGAAATGCATAATACCAAAGGACAGCAATGTGAAACCGGTCACTCCCCAGGGGAGATGAGAAAGACTTGCTTTCAGACCAACTACAGAAAACATGAGAAGTCACCAAATAAAAATACTTTGTTTCCTTTAGAGAACTTCCCTTCAAAAACTAACATGTACTTATTTGTGCAAACAAAGAAACAAACATACAGTACAGACACTCTTAATAAGCCAGTAGGTCAATTTCTCCAGTAAGTAGGAAGATCAGAAAAACAAACAAACAAACAAAATACTATCACTTTTTTGAAGAAGAGTGTGTCTAGTTTTCTTAAGAATCTAAGCTTTCCTACTCAAAAAAGACAGGCTTCAGAGCTGCAAGGCATTATTCCCTGTACATCATCCTAAGTGTCCTTTATTGGCTACAGTGAACACAGAGATAGTTTTAATTTTACATAGCTGGACTCAGTCCATAGCTGGACTTCAGTCACAGCTGGAGTCAGTGGATGACTCCTTCATTCACTTCTACCCAGACTTTTCCTCCACTTGGCTATCTGTAAGCACTGCTTTCTACCCTGTTTTTCTTCCAACAGTTGGACTATGGAAATACTTATACTGCCAAAACCTCTTTACTGGCTCATGATGCCAAATTCCTTCAAATTTTCAACTTTTCTCTTTCCTAATGCAGCAGAAATCGACTTACATTACACGCTGTTTCTCTCCCTGTCTCAGTCTTAAGCCTTATTTGATTCACTGGACATAGTACTAACATTTCCGTGGAATCTGAGGATTTGTGTGGGAACTCAAAAAAACCAGGGATTATTTTGGTTGCTAGCAAGAGCTATTCTGCAAGTTGTAACTATCTTTGGATAAGAGACACTAGTGTTCCCCTAGGCAATGCAGCATGCTGTCAGAGTCTATGTTACAGGGAAATGCAAGTTTAAACACTGTATTTTACTGTAGTACATATTATAGCCAGGATAGGTAGAAAGTCCAAAGCTACCACAATTCCTGCATCTGGTATTGCTTAGTCAACTTGTGGCAGCTGCTATGGACGCTCAAAATGTTCAGTATCAAAAGCTTACCTTGAGTTTTCACTGGATCAGATATTTGGCTTGGGTCGCTCAGCCCATATGCATTAGCTGCTCTCACAAGGAAGAGATAAATTGCATTAGGTTTTAGCCCTTTAACTGCAAAACTCTCCGTTTTCACATTTTCAGCTACAGTTTGCCAGCTGCTCCCTGATGCATGGCTAAGGATGAAACACACAACAGCAGGTTGGCACATGGTTCTTTAGCAAGACATTACATGTAAACATGCACACAGCAAGAACACACGAGCCTCACATACCTGAAGGCCTCAATTATGTAAGAGGTTGGTGTTGCACCTGAATTCAAATTAGGCTGCCATGACAATGTTACTGTATTTCTGCTCACATCTGTAACCTCGGGCTTTGATGGAGCACTAGGAATCAAGTTTGGGTCAGTGGGTCTTGGTGGCTGCACTGGGACTCCAAACTCTGACAAAAGGAGAGAGAAATGCTGAGTACAGACAGGAAGCAGCTGTAAGCTAAATGCTGTTCACATCCGCACAGGCAATTTATGACAGAGTCAGATCACTTCTGCATTTCAATTGCTGGTTTTCCTTCATCTATTTTCTCCACACAGAGGAACCCTAATGGATTTACCTTGGACCTCTATGTATGCGCTCCATGTCGCCTCGCCACTCGGGGTTGAAGCAATGCAGGTGTACCGGCCGGTGTCGCCCAGCTGAACGGGAGAGGAGAAGAACAAATATTTGAAACAATCAGGCACTCAGTGGGCTAGAGGAGTAATTACAGCTATGTTCCCCCATGAAAATGGATAAACGTATTAGCCTGCAAAAACTTCGCACCAGAAACTTCTTCCATTAGAAGTTACGATTTTGACAAAACAAAAATGGGTGTGGATTTCTGAGCAGTCACAAAATAATCGGAAATGCTGCAGATCCTAATTTAATGTTAACTATTCTGTAATGAACAAACTGAAGGCCATTTCCTGTAGCATTTATTCCTTACTCTGAAGAGGTCCAACAAATAAAAATTGAGAAGGAATTCGGATGACAAGACCCCATGCAACTGTCAACCTTCTACATAAATAATGCCCAGGGATTTATCAGAACTGGAGCACTGGAAACATGTCATCCTCAAAAAAAAACTTAGCTTAAATATTACACAGGGTACATATGGGGCTCCCTGTGTTAGTATAAATTTCACTCTACAGCAGACCCAAAAAAGAATCTCCATATGCTATCCTCATCCAGTTCTGAATGTTGGATTATTTGTCCATATGTGACTTAATCACATTTCAAAAGAGTTTCTTTTTTTTTCCCCAAAAAAGAATTGCTATCCTCCTCAGGTTCCAGCCTCAGCAGATGAACTAAATGGAAGTGATCAAAAATCAGAGGTTCAAGCTCTAAGCCAGCCTAACTTGTAACTGGCAGCCGGGTAACTCTAGGGAATATGATAAAGTGATGTATTCAGCGTAATCTAAAAAAAAAAAATTACTCCATTTCAAACCACAGAAAAGATAGCAGACAATAACCAGTATGCTACAACTTCACATTTTAGAACATTTTAAAGCATGCAGTGCATGACCAGCACCAATACTGGCCAGGTACTACAATTCCCTGAGGAAGCCAGGTATGTGACAGGTGCTTAACCATTTTAAGCTATGTTACACTGATGAGAGAGCATGTTTATACACTAAAAACTCTTTTGAAAAGCTGTGTACATGGCTCTATTACTGCATATGCTAAACAAAGGTTTTCTTTATAAACATTTGAATTAACTTATTTTAATTTATTAAAGTCCAAATAATGCAATGATTTGTCTTACTGAAATACATTCCCCTTCATGTTTTAAGTACCAAATAATTCCCTTAATTAATACGTCTTAAAAGCATTTTTCCTTATGAAATCTGAAATAAGGTGCTCTAGGCAGGTGTTAAGCATAAGGAATGCACTATCTGAAAACACGAAGCATCAGATATTTTAGCATATTTATGTAACCTGTCATTAATTCCAAATGTAGAGTTTACTGCATCAAAAATGCCTGGAGGTGAAAGCACAAAGTGAAACAAACAAGAAGAAAACCCATTTGCCAGTTCAGGCCACCTTGGCGTATCGGATCTGCAGCGCTCCGGTCTCCAACTGCTTGATGCGAGAGTCTTGGGTGGAAATGAGGATCCCATCCTTTTTCCAGAGGATAGTGGGCATCAAAGTGCCTGTGGCCACACAGTTCAGCACTAAAGTACCATCCACAGCTACAGTCTGATTCACGGGACCCTGCCGAATGACAGGGGGAGGCCGGTCTGCAATCACTGCCAGGAGAAACAACAGGAAAAAGGCATTTCTGCAACTGGAAGCAATTTTCTAATCATCTAAGCAACAGCAGTTGCTTGAGGCTTTGAAACAAACTAAAAATAATTAAACAAATAATTAAGGTTGGAGGCATGCATTATTCAGGGCAGGGTGCATTATAATGATGCGCAGCTACGGAAGTTTGAAGTGACGCACAACACGGCATTTTCAGAACAGACAAGTATTGCATATTACACACTGGTATCCTCCAGGCATTCTCCAAGTCCAATGCCTTTATGAAGTGATAATGGAAAAAGAAAGGACTTCCCAGATTCTTTGGCAAGGCAGAGATTTCACCTTTTCCATCTTTTACCACTGGCAGGCCTGTATAACACAGCTCATACTTCCAGCATTTAAAGACAGAGAAAAAGGAGGTAGGCAATAAGGGATAACCTGACAAATACCTACTGCTTAAATAACGATTTTTTTACGTGCCACCAACTCATCTTGGTGCTGTGTCCTAACTGTGAGATGCCCAGCAGTAGGGTAAAGCAAACTCAAATGGATAGAACCACATGGGAAAAATTTCATCTACAAAATATTTTCCAGTAGTTTCTGACTTTTATGATGACTTCAAAGCCACAAAGAAAATCCCACAGTGTGTTTATATCAATTTTAATGCATCTTTCACACAATGGAAATTAAATGCTATTGATGGGTTATTTAATTACACTGCACAGAAAAATATCAACCAGTCTTAGTATTCACAGAAAAAAGAATGGTTGTCTTCCATTATCCAAAAAAGAAGCAAAAGTTATCTTGTGTTTTGGGGATCTGCTCCACCTGTACCATCCAAGACGACATAGACTGATCATCTGAAAACAGCCATAATTTCAAATGTCATAAATCTGTTCAGCAGCGGCATGGGACTCACGTAACCTAAAAACTGGTTTGGTAGCTGAAACATAAACCTGAAGTTCTGATAATTTGTGAACATCAGATATTTCTAAATTACTTTTCATAACAACAGACAGGATGTTAGCACTGCTTTTTTTGGCAAAATTCCAACTCCCATAATTTCATTTGCATGTTCAAATGACACTCTGTTTTCAACTGCATTATTTATCCTTTAGTTCTTGTCCCAACCTGTTGCTACACACTTTGAGGCCATTACTATCTTTCTCTGCAGGAACAGTCAAAATAAGCCCATTTATAATTTGCATTTGACTTTGACAAGTTTGTAAAGAGCTTTGCATTTGGCAAAGGTAAGGAGTTGACTGATCTGTGCTTCATAGGAGAGATCTGAAATTCATGGCTAATTTAAGTGCCACTAAAGTTGATGGCAACTCCTCCTACCTTTAGGAAAACCATTCATAAAGTTATTCTAATATCCTTAGGAATATTCAGCATATTTTGCCTTCCCATTTATAGAAATACCAAAAACTGTCCCAAGACATCATAAAAAACAACTACCCATCAGATCAATCCAGAGCACAGAGTAAAGAAAATGCATTTAAACTGATTATTTCCAAGTTCAGATACCATAGGTCAGTAGCAGAAAACCATTTAAATTTTCTGTTTTAAAAATTACTTCTCACCCTGTCATGGCATTCTCCCCAGTGAAAAAAATGGAAAAAAGAGGATTAGGGGAGAGTGGCTCACAACTTGTGAGGAACCTGAAGGGATAAGGTATTATTCCTTCAGTCTCAATCCAGGGGGAGGGAGAGATAAATAAACAATTTTATCCTATAAGTTCACTGCATGTTTCTTGTACTTTATTATTTCTATGTTTTCTGTAGGACAGAGGGCTATTTTATGGAAACCCTTCTCAGACAACAGCTTCCTTCTCCACAAATTCTCTGTTCTTATTCTTTTTCTCTGTAAATAAGAAGTATTTCTGATAATTGGCAAACTGGCCTCACATCAGCCTGTATTACTGATTGGAGTCATGCTTCCTGTAGCTTTTTTATCTTGTATTTTTTCCTAACTACTCCTAAAAATGGATGGATAATTTCTATGTTATTCTGCTGATATCCATACAGGTTGAGACTTTTTTCCTTGCTATAACATAATATTAAGAAATAGGGAAAAGAACAGGTAAATGGAAATGCTAAGCAAATGGCCACACAATAAAAAGGATAAAGAACCAGGCAGCAAGCAATCTGAAAGTAAATTAGATCCAGTGGAGGAAGCTAAAAAAGAGTCAGAATAAAATTAACAGATCTGACAAAAATCCATAAACGGAATATACTTACCAAATACAAAATGGAAATATAGAGTTACACATTATCCAGAATTTTAAACCCCTGACAGAGATGGCCAAACCAGGATTTTCATGTTCAAAGAAACATGCAATCCACATTTATGCAAACCAGATTTCAAAGTAGTGTCACATCACTGCACTGCTGTCTTCAAATAAAAATAAAAAACTTGGAAATGATAAAATGAATCTATGATTACCATCTGTAACTTCCAAGTAGGCTTTTGTTATGATACTTCCTGCAACATTTAAAGTCTGGCAGATATAGTACCCAACATCAGATCTCTGGACATTGGTGATGGTGAGGTCTCCTGTCTGGGAAACTGAAAATCGGCTGGATGACTGAGGGGGCTGGTATGAGAAAAGCAGATTCTAAAAGATGTACAGGAAAGAAAGTGGGGAAAAAGTAGGTTAAATAAATTCAAACATCAAGAAACATAACTTTAATATAGGCTAAACAAATTAATACTTTGACATTATACAGAAAACATTCACAATGGGAATAGCTTCCGTAAGATTTTTTTATGATAAAATAGGTGCAGATATGCACATAGAATTGTGCAAGACTTTTGGGATTGCTCTAACACTCTCTAGGATCAATACTGGGCTTGGCAAGAAGTGTAACAGAATATAGTGAAGATGGGAAATGTACAGATACTGCAATGGTGCAAGCAACTGTGGTGAACCTCAGTAATTTGCTTTAATGTTCTTTTTTAGAACTTGCTCCAGGGCATTCGTTTTCTTTCATTTAAATGCAGATGGTGGTTTACTTATCTGTATTTTAACATTTGCCTTCCTACAAATGGAGCAGTTTTAGAAAAAGAGATGCTCTGTAGGTCTCTCTAAACAGAGTGTTTGTGTTTTATGAAAAGTCTTATAATACAGAATTAAATCCTTTGCCTATTTAGATAGTTTGGGTATGAAGTACATAGTATTTACCAAAAATCAGTTAGGGGTTGAACCTCTACCTCTGGCTGAATTACTTGTGAATGAGAATACTTTAGGATCACAGAGGCTGTATTTATGTCTTTTTCTTGGGTAACTACTTTTTGCATTTCCAAAATCTGTCCAAAAGAATAGGACATAATATTCTCCAGTACTGACAAACCCAATTTGTTGACCTCCTCTTTCATTTCCCTCAATCAACACAAGTGGTCACTACTCAGCAGAGTCAAAAATGAGCAAAAAAAGTTGATGTTCTAGACACGTGTGGCAAAATAAATAAATAAATAAGAAGTGTAATATACTGCTATATATACATCTCTGCAGATTATCATCTAAATTTGGTTAGCAATCTAGTTGTACTTAGGTATTCAGACAGAAATGTTGCAAATGGAGTAAAGAAGCCCACCTCCAAGTGCTCTCAATTTCTCTGCCCTATTGTTTTGTAACACAAAGAACCCTGTCATACACTCTTGCACTATTCATTCCTTCATTCACAGGAAAACCTGAATCCCATATTCCTTCTTTCCTTCCAATAAAGAATACTGTGTGTCACATCCCTTCTTCAAAAGATGACTCTGAAAGAAAACTGCAATTCTCTTGCTGTACTAGATTGTGTTTCACCCACTGGCTTTCAAGATCCTTTACAAAGAAGACGAAAATAATTTTCCCTCCCATTCAAATAAGGAACCTGGGAGAAAAAGTGACCTATTCAGGTATGGTCTGTCAGTCAACTGCTGGAGTGGGAAAGTAGTTCTCCTCAGCCCAGAACTAGAGTCCTACCCATGCAGTGATGGAGATTGGTGCAGCAAATGGTTTAGTTTGCCAGAGACTCAAAAACACATGGCAAACTAACAGCTGCACCATAAACCCAGAGCCTGGGCTTCAGAAAGAAAACTTTCTGAAAATCTGGGAGGGTTTGGGAGTTGAAACAAATTTCAGCGTAAGTCATCTCTCCATTTCTTCAAAGTTCTCCCTGCTAGGTGAAATAGATTATCAGAGTAGTGAACCACGGAATGTTTCCAGTTGATTCACAGATTTATTTTTACATTCATGGAGAAAACAGGAGACAGCAAAACACGGATATCTGTTCTGGTAAGACTGACATCACTTAGCATGCACATGACTTAGAAGTTAAGAATAAGTATCCAGCATCTCCAAGCTCTAAACCTGTTTTCCACATCTTTAAGACAGTAATTGAAATACTTTTCTCTCGTGTGAAATCATCTCTTCATGAAACTGCAAGGAAGGAGGACAGAAAGGTTGTTTTACCTGACTCCCTTCTCTCCGCCAGAAGATGGCTGGCTGGGGGTTTCCAGTTGCTTCACACTGGAAAGTCACCGTTCTCCCCAGTGCAGCTACCTGGTCTCGAGGCTTCACAACAAACTGTGGAGGCTCTGAAAGGAAAACACGAAAAAAAAAAATAAAATAAATCACACTGCTATCACACGATTTGAAAGAACAATTTGCCTCCTGAGTTTAAATGGTATAAACCAGAACAGTTAAGTTTCTTTAATAAGCAGCAGCACAAAGGCACATCAGTCTCTAACAGCCACAGCTTCAGCATCACTCAGATCATCTTTTCTGTGTCTGGACCCCCCAATTAAAACTCTGTGCAACACGTGCTTTTATTGCTGACCCAGTGTACAAGGAAATAAGTCCCACCAGCTTGATGAGACAACTTGCAGAGCAACAGTCACCAATACAAGCAAATCTGTTACACTTTGGTTTTTAAAGGAGGAAGAGGGCTGCAATCCAGAACGGAGAAATCTTTGAGGGACAACTGGCCCAGAGGCCACATTTTGTAAGGGCTGCAAGACACACTGCTGAGTAACTATGAATTCAGGCTTACACACACAAAACTCATCATCTCTGACTTAGGAAAGCTGAGGAGAGAAAAAGCCCTTAAGTGCTTACATAAGAGACTTCTGATGTAGTTGTGCTCTCAAAAAAACTTGAAGTCAAAAGCCCAAGAAATACCATTCAAATTATATCCACTTAAAATCTTCAATTCAAACACACTGAGAAGGAATGAATTTAAAGGAACAGCAGAGCTAAATGTCTTCCTCATTTACATACGCAAGAGCATGTTCAAACAAAATATATATGCAAATGATGGCAAATTTGAAACATCTGCTCAGCCTAACATTATAAATACTGCCAGCATTGTTTGATTTATACTGACTTCAACAACCCCTTCAACCAGTGGTAAACAGAATGTCAAAAAATCATGTCAGACACATTGAAAAAAAAAAAAAAAAATCAGCATAGATGACATTAGATATCTTGGTGATGCTAGCACAGGAAAAAAAAAACCTACAGTGTTCTATAGGCTGTTAACTCTTGCTTCTTGAAAAATATGCTTTAAATGAAAGCCCATTTATTTATTAATTTCCAATTCTTTCTGATCATCTGTCTGAAACTAATTATGCTCTCCCTCTTCTTTCGATTGAGAATAAAGGGAATGTTTTGTATCTGACTTTAAGAAATCAAATGGTTTTGGTGTTTGTTTCCTTTTTTTTCCCCCTTGCGAACATTGATGTATTCACAAGATTTTCCTTTAAAAACAGTGCAAAATATGTAATACAAAGATGTGTTTCATAAGCACCAAGCAGTAGTGCCTTTATCTAGAATAAATTCAATAACACTTCAGTCCTTTTTTTTTAAAAAAAATCACTTTCAGTGGTCCCATGGGCCAACTCTTGCAGTTTTCTGTTCCCCATGCCTTGTGTGTGCTCCCTAGTGAGTTCATATCAGAATTTATTCTTCCTACAATCCTCCTGCTTGGAGAGGAATTTTTGAAGCGTAACACTCTTGTCTATACTTGGATGCAAATCCTACCTTTCCTAGCATTTCCTTAGATAAGAAACTATGCAAAGTAAAGCCAAGATTGGCCTACTGTAATTAGCAGACTTCAAAACATTTAGCTCTGAAACGTTCAGCCAGTACCTTGGAAGGAGATGTGGGAAGACTTTGACATGACAGCACGTTTCATTTGGAAGGGAGGGAGAACCGGCTGGGGGTTTGCCACAGGGTTGTGAGGCAAGAGGGGGAAAATAGAGATGAGGGTGAAGCACCTTTGTTATGCTGCTGGATTCGAATAACAAGAATAAATTTAGCATATAGTTAAATTTAGGGTTTGGCTGGTTCTGTACGAGTCTGTGACACAATGCCACACAATATGGAACTGAGGGTTACTAAACCCTCTGCTGGTGCAGAGGATTTATGAGGTTTCAGATTTCGTTGAACTTGAGGACAGGTACAACTATAAAGAGAATAAAATGGTTCTGACCACTGGAGAAATAGCTGAATGGTTGTGATTGCAGTACCTCAGGATGACCATTCAGGGACTACTTAACACAGAAAGAAAGGGGGAATTTAGTCTTACAGGCAGTCACGGTAGAATTTATAAAATGTAAATAGGTACATCTTTCTCTAGGTATTATTCTAAATACATATTTTGTATGGATACTACTCTAAATATATATACATAATGCCCATATGTGTATTATTCTAAATCTATTGCCATTAAGCTAAATAATAAAAATCTTATTAGCTTCAATGTTAGAAGAATTGAACAGGGTTAAGTGGAACTATTATTAAATTCTATTCTGTGTTAACTGTACTAGAAGCTTTTTCATTGCTGTTTTTTTTAAATACCACTTTGATTTCACATCTTGGGTCACATACAAGTGGTATGTAATGATAAGACTGTAAAAGATGCCAAAATAATAAATCCCTGTGAGAAAAGAACAACTTTTATCCTAGAAACCTTTTAACCAAACATGATTTTTATAGCACACTTTGAAGTTCAACCAACGCAGTCACTGAAGAAAGAAGACATTAGGATTTGACTTGTTACATCATATAAAAACAGACAGAAAGTTTTCAACCCATTACCTTTCTCTTTGCCATTAAGTTACCCTTACTTCATGCAGAATTTATTCTGTTCGATGTGTCTTGCCAATAACAAGTAAAAGATGGGAGCTGAGTGGTTGGAGGACATGGAAGGGGATGGATGGGAAGGGGAGGAGAAGTTCCCGTCACAGTGATACGATGACTAGAAGATGGCCAATAAAATTTCAACTTACCAGACACAACTAAAAGCAAAAACAAAACAAAAAGAAAACATGGAATAAATAAAATTGAACAGACATGAAACAAAGCAAAGAATAAAGCAAAATTAAAATAAATAAATAAATAAATAAATGGATCCTTGGTAAGGACCTTAGAAAGCAAACATATATTCTGATATATGAAAAACAGGCTTAAAATGTTGAACAACATCTTTTCAATCTGATTTTTAAGCAGCAGTCTCTAACAAATACTGAAAGGAGGTGGTAGAGGAAAACGGGTAACAGACTGAATTACTGGTCAGGCTGTCTGGGTTCTACTCCAAGCCTTTCTAATGAACTGATGTGTACCTTAAGTATTTTTTTTTCCCCCACATTATCATTATTCCTCTGCATCAAGATCTTTCCATGGCAAAATTAACTTAAAATCTCCAGTAAATATTGCAATACTGCTGAAATGGAACAGTAACATTTACAGCCTTTCTAAAGCATCCAAACATTTCCAAATGGAATAATTTTTCTGAAGCTAATATCTATTAAAAAAGGAAGCTTATTAAAAAATTAATAATATGCTAAGGCATTTAGCCCACACATGAATCTCTTTAGCGTAGGATTGCTGTGTCAAGGTCATCAGGCTCACTATTAAACTGTAAATGCCAAGTAAACCACAATTAAAATTAGTTTGAAAAGATTCTCAACCCTTTTCTTTTTCCCCCAAACCTGAATTTCATTAAAATATTCAAAACCATACATTTATCGCAAAATATTAGATTTGTCAATGGAAATAGTCAGTGGTAAATTATCAAATATTAAATTATCCTTCAAGCATAGTTCAAAATTTTTATAAACTTTGAAATGGCTTAAATCCTGGCAAGCTAACTTTGCTTATAAAAGAAAGGCATGTTAGAAAGGATTCCAACCTCATATCAGTGGTGGAAGGAACAGATTGAAAATAAAAAGCTAGAAATAACGCATTTTGAAAATATAAAGAGATACTGGTCCAAAAAAAAAAAAAAAGTTAATCACAAAAGGATAATTAATGATAATTACTGTAAAGATCCAAAAATATATATAATTTTTTTTAATGCATGCTACACTTTGGTCTTATCATTTTTTGTTGAGAGCAAACCCACTCTTGTTCAGCAAGGGCACACTTTCATACTGAGTAGCTAAGCACCCTTGATTCATCATCCTCTGATAAACACATGCAGAAAACCAGTAATACCCACTTTGCCAACATTCATTAGGCACAAGGAATCCTGGCCTCCCGCTCTAATAAATACAGAGGACTCCAGGTGTATTATGAAAATGAAGCAGGAAGAGAATCAGATATAATACTGGAATTTGGAACATGTTGAAGACAAGGAGTTGCAACAGAACATGCCAAACACAGATCAACCATATTTGAGTTTTATGTTATTAGAGACTTTTTTTTTAAGGAAATAATCCCAAATACAGGAAGTTGAAATTACCATTTTCCAAAGATTTGAGTTTTAAAGAATTCTTCCAGATGTGCACTAGCCTTCTTAAGTGGCGTTTCTCAAAACAAAAATCAGTATGCATTATTCTGCTCGGATTATCTATAAGTCTACAATTCCTACGAGGAGTGGCCAAGAAATGCTACACAGCAGTTCCTGAGAGAAATCTGCTCTTCCCTAAGATTCAGCTCCCAGTTACCCTTGTTTGTGTGTAACTCTATTTCCCAGTAACCGTTGCTTTTTAACTGAAAACCCCTTTACTAAATTTGCAATTCCAATCTGACATGCTCTGAAATTAGAAATGATTCTCCATAAAACACAACTCATTGTACATGAAACAGCCTGATAAGAGGCTTAATGGAATGCAATTCTTGCACAGAGAAAGCAACTCTAAATTATCTGTTTTCCATTAGTTGAGTAGTGCCAAGAAGAGAAAAGTTCAGCCTTCTCAGTAGCAATGCAGAGCTGCTCAAGTCCTCTACTGAAAACTCACTGGGAAACGCCTAACAGACAGAAACCTTTCTTGGGTGCTCAATTATATTTCTATAAATTAAATTAAATTCTAAGTGCTGAATTTCCCCTTTTCTTTTTATTAGATATTTCTTACTGTAGGTCAAAAATATCCCTGTCAAGTAAATATATTTTTTGCCCACCTGTGAAAACAGAGGGGATACTGATACATGAAAATAAATCCCTGTAGAAACAGGGCATCACATTTGGTTGCAAATCTGTGGAAAGGGCAAAGGGTGAAGTTTCATAGAAAAATTTAAACAATTCTGTCAAAGGGGTATCGTGTGGTTTAAAAGAACAACAATAATAGCAACATCTACAACAAAGACCACATTCTTAGTTTGATTTGCAGGCTATTGATATCTAAGGTTACTAAAACTGAGAAGTGAATAGCTTTTCCTCTATTATAGCACATTTTATTTGACACCACTTTCAATTATAAAGTAAATTAATTTTCCCTGTGTTAATCATGGCTTTTCACATGGCAATTAGGTGGAATAACCTGTTTGCAAAGACAGGAAGTTAGTATGTAAAACCGCAACTACCAAAGGAATAATATTTTTGCCTTTCATATAATTTCCTTGACATGCAAGGCTTTTCAGGGAACACATGTCCAGTCACTGAACAAAAACCAAAAGAAAAGTGGTTTCCAGACTAGTGACGTGATCTTTTAATGCCTTATTCTTTCCAGCAATCCTATCAACCTCACTGGGACTATTGGTATCATTAAATCCACTCACAGGAGTAGGAATTTGCAGGTTTAGGACTTAAACTACAGCCTAGTACAGTTGCCAGATGTTAATGGAGTAACTATTGCATTTGACAGATGTACTTTGTAGGTTCGCATGATAATCAGGTTGGAAGCAGCCTCAGAGGTCTCCATTCCAACCTCCTGCTCAAGGGGGTCAGATACAGGGTCAGTCAGGGATTGATCCAGTCAGGGCCTGAAAAATTTCAAGGAATATCAATGCACAGACTCTGGCAACCCACTCTGTTGCTTGGCTGTCCAGCCAGAGAAGAAATGTCTTCTATCCAGCCTCAATCTGCCTTGTTTCAACTTAAATCCATGGTCCCTTGTGCTCCCTCAATGCACTGCTGGGATGAGCCTGGGTCTGTCTCACCCTGGGGGTCTCTCATTTGAGACCTCAACATGCTGTGTGCAATGTCTGCATCTCAAAAAGACACACTGTGTAGCTCTCCTCACAGAGGTGAATGCAAATGTTGACTTAGTGTTTCTCTGGAACCCATGGGTGTCCTCATATTTAGAATAAAATATTACAGTGTTGCTTCCAGTTCTCTGTCTGACATTAGGCAAGCTAGAAACTTCAAGTACCCCATTCTTGATAGCTGTGGTAGCAATTATCGATCTCCAAAGGAGTAAAATGAGAGAAATTTTCATTTATTTACACTAATAAGGTACTTTTGAGATCTTGAGATCTAAAGTGGTACTTAATTACTAAAGAATATTTTGTTCAGCATGTTAAATATTCATTAATCATTGTTCTGACTATTATTATTTATAAATACCTTCCAGGTGCTCAGACGATATCCTGTTATTTAACTGACACAAGCTGAATACTTTTGATTTAAGCTCAATATGTTTCACTTCTGATTATTTAAAAAAAATCTTCATGTCTTCAAGGACTGCTGGACACTCATATAAGTTATTATAACAGAAGGAAGAAAGTATAACTCTACACCAGAGAAATTAAACAATCCCAATTTTCAGGCCAACGATCAAACCCATATCCAATCTTTAGCTTCTGTATAAATCCTTGGCCATTACGGCTAATCTAGGAAATGGCAGTCACAATGGAATTCAGATTCCTTTCAAGTAATTTTGTGACAGATTAATCCCATTTCAAGTGAAACATATCAGAGATGAATGTGCCTGCAGAAACGAAGTGGTAGGAGATGGAGTATGAGCAGCTATGCTGGAGTAGACAGTGGAGTGAGGAGCTGGAATTTCCAATGGGATTGGCTGGGTACAGACTAGACAGTGAGAGAGGAGAAACTGCAGAGCTAGAAACACTGATAGCACAGAGATAGCTGTGTTATCTGTCAGGGAGCTGAAACTCAGTTGTTTGTCACCTTCATATGAAATAAATGGGTGAGAAACCCACAGTTTATAACCTCTGTCTGAAATGAGTGGGTACAGAAAATATGGGTACGAGAGTCACAGGTAGAGGAAATGTGAGAGCCTGACTATGTTCAGCAAACTGGTCAAACTCTGACTGCTCACTCCTTAAAAAACAAACAAACACGAAATTCTGAACAATTCCAAACAAAAACTCAGCAAAAAGCTGCCAACATCTTCTGTTAAAAAATATGTTTAATTGCTAATGCTTCTAAATGCTGAAATCTGATGCAATACTCTTTACCTTCAAGTACCTGAATGAGGACCATTGAATGCAACATGACTACCAGATATTTATGTTGGTGTTTTGCAAAAACTCTTATTAAGGGAGATAGTTTAAGACAACGTGCCATGTTCCATTTCCTATCTGGTGATTTGTAGGCTATTTGTTCTCATCAAAGCAATCTGAAACTCTCAATATCCTTGATATGCACATCTCTCTGCAGTCATTTGTGGGAAGTATCACTTTCTACAGAGAAATAAACAAAAGCCTGAATCTCTTCTCCTGAAAAAGATAAAAATGCTGCCATTCAGCTGCCTCCTGGCTTCAGCCTGTGAAAAATACGGGGAAATCACACCAGGTACAGTAGAAAAGAATCAGGGTGTATCACTTTTCATCCTCACTGGACTCTCTGTTTTCAGCTGTCACTTCTTGCGGTCTAAATACATATACACACAATTCATATTTCCCCAGATTCTCTGCTAAAGTTCACATTCATGTAAAAGCAGCCTGGGCCACCCTTACTCACCACGAATGCTTTCACAGTACGTGGTCCCAGAGCACCAAGTTTGACACAGTGCAGCACAAACTTCTGAGGAAAGGTCCTGCAGTCTGGCGCCAAGCGCACCAGAGCCACAGAGCTGAGGTAAAATGTTTGCACGAGATTTTTGATGTCTCAAATCAAAAGTGATCACTTGTAATTCCAAACCCCCAGCAAGGGAGCGATCGTGGTTTACTGTATTTAGTAATGATGAGTGGAAAAGTTCTGCTTTAGATTACTGCTGATTTGTCAGATAAGCACTTCTTGAGTTTAAAGGAACAAGTGACTACAGTACCTTCAAATTTACCAAACCCGAGAACATAAAAATCTAATTTGAAAAGAAGGAGTTTAATTGTTTTCTGTAACTGTAAGGTGAAGAATGAAATTGAGACAGAAACAGGTGACTTATTAGTTGGAAAAACAGTTCTGGTATTAAGATCACCTTTAGAATTAGTGAAAACCTAGAAACCCAAAAAAATGTTTCAGATTCACAGACAGAAAAGTTAACACAAGGAAAAAATCTCAGTATCAATTAGGTGCTGTTTTCCTCAACATACTTCCAAAGAATTTTGTAGTTTTTTGAATTTCTATTTTTAATTTTTGTTTACAATTGATTCACATTCCCTCTTCTGTCTGAACACTGAAGACCAGTCAGGTTGTCCTGGTTTCGGCTGGGATAAAGTATAAAGTTAATTTTTCTTCCTACTAGCTGGTGCAACGTTGAGTTTTGGATTCAGTATGAGAATAATGTTGATAACACACTAATGTTTTGGTTGTTGCTGAGCAGTGCTTATCCCAAGTGAAGGACTTCTTGGTGTCTCATGCTCTGCCAAGTGAGGAGGGGCACAAGAAACTGGGAGGGAGCATGGCCAGCACAGCTGACCTGACCTGGCTGAAGGGATGTTGAATGCTACAGGACACGATGCCCAGTATTTAAACTGGTGTCAACTGGGTGGGAGCTGCTGATCGCTGCTCAGGGGGAAGTTGGTCAGCAGGTGGTGTGCATCACTTGTTTCTCTTGGATTTTATTTTTTTCTCTCTCTTCATTACTATTATTGTTTTTGTTATAATTAGTATTATTAGCATATTTTACTTTGTTTCAATTATTTAAGTGTTCTTATCTCAACCCAGAAATTTCTGGGTTTTGTTTGTTTGTTTGCTTGCAATTTTTTCTGCTGGTTCTTCTCCCCATCCCACTCACTGGAGAGGCACTGAGGGGCTGTGTGGTACTTAGCTGTCAGCTGGAGTTAAACCACGACACACATGCTGGGCAGTAACACAGAAACAGACTGGCTGGAGTTTATGCCCTACACAAAAAGTGCCACTCTCAGGGTACCGAGGCGCTGCCAGCTGCATTTGTCACTGTGCACTTTTCTCCAGAAGCCCCAAGACAGCTGCGGTCTGGAAGCTTGGTAGTCACATCACCCTGACACTGCCTCTGGCCATGTTTCACTCTCAGCACATGGTACATGCCTGGCAGGCTGGATTTAGCCTGCCCTTCTGGGCTTGAAACCCAAAGGGAAAGGGCTGGCGCCTGTGTGCACTCAGCAGGGCTGACGTGCTCCAGGGAAAGTGGAGTGACCAGGAAAAAAGGCAAGTGTCGCTCCTTGGTGCTGACAGGACAGACAAAGCCTTGGAAATGTAAGTGCTTCTGGAGCTGCTGCACATATCAGGGAGAGAGACAGGCCAGGACAAGGCTTTGGAACATCCCTAAACACAGACATCATAACACACACACAGCCTGACAAGCTCAACATCATCAACTCCAGAAACAATTTTAGAGATGAGCTTCAAGCACCGTGGATTCAAAATCAGCAATTCTCCCTCCTGCAGCAAGCAGGAAGGTGCCTGCTCCCAGCTTTGCTGCACAAGCAACAAGCAATTTGTTTCAAGAGCTTCTTGTATTCCCTGTTGGCGTTCAAATGTCTCAAAGCTTCTCTTCTCTCTTTGGTGGTTTAAACTCCACCCTCTGCTGATAAACACCACAAGGTCTCTGAATTAACCAAACTTTCTGCTTGGCTGCTTCTCTCGTTTCAAGAGCAATCAAATGACATTGACTCCTTATGGATTTCTGCCCATTTTGAGATTTAGTTTAAACTGAGAGGTGTTTCCTTCCTTCACTTTAGGTCATGGGACTGGACAGTAAATCTGGCTCTGTTTCAGCTGTGTATCAGTCATGTAACTATATTATCGTAAAGTCTGATTCACAGCAGGGTAATGACTTTTCCCTTTAAAAAATCAAGATGAAAAGGGCTACACAAGAGTGCATGTTTGTCTATATCTGTGTGAGAGGAACCTACTGCAAAAAGTTTGTTGGAAGGCAACAGTATGTGAATGTACTCAGATGAGACTTCTTGTTTGCAACTGATACTAGCAAAAAATTGAGATAGATCATAATCTGTCCTCCTGCAGGATTCAATGAAGATTTCCACAATAAAAACCAAAAATGTGGAAATAGGCTTTGCAATGCAGCTTTACAGGTAGCACTTCTCAGGTTAATACATGTAGTACACAGTTTAAAACGTGTATAAATCCTGTAGTCATTGCCTTGAGGTGACAAAGAGAAATCTGAAATATGGAGGGTAGAAGACAGAGAGGGGGGATTTTAGATATTCCAGAAGTTGCCCTCCTAGTCTACCTTCCCCCTTCCTTGCTCTGGTTCCTCCTAAACCACACTATAAACCAAATATAATTTAGAGAGCACTCTTATGACGAGTCTAATTCCATCTATTTAAAAACTAGAGCAGTGTGGTAAACTGTGAAGTCCTGTTTCCCAAGCTTCTCTTTTCTGAGAAGAGTT
The DNA here is from genome assembly GCA_013397795.1 of Orthonyx spaldingii. NCBI lineage: Eukaryota > Metazoa > Chordata > Aves > Passeriformes > Orthonychidae > Orthonyx > Orthonyx spaldingii. Next base: position 477,499 of record VZTJ01006083.1, on the reverse strand, counting down.
GTCTTCCCCCATGTTTTAAATGAACTGAGGTAATTTTAGGCACTGCTGCAATCTAAGTAGTCGTGGCTACAAATATTTATACTGAAGCCTTTTAAAAGAGTGAAAAAGATGAATTTTAAATAAACTGTGCAGAAGTATAAAAAGATTATGATAGATAGGTACTATCTGAAGAATTCTTAGGAGCTTCCTACTGCATTTTTTGACTTACAGTTAAAGATAGTAGAGCTGAAAAGGAAACTGAGTGGGATTTTTTCCCCAGCTGTTTATGGTAGCAGGGAGCACTTCTTGGAAAGGAGAACTTGAAATCCACAGAAACCTTCTTACAACAAGTTAAAGCTATCTGTGAGAAGTGGCCAAGGCCCGTGATCAACGGATACCAACACACACTAAAAATGGAAGGACAATAAATCTCTACAGCGCACTAACTTGTGATCATTAAAAAATGTTGTTTTGGGCATGCAATACTCTGTGAGGAATATTGTCAACTGAAACATATTATTATTTCAAAAGAAATCTGGATTTCTTCTCATGGGGATGCCATACCCCCCACAGAGAGTCTACACTAACACTCCAACTTACTTTTCTATAATGTCACAGTTAACAGGAACGTAACTGTGACATATTAACAAATTTTAATTACAGGTGGCAAAAAATACCACATACAAGAGTTCTATGCAAGACAGACTATCCACCACGTACCAGGAATTTTTACTGTCATGGAGGCAGAAATGGGAACAAGATGCTTTAGGAAGTAAGGATGATCTGCAAAAATAAAATAAAACTAAAAAATTCAGGGACATTTAGCCTGATTTTTATACAGTGAAGCAGCAGCCCACCTCTGTTAAAAGATAACAATGCTATCAAAAGTTGCTGGTAGTCTGAAACAAAAGTGTTGTTGCAGCTATGATGGTCTAGAGATATCAGCGAAGGTATTTTGCATTTTAGATTTTAGTTAGGTTACATCCTTCAAGGAAAATATCTGGCAAGTTCTAAGCAGTGAAGAACTCTGGAAGAAGAGGTACAGAAAGGGCCATCAGACCTTGCTGGTGGACGACTGGACAAAACCAGAACTCCCAGGTGACTCCCTCCTCTGTACTGAGACCCAATGTGGGACCTGAACTAACAAGAGAGAGGGCAGCTGTCTAATTTGAGGAGGTGCAAGTCCTAAGTGGGCTCTCACAGGCCAGAGAAAGATGAAAAGAGAGCAGAATCTCCTTCAGTGCTGTGTTTAGAGAGCATGGAGCATTTATGAGAACAAGACAAGCAACCTGGTCCATCCAGACAGCTTTGTTTTTCTGTTTCTCTCTCCTGTCATCCTATTTCATACTTAGAAGAATAAAAAAATAGTCATCCCAAACTTTGGGAATTAGTGTGTGTGGTTATAGGGACAAGAGAAGCAGCAAGTGATAATTTATGCAGAAAATGATAATTTATATTTAACTGTTTAGCCTGAACAAGGAACTGTTTAGCCTGAACAAGGAAATTTTTTCTTACACTAGGAGATTCTTATACTGAGTCTACAAGGCAATCAAGTTCATATATAAAGACAGCAAAATTCTTTATTACCAGTTCTTGAGTGTTATTCAGCACCTAGCAACAAATCATTTCAGTCTTCAAACAAAACACAACTCATAGTAACAAATGGTACTCAGAACAGTTTATCAACATAATATTTGAATGCACTGCTATTCAGCATTTAAAATTTTTTTTTCTTAAGACCAGTTTAGAGACGAATGATTTTATTGATGTATATAAACTAACAAAAGTAAGGGAATGTACTGCAATCACTGTAATACTCGCAGGCTATGAACAAGGCAAAAATAAAGTGAGCATTACCTTCATATGGATGTTCAGCATAATTGAATAAAGCTGATGTTTATTTCAGAATGAATGTATAGCAGAAGTACTGTTTACTGAACAACCAATTAAAATTATTATTCCTTGCACTCTAATTTTATTCATAAAACCCAAAATCTTCAAACTCAACAACTTGTAGTAAAATCCTACTTTGTCTATTCCAAAGACAGTATTATTGAAGTGTTATCTTTAGAACACCAGTCACACAGTAAAGTCTGCAGAAGTGAAACCTGATACAAAAACAATTGCTTTTTCCATAGCCATGGGATTTAGGGAATTTCAGGCACTAGAAAAGAGCCTTCATATTTCCATTGCTTGCTGAAGTATGCTACACAAACGTACTTGCTTCAATTCTCTGCACCGAGTGATTAAAATGCACAATTTTTGAGAACTATACAGCAAATAAACTCCTTCCAGCTGGAAAAAGCCTCTAGCTTCAACTTGTTTCTGTAGTAACGTTTCTCCAAATTATTTGGACTCTTTCTGTTCTGCTTGCTCAGAAACATCTGTTTCAAGTACCAAACTGTAGGTTGGAATCTCAAAAGTTTTTATCTGTTATTGTCCTGCAAGATACTGTTGTCACTGTTGTGAGATTCTATGTTAAAAAAAAACCTAATGAAAACAAAAAAGCGAACATCCATTTAGAACTTAAAAACCATGGAATCAGTTATTTATTAAAATATTTACAGATTCCTTCTTTTATCCGTATTTTAGAAATGCTTCAGGAATCTTTGTGTTCATCACTTGCATCAGTAAGACAAGAACCTTCAGGGCTCTAATCTCTTCTTTATACAGTTTTCTCATTTCCTCCTGATTAACTTTTAAGATTTCTATTTTCACCAGAAATTGGTGGCAGTCAAATTCCTCAGATCCTTGATCGAAATCTGACGTGCTATCAGAGTTTACAGCAGTCATTAAGGAGGAAATGGGCTCTTTAAGCTACAGAAATCACAGGAGATGGTCTCCTTCATTCATCTTGCCAAAAGTTTACTAATTAAAAAAATCCTGAAGTTCATTGGACAATCATTATTCTTCCTTCCTCTTTCAAGGGACTGAAGACAGAATATGACAAATTAGTTCTTTCAAAGGAAGAAATACTGATTTAAAGAAAGAACATGTAGACTAGTTCAGATTTAAATCCAAATCCTAGTTTTAAAATTGCAGTGGTTAAATTCACCCTGAGACTGTAAGGCATTCTCAGCAATGCATAGCAATTGTTGTACACCTCAACAGCATTTCTGCAATCCCATAAAATTCTGAATTTTGTCTTTGCTGTTTTAATGTTTAATGCAATTACATTTACAGCCAACTTATAACGTGTACCAGCAGCCTGACACAGTGGAAACATTTATACGGTATCAGACAGATGAAAGAACAAATCCTATTCCTTTTCATTCCGGGTGGTATTCTCAGCCCTTCCCAGAAGCCTTATCAAATAGATGTCTTTTACTGGGTGCCTTGAAGCTACTTTGCACAAAGAGGACGTGGAAGGAGGAGGAAATTCCAGATCTGAAGCATGTGCCACCTTTTCAGATTAAAATTCCTTGTCAGTTGACTCGTACAGCAAAATCACAGCCAGAAGTCACTTATCAAAAGTTCCACTCACTATCTACCTTGCAGACAAGCTCTGTTAACCCTAAAATTAAAGACATCATAATCTAAAGAGGCTTGGTATCAGAGATTGCCACTGTAAAATATGAACTGGCCGGTATAATTTCCATAGGAATTCTTCTTTTTTCCTGCCAAACTGATAACACACAAATGTGTTTAGTGCCTTTGAATGGCAAAATTTACATGTTACAGTTCAGTCACTGCTACTGCAAATTTAGGTGTAGGTTAGGCAGGGCCCTGTACCAAGTATTGCACGCTCCTCCAGAGCCACTACTTGAGGAAGGAGAGCTAAGAAGAACTCAAAGATTACTGTTCACTACCAATCTGCTGCTGACTGACCACAGTCACCTTCAGCCACGGTGTTGGTGTCACTCTTGTGAAGTCCAGAAGTCAACTGACCCCCCTGACCTGTTTCTCCCAGAGTCTCATCTACACTGCTATTATGGTTCTTGGCCAGCTGCAGAGCAGGGCTGCCACTGGAGGCATAACTCACACTTGTTTCAGACAGAACAGCTTGTTTCACCAGAAATTATAAACTTATTGCAAAATTAGATCTCAAAAAAGCCTAATTAAGTACTGCAAATAGGAGCAAAGCAAATGGAAGTAGGTAAAAATATGTAAAACTTTTGGTTCTTAGATTTGCTTGAAAGCATTTTCATGTTTAAACGTGAAATTTGCAGATTTTTGAAGAAGCCCTATTTCTATTTGCATTAATGGTAAAACTAATACTCTTTAAGTACTGAAGTTCTGAAGTATGCATTTTTGGTAATTCTGTGTGTCTAAGAAATGAAATATGTAATACTGTATTTCCTACAGTCCTGCTTTGAGGCATGAAACTAAGCAAGACACATAACAGAAACCTACACAAAACACGAAACACATCTTGCATATATATCAAATACAATATAAATACAATAAATATATCCAGCTTGCTTAGTGCTAGAGCAAGAGAGAAATCCACTGGTTCCAGTGATGCCATTATTTTGGGCCATTTTTTCTTTTCTGAAGTGCATCAGCTACTTGGTAAAATATAATGTGTTGGCAAAATATAATGTATGGTACTCTGGGCTGCTTCCTGGCATTATGTATTGACTGAGGTATTTATTTAATAATTAATCATCTCCTGAATGAAATGCTTCCACATGTGTTTAGCAATGTCTCTGTATGCCTTACAGATGCAGTACGCATTGCTGCAAAGTGAAAACAGAGGGCTGAACTCTCCAGTTTTAGGTACATGGAAACAACATCAGGATTACATTTCCTTAACTATTTAATTTTCCAAGGAGACAATAAGATAACTTGACAGTTTTAGGGATGGAAACACTTCTAAGCTGCAGGAGTAAAACACTAAAGGAAGGGTTCAAACTTCACTGTGTCAATACAGAACTCCAAATTTGGTTTATGGATATGGCTAAAGTCACAATAAGAGTACAACATCTGTATCTAGGAAAGACTTATGATCCCCAAAGTTAGGAGCCTGTATAGAGGAGAACAGTAATTCCAATAACCAACATCTGTGACACCAGTGCCATGAGCAGGAAGAACATTAAAAGGGAACTGATATTCCCTCCCCTCTCTCGTGTTGTCTACAGTTAACAGTTTATTATATACAGAGAGAGGGAGACATGAACCATCCGAGCTGACAGTTCTTAGTCCAGGGACAGGGACTGGGCCGGCTCCCAGCTCAGAGGCTGTGCAGCATTCCCGAGAGCATTCCCGGGACAGGGAGCCCTGCAGGGCATGCAGGGTCTGCTCCACAGAGCAGGGGCAGAGCTGAGCAGGAGGAAAGGATCCCCGGACCCAGGGCAGCTCCCTGCGAGACCCCGGGATAGCTGCTCACCACATTCCATCCACGCCTCCCCTGACAGCTGGGGATCTCAATTGCCCCGGTGCTGCACGCTCCACCTTTCAGTACCCCAGATAACCCTCCCCAGGAGGGCACACACGGGTCAGCCACAGTGTGAGGGAGAAATGATGAGCAGAGAAGAAGATAAGTCCTTTTCTCAGCAGTGCTGCCAACCCTGAAGAGCACCGCTTGCAGCCCTGTCTGCTGTGTGCCACGTTTCGCTCCCTGCCGCAGCCCCACCTGACAGACAGGGACTGTCCCTTTCCTGACACGGACACACATCTGGGGTCACCACTGACAGCTCTCATATTCCTTCTCTGGCACAGAGTCTGGCACAGAAACACCACAGCCTGTTGCTGAGACACTGAAGAGGAAAAAAAAAACCCAAAACAAAGCCTCACAAATAACCATAATCCACCCAAATCCATTTGCTGAATTTAACATGCCTGCACAGTGGCAGCTGTAATGTCTGAGGCTGTGATTTGCAGTGCAGCCCTCTGTTTACAAATATGTAACAAAAATAACTCAATTTGGCACAGCAGAACACACATTTACTAAGCTCTACAGTCAATATACCATGTGACAATGACCAAAAGTGCAGAAAAGACTTGTCATTTGTATTCTTTAAATCACCCAGAAAAAAAAAAAATCACAAAATCATAAAAAACAACCAACCAACCAGAAAATTGTGTGTGTCCACAAATAGAGTGATCTTATTTTAGTACTGAAACAAGATCAGTCTACTTTTCTAGATAGAGCACAGTGGTTTAGGAAAAAAAATATGCCTTTTAAGAAGAGAAGGGGAGAGGAGAGAAAAAGAGGAGAAGACAGAAAAAGGAGGAAAAATGTGAAAAAATCTGAATGGAAAATGCATTTTCTAGAGGAGTATTTTTTTTTTTCCTCCCATAAAACTTGGTCTCTTGGATACGCTAATAAATGGATTTTGATCATAATTTATTTCATTACCAACTACAAATTGTCCTTACACATTACAGTTTCTCACATCAATCCCTCCTACGAAGACATTAGGGCAGACAAATGGCTCAGGAGGTAATCCATTCACACTGGGAAACAAATTATCCCATGACAACATGCTCAGAGCAAAGCTGCCACAATGTAAGTATCTACTGTGTAATACAAGTTCTTACAAACGTACAATCCTGATGAACCAGGGCTCAAGCTATGACCTTGTTCCTTAAAAAACAGAAGTTTATTACCAAAAAGATCTCACTTGATTTCTAGCATCTACATACTGAAGTCATTTTATATCTATTAGCACTGTGAACCTAAATGGGATTTCAAGATTATTTTTATTGTTTTGAATACGACTATGAAAGATTAGGGCTACCAATAGCTTATTTCCAGCAATGTAACTGTTTAAACAGTCATTAAACCAAATTTTCTTAATTGTAACATTTTACAGGATTAACAGTTGATTTAAGACATGATCTACAGAACATATCACCATTTAAAAAATAATTCAGTTTTTTTTTTTTTCCTTTGAATAAACTGTGCTTACTGCTCACAAGCTGATCTTTTATTCTACAACACTGAGTGTGAGAGCTGGTTATTTTACAAACATAAGGTATCAGTTTTCATGTATAAACATCATGGTGACGAACAAAACAGAACATCTCAAAATTCTTGGTTTTATGAGAGCTTCAACAAAAGAATTCAGTACTTTCCTAACAGAGGGACACCAAATGTTTCTGGTGGAAAAAGGAGAGCAGGTTAAGGACAGAACCTTTCCTGTTACAGTAAATGTGTCAAAATAGAGCTCTGTTACCAAATAAAATACTTTTAAGCCTATACTTCCCCAGAACTCCATAATGACTAATTCCCACTGAACAGAGAAAAGGACAGAAGGACCATCAGTGCTTACAAAAAAGCATCAGGATGACATCATTGCCTGCCTGCTAGCCAGGAAAGGAAGAGAGGGATTATCTGAATAGTGAACATCTGGATTGTGTATATAAAGGCAGTGAAGGATTTTTATACATATTAGTTCACTGAGTTCCACTGAATTTTTATCTTACAAAGAAACAGTAGTGCTACAATATGCTCTTATAATGAAAAAGCAACAGGAATTCCAGTGGTCTGGGTTAGTGTATTAAAAGATACACAAACAGATCCATCATTGACTGCTTCTCTACTACATTTAATTGAAAAAAGTTGGCAGATACTTGAACTTGCAACTCTTTTTTTTTTTAAATTAAAACAATGCAGCTTAGTAACAGACTTTCTTCTTTCCATTACCTTTTCACATACTTAGATTGCAAGTGACATGATTCTGAACTCAAAGAACTTAAGTTCAAAACATACTCAGTTCCCCATCCCAGTATTGTAAAGACTGCTTAAAAAAAATCTTACACGTGAAGTGTTTCCCTTTCCTCAGAATACACCTCAAGCCAAATTTGTGTTTTCACATTTTCTTATCTCTAGAGTTGTTGTACAAAAATAAAAAAAAAAAATCAACTTTCTAGTCGATTCTACAACTTTATCCAACTTCATTCTTTGCAGAGAAATATTCTTACCTTGAACTGTTAAAGTTGCTGATGCCTCAGCTTTTCCAACCATATTTTCTGCAACACAAGTGTACGATCCCATGTCTCCTGCCATAACTTTCCTGATTTTCAAGGTATGATCATCACGGATTTCGTATCTTTAAATATACACAGTGGTTAACAATGAACAGGAATAACAGAACTTTGTACAATTTCTGTAAAGGGTAAAAATATTGGGGATTTGGTCTCAAATATTCTTATTTCTGTATCTCCCATAGGGGAAAATAGTGTAAATACTTACAAACTGATAATGTAAAATGAAGTTTTAAAAACAAAATATATCTAAGTATTTGAAAACCTTATTCTGATATTATTGGCATACAATCTCAAAGCCCTAAAGCACATCTTAATTGTTAGAATTCTTTTAACAAGTAAATATAGTAATAGCTATTATACCCCCATCTGAATGAAAGATTTTTTTAATATGGTTGAAAAGAAAATATTGTTCCCAAGATCAGAATTGCTATAAAGTCAAGACAAATAACAATTCATTCCTTTTTTTTTTTCCTAAAGCACAATGTGGCCTTTTACCAATTTCTCTCCTTTCATCAACTTTCTCTCTTTTTTGTATAATGCAGTCAATGTGTTTCTATTTATGCTAAGTAGATTTTTCTCTTAAAAATGATAGTTTTTATTAAAGCTATAGACTACATTATCAAGAAGCTGGATTTGTCAGCTGAAGCCAGCTGTGAAAGGTTTCTTCTTTCAGTCCACTCCCAAAAGTTTTTTAAACTGATAATTAGGATTTCAAAGTAAGTAAATAAGCATTTAATCTATCTTTGTAACTATCTAACACAGGATGTATTTATTTTTAATAAGAGGTTTTACCTTTTGGCCTGAACTACAGCAATGACAAAAATCTAAGTTCATTGGAAACCTAGTAGCAAAAACATGTTACTACCAAGGCAGCTTTCTACATTACCAGACTACATTTTACATCAATTGCAATTTCAATATATACTTCTTGATATTGTAATCTCTTTTACTATTTGCTGTGCATGCTCCAAAACTTTTAGCTATCACAAAAGACTCTTCAGAAGAGTTAATCTGTATCTGACATTAGTGGCTGAACTTGGTTATTTTATGTTATACTGGTCATGTGTTGTCACAACCAAAACTTAAGAACAGGCCATTCTTAAGTCGTAACGTAAGTTGTAAATTCAACTAGAGCACAATGCTAATTAGAAATATCTTACTGGATCAAGCCAGGCCTTTTGTATTCAAGACAAAGAAATGCTAGCTGTCAATTGTTGAATTGTCCCATCATATACCAAGACAGATGTCACAAAAAGGGTAACTCCAAGTACTGCACCTTGCTTTCGGTAGTTCCCCATCGTCTTTCCTCCATCTCACTGTAGGGACTGGATCACCTCTCGCCTCACACTTGAACTCCGCACTGTCCTCCACAGTTACCGCCAAGTTGCTCGGTCTCTTCACAAAAGATGGCCTCTCTAAAGCGAAAGGAAAGGAAAAAAAGGATTAATCCAGCAGTTCTGCGTCCGAATTGTACAGGACCTCTGTGACGTTGCTTTCAGGTGTCAGCAGCAGCAAGTGTTCCATGCAATAATTTCCAATGCTGCTTTAGAAAGGCAACGCTTTCTTTCACCAGCACATAAAGTAAAACAGGCCAAAAAAACCCCAGAATGCCCTCTTTGTAGTTTTTGTTCATAAAACCTGCTGCTATCCCCAACTTAAATTGCAGGACATGGATGATCCAAGTCCTGGCTCACCAGAGTCAGATTAATTGCTGCATACTTATGCTCAGACTTTCTGGAACAAAAGGTGATCTCAGTACAGGCTGCGTTATTTTGGCAAACTCTGCAAATTTCAGGAAAGGTATCGATACGTTTTTCTATCTGTGGCAGGGTTCAAAGCTGTAGGTTGCTGGGCTATTCACACTTTCATAGTTCCATATCAGGCTGCAGTGCAGTGAGGTTTGCATGCTCCCAAGGATAAAAGTGGTTTTAAGCAATTTCTGGAATATTCCAGGAATGACCCATCTAGAAGAGCAGCACCAGAAGACAACAGCAGGTCCATAAAAGAACTGGGAAGGTTTAACAGGAGAGTGCTTGGCAGGTTCCTTTGCCTAAGGCAGATGACCTTTTTGTCTATAAACCTGTGAAAGCTCTGAGGGAGTTGAGAAGGCAGTTGCATGTTTTGACTTGTATGTATTAAAGATATAAATATCATCCCCCTGGAACTGGAAGAGTCTGAAGCCATTGGCACCATCAGGAAGTGTGAATATCCAAAAATACATCACAAATTTCTCACAGGAGTACAAAACGACCAGACAGAAGGATAAAGAGACAATCCCATGCTCTTCATGTCTCACATTTGTGTTTGAAAAAAGCAGTTCTAAATATTACTCAGGCTTTGCAGATACAGAGATTCAGTGTTACAAAAACTTTATGGTTCAAAAAGCAAATGTGAACTGAACAAAACCTTATTAAAAAAAAGCTTCCTTTATTCTCGAGGATGTCCAGACCAGCTGGACACTTGTGTCATAGAAAACTTAACTTTGCTGGCAATGTTAGGAAATAATGCTAAATGAAATAGCAAGTTGATCTTTAAGCTATAAGTTCTAGCCTGGGTTCATACACAAGAAGTGAGAAATAAAACAGAGATCTACAAACATAAATCTAGCTGTGAATTAAAACAATACAAATACAGACAATCCCCTGCCCTGGCCCCTTTCTTGTAGGTGCCGAGAAAATGAAACCTGAATGTAAGAAAAGAACATTCCAGATTAAACCTCAGAGTAGGAATAGTTTGGGGAAGAATATTTAACTTAACTATGCAAGAGAAAAAGGACTGATCTGGTAAGCCCAGGACTGCTGCCCAACTGCAAAACCCACAAGAGGCACATTGTTCTCCAGATCAGTTCCCCAAAGGAAGAGTAATGGACTTCCACGAGTTTTTGTCTGCCCATTCATAACACTCTTATTCAAATGCAGAAACGGATAAGGGAAATCAGCACTGATTTAAGGATCTATCTTTGTCACACGACTATTTGGTACATACAAGGAAAGCTTAGCAAGGATCACTTTGAAACTTTCTAATATTACAGTTTGTGGCACGCAATCCCTCTGATCTAAAGCAGAGACCTAGAAGCAAAAGTTCAGCTTCTAAATAACCAAACCTCATATATAGAAGATTAATGTAGAAAAATTTTAATATATGAAGTCAGCATATTTCTCGTGCTTTTTCATGCATATTCAAGTCTGAGTTGAAAGAATATGGTGTATTAAAGATTTCTAGACACAGACTGGTAAGACATTCAAAGCTTTACTGCCCCATTTGAAAACAAAACCTCGCTAGTTTCCCCAGGCTGAAAATCTGAAATATGTCTGAAAGCAACAAGAGATGGAGAAAAAGCCAGACAGAACTCTGCTTGCAATGCATCCCTCTTACAGGTGTTGAGAAAGAGTAGTATTTTTTCAGCGTAAGTTATCAAACAGTCCATCCCATGATTCCCTGGTTGGCAGATTAGTGATGAGCTATTAACTGGCACAGTTAAATCAGAGCCTGGTGCCTGTGTAATTACATTTACTCATTTAATTACAACTTGCTTTCCAAAGTCTAGGTTTTGCTTGGAAGTTCTAAAAGTCTATTGGACAATAAACTATCTCCCCTAGTGCTTCAAAAGTGTTTAAACAAAACCAAAATAAAACAGCACAGTGGATCACAAAGTCTTCCTCAGCTTCTAAAGGGTTACATACTACTTTCTTCCTGGATATTCAGTTTGAACAATTTTAAGATGGCATAAAATCTTGTTTTATTAAAGAAAACCCTGCTTCACGTGAAACTCTGAACGAGTCTTCAAGTTGTGAGTCCTAGCTCTACAATATAGGGAAGACAGATAAAAGTCCCAAAGACTGACAAGACAGCTCTTAAACATGAATTAAACAAAAATAAAACCAACAACAAACTACCAGTACTGCAGCAGCACTGTGATGAAAATCAGTATGCTAAGAAACAGGACTTGGATAGTCTCATCCTGTGAAGATAAAACAACTATTTCTTTTGCAGAAACAATCAAGCTATCTCAAGCCTCCTGTACTTTAAATTAAAATGGGACATATTTTGAAGGAAAACCACCTAAGTTCTCCCATGCTGAAGGAATACTGAGATTGCACTTGGAGTTACAGCTTCCCTTCTGAAGTAGCAACAAAATATACAATTTTCAGCTAAGCTCAGCTATCTTAAATGAAAACATATTCTTTGATGCTCAGGGGGACTATCAATAGGGTCACTTGAACAAGCAGATCTGTTGTAGTTTTGCAACACTCAGTATACACTCCTATAAATGAAAGGATAATTTTTCCAAATAGAAATTTAGAATAATTCTGATTCTCTCCAGTTAGATGGAAAAAGTAAGCCTCTGCTTCTTATCCTTGTTAATTTTTGTTTTGCTATTATTTCACAATACTGATCCAGTCATGAACACTGTAATTATTTTCAGTTTGAGAAATAAATACAAAAGCATTTTCTGATAGGAAAAATTGTCCCAGGGCTACAGAGCCATTAACTTTCTCCTATTTGCTAGAATACAACAATGAGAAAAACATTTTCAACACTGAAAAGGAAATGGATCAGAATGATCTTTAAAAAAAAGGCTTACTAGGGAAAACAAAAGTTGGACATTTTCATAAACAGTCTTAAAGGAGTTCTTACCTAAAACAGTGAGCTCTGCAACTTCACTTTCACGTTCTCCAACCATATTTGTTCCAACACAAACGTATTTGCCAGCATCATTCTTTCTCGTATATGTGATCATAAGCTTTCCTCCTCTGATCTAGGACAAATCAAGGATAATAAAAACACTTTAATATGAATGATCAATTTAATAATAATAACTTGAAAAACATTTTGTTACAGATAACGAAACAGAACAAGCCATCAGTGATTTTCCATATCAGACCAAAAAAGTGGAAAAAAATTACTGTTAGCCTAATTGCCTTCTCTTATGCAAAAATCTTGCCTTTTAATTTTACATCAGTGTTTTAAAACCTCTGAGATTTGGACCCTTGTTACCTTTTTCTTCATTTTGTGTAATGTTATGGTGGCTGTTCACCAGCTTATTTAATGCTTGTTAGCCAGAAGAACTACAATTCCTTCCTATGTACTGATACAATCAGGTGGACAGTAAAAATTAGCACGAGACATAAATCTCATTTTCACATCAAGTGCTGCAATTACTTTTTCTTGACAAGAAATACGTGCACACTATCCTGCTGCTGGTCGTGCTCATTATTATTCATGAATTATGTGTTTGTTTTGCTTTTCATTTCTTAAGGAAGTGAAGGAAATTCTTTATTCTTTAGTTCTTCACCTTTAAATAAGTAACTTTAAAGGCTGATAAGCAGATGAACGGAAGCAATTAAATTCTTACTGGGAAATGAATAACATCCTGCTCTTAATTTTGAATTCAGCTTTTGGGAGATAATGGAATTCCAATAGTGTCCACATTAGAAAACACACCTTTGTGATTCCAAATTTTATTATGCTATATAAAAATATACATTAAATCCATATGAAAATATCTGATCTTCCTTTAAAAGGATTTATTCTCCCATTTTATTGACCAAATGGTTGAACAAGTTTTAGAGTTCACCAAAATGCAGCAAAATTTGTGTAGGCAGCAGAATACTTTCACTTTTACTTTCCAGGTTTACTTCAATATACAAAGAAAGGTCCTTACTTACAAAAACTACATTTTGAAGCGCATATATGCTTACTAGCCCAATCACTTATGAAAATCACTGCAGCTCAAGGCATGGGTGGAAGTAGACAATAAATAAAAGCCACATACGAAGCTACATGAAAGGGTCTAATGTGGTCAGTGACAAGGAGGAGAGTGTTCTCAATATGAGGTATTTAGCTCCAGTTGCCTGCAGCTAGAAATCTATCCCTGGAAATTTGACGTCTTGAGCAGCGTTGGGCTCCTATTGTCATTGTAGGATGTAGAGGCACAAAGATGACAGTCAGTTATTGAGATAAATGGGCACGCACGTGGAACGTAGATAGTGCTGCATACAAATTTCATTCTGTTGCCTTTGGCACTCATTGCTTGAGAGCACAAGAGATATGTCCTTTATCATTCAAAAAGCTGGTAATGCTGAAATTTCAGTGGAGATTTGAGGCATGAGGAATGAAAAAATAAAGGTGACATGCAAACACGCATTTTTCAAGAATCTATGTGCGATTTGGGATTGCTGACTGCCTGAACTGGTAAGCAGGAGGAGAGAATGTAAAATATAACTAGAAGTCTATCTATATTTGTTTCTGTTTTACATCTCCCTAAATCACAGAAAGCAATTTATTTTCCAAATAATGTATGCAAAGGATTTAAAAAACCACCATTTTTGAATGACTGCCACTTGCATTTTGAGTATTTGTATATCCAGATACATATGCAGAAATAAATACCTTTTATGTATATAAATACTGAGCACACTGGTTATAGCAAAGAAATGTATTTATACATCACAAGAATTTATCAACTCATCTGATGATTTCAAACCCATGTGAACTGAAATCAGTGATTTTCGTGTATGTCTTCAGAGCCTAAATCCTAGTGACATTTGAGCATTTGTGCTCCTCTGTTATTTTATCACTTAAGAAAATCCCATTCAAATACACCACAATATGACGCAACGGCTTATCTTGCACAAATTGTAACCTTAAGCAAGAACAATCCTAGGAATTTCTTGTAGGAATCACTACAAGACTCTCTTCAAAGCATAGATGGAGAAAAGCATTAAAGCTGAAACACATGAAAAACTAAAAGATGCTTTTCTTGCAAGTTATTTGAGATTTAGATACAGAAGGAGACGCAGAGGAAACATTTCCTCATGGATGTTGAGGCAGACTTCCTAAGATGTGACATGCATGCTGAAGGAAGCTGCGCTTACAAGATGGAATTCTGAATGCATGTGCAAAGGGGTTTCTTTTGGTTGGTTGGTTGGTTTTCTTAAAACATGAGAAGGGTTTGGAACTTTAGCTACAATGATGGTTATTCCACATGGAATTGTGATGAATTACACAGCTACAATAAAATGTGCCACCACTGGATGTGGAATTACACGTCTGTAACTGGAGCGGTCACAGATGGCTACAAGGAAGTGAACTTCCCCTGGTGGGCAACTACCAAAATTCTTCATTGCATTTTTAACAATTAGGTACCCACCATCTCAATAAGACTGTTCAATCCCTTCGGTTTATTAACATGGCATCACAAATGAAAACTGCAGCTATGAAAAATTTATGTTGTTCATGTGCAATATTTCTCTAGCAGGAAATCCCAGAAATACCTATGGACCATAGACCAACGGCTTTAAGGAAAAAAGTACACAATGAAAGAAATGCATATAAAATGTGGTGGGAACACATAAAGAATCACTGCTGAATTTATCTTACTAAATTCACATCCAGTAAGTCCAGTTCATATCCAGTCTTTAGAGCTGCAAATCACCTTTGGAGACAGTCTATGAAATCTTGCAAATTAGAACTATTCATAGTCTGTGTATACTTCACAGTTAATGAAGGCATTTTAATTTGAGTGCTCTGGCTCTTCTCATACTTTTGCCCTTGCCCCAGAATACACCAGCTGGACTTTGTGGCAGCAAATGATATAATGGTTTTCAAAAGTGACAGGCAGTGTACCATTACATCCCAAGCCTCCTGAAGAGTTGTGACCATACTGAATACCAAGAGAAGTCCTTTCCTCCCAGTGGGCAAGATACAGAAAACAATTTTACTCCACTACTGTAGTAGATATGGTTGTGGTGTGGGAAAAGAATGGCTTTGCTAACTGCCAAAGGTTAAAGTCTAATTCTGAAAGTAAGTGTCATGTTTCATTTATACCAAAATAAAGCCAAGGCACTTTTTGACTTTTCATGCCTCTTCAGGATTTTGTTCTGTGCCTACCAGCAAATCTATCAGGGCTTTGCAAGTAGGATAATACAAGAATAGCACTGAATTCTAATAAGCGAAAAAGATTGTGATTAGCATTTCACAGATGATCTTCAGCTGCCTGTAACATGCATGGATTATTATATGTATGCTAAGAAAATATAAGATGGTATAGTGACTTACAAAGACTTATTGAAAGCTATTTTCTATGACCTGCCTGCCTGACCACATTTTGCTCCTCATCAGTAAATTGTTCATTCAAGCAAGTCCACTTCATTTATTTCTTTAAACAATAGTTGGAGATGTTCATACAGAAAACTCTAGGCACCCACAGAGTTAACTAGGTCCAGAATTGTAAATTATGGCCACCCAGCAGCAAAAAATCATATACAAATAATGAATCAACTCAGTCAGCCAATAAATCAAATCCATAAAAACTTACCCAAGGGTTCTACAACATACCACCAAGAATTCAGTATAGCTGTACACACACATATATTCTTGTTCTAAGACCATATTTTATATACCTATGTGCATTGTGTATATGTGTGTAAATTTCTGTATGTATAAAACCATACCCATCTGTCTGTGTTATGAAATATTTTTATATATGTGGGTGATTCATTTACTTTTCACAGAAATGTGGTATGAAATATGAGACAGAATGAAGCCATAAGAGAAATGCTTAGGAAGTCCAAATATAAATGTGACTGACTTTTTTTTAAACTTTCTTTCAGTTCCTAGTATAATTCTATTTAATAAATGAAATCTGCTCTGTTGCAAAATAATTCTAAAGCAAACAAATTCATAGGAAAATCAAATTTAGACTGCAGAATGAAATACTGACTTCTGTTGATACAGCTGGAGTTTCTACATATGTGATATCACAAATTTCATATATTTCAGTCTTCTACAGTAGAGCATGCACAACAACCCATTTTCTTTAAATTGAAAGTGGTGGGCATGTGATATTAACTTGTCAGACACTGTCTTTGCTTTAAAAGTGTACCATCTAATTATAAATAACAATGGAACAGTCAAAGTACAAGGTGAGCTCAGGCAATTGTAATTAATAGTGTCACCAATGGTACACCCAAGTAAAATGGAGCATTTTATATCTTAGTTAAGAGACACAGAGTTTGTTCATTTCCCTCTGGTCTAGCATCCCGAAATATCCATATGAAAATTTACCATTGCAGGAAAGGCTGTAAGGCATGGAATGTCAGCAATAGAAGGCAGCTTTGCAGTTTGAACAAAGTTGAACAAAAAAAAGAGCACAAACGACTATCTTATTTTTTTGTTAAAAAATTTGTATCTTGTTCCAAGCCTTCTGAATCCCATGTATTCTTCCCTACCATGCTTAAATATCAGACACTAGACATCAAAATGTGTTTGGAGCAGGTCTTCAACAATGATTAAATTTTCTTCTTGTTTAACTTCAAAGTTCAGACAGAGGAGTCCGTCCTGCTTTCCGTTCCATTCTCTGGGACCCCAGGAAGGTACATGCTGCCTCCTCCAGATCAAACACATGAAAAATTCTATTTGAAAGTAGTCTGAAACATTCTTTCAAGTGGTCTTCCTGTGCTGTAAATCTGTCATGACAAAGTGCAAGTCAATTGTTCCCACCTACCATACAGAGCAACAAAACAGCTTTGCAATACAGACAGGCCTGAAGGTAGCCTAAAGGAAGGTGCAAAATGCATAGGAAGGTGGCTTTACGTAAAAAGAAGGTATTTAAGGCAGATAAAATGACAATAGATTCAAGCTGCTGCTTCTGGCACCCCTGCCAATCCGACTAGGATACATCAGAGTCAGAATCAGATTCAAGCCTGCTCATAAGACTCCTTTTCCCACTTTTATGGCCTCATTATTAATGGCTGTAACTACAAGAAGATGGATATCTACAAAGGCTTAAGGGTTATCTGTGTCCTGAACTGCTTGGTGAATCCAGAGGCAGCTGACAATTATTCAGCCCTTGGCATTATCACAAGACACCAAATATCAGAATTACTATGTGTTTGATACGTCACCCGACAAGACTGTAGAAATAGCCAAGACATATGCAGACTGTCATAAACCAAATTCAGAAAAGAAAAATCCATGCCTCAGCCTCAGCATATGCAATTT
Organism: Orthonyx spaldingii; assembly: GCA_013397795.1. Classification (NCBI taxonomy): domain Eukaryota; kingdom Metazoa; phylum Chordata; class Aves; order Passeriformes; family Orthonychidae; genus Orthonyx; species Orthonyx spaldingii. The sequence goes on along the minus strand of VZTJ01006083.1, from coordinate 459,580 downwards.
TCATAAGTTTAAAAGTGCAACAATTCCAAATTAACTTTCTATAAACATTTGGCTTTTGTTAATCACAAAGGAAGATTTAATTCACAATAATCTGTATTGGCTCACATTAGTCAGTTATATTTATATGAAAATATTTGAACCAGTAAAATACTTCCCTGAAATGCTTTCACAGCTACAATATAAAATATTTTCTATGCAATACTTCCTTTCTTATTATAAAACAAGATTAAAATCTTACAACAAAAGCACATTACAACTATCTTCATGGTCTTAAATCTGTTCTACAAAGATCACAAAAAAACACCAAAAAAGCAGCAATGGCTTCATAAACTGTTTATCACATTGTTATTTGCTAAGTACAGAACACACTGAACTCAACTAATGGACAACACAAAGGAACATTCTATGGGTCACTCAAATGACATCTGGAACTAGCAATCTTTCTGCAACATCCAAAGAAGGCCCAGCATGGGAATGATGTGTTTACAATGACAACTGTGACATTTCTGTAAAACTGTAAATTTAATTCCATGCATAAATCTCCCCTGGATGCATGGTGCGTATGTAGCTTTCACTACAATCAGTGATTGGAATCAGAAGTAAAAGTGAACTTGAACTGAACTCAATGTCTGGTATGTCTTCATTTCTCTCCCCTTAAGCAAGTCAGATGATTTGAAGTATCAGTTACACATGAATTTTCTTTTAAGCATCACCACTACTGTGTTATTTACACACTTCCAAGGATAAAAATCTCAGACCAGCCTGGATTAATTTGCCACACAAAATCTCTGCATTTTTAACTACATTACCTAAAGAATCACAAATGTAATAAGGAAAAATAATACTAACAAACCACAAATTTTAAAACATATTAAAAAACCCTACCTGGTAACCATAAAACAAACTACAGAACCAAAATCTCCAGAGGAATTTAGCAGCTTGTTTCCCTGTGAGAGTACCCACACTGTAAAAGACAGACCAAGGTCACTCTGAGGGACTGTGTTAAAGTCACCAAGGATGAATCCAAGGGCCCACTTACATGACCAGACCTGACTCTGCACGTGGCAGATCACACTAAACCCTGCAGACAGCACCAGGGGTGGAGGGAGAAGAGTACAACCACTATGCCATTCCCAAAGGGGTCCAGACTCTTCTGCCGATTCCAAGGGAATTTCAGTTCCTGTCACTGCAGCTATTGACAATATTGTCTTTTCTAAGTCTGGAGCTAATGTTGGCAGGATGACAACATGGATTTAAGACAACTGTATATCATAGGGTGTATTTCATCAATAGGAGATTTCCTACTTTACCCTAAAAAAAGAGCAGCTGTGCAGAGCACGAGTCTTCAACAGCAGAGTCCTAACTTTCAATTTCAAATTTTAGGACGGGTAGGTAAAACTTCACCATGACTTGTACTCTGATGAAAGACATTTCTCAGAGTGCAGCTCTCTCACAGCCATGATGCTGAAATATGGGATTTTTCACGGTCCTTATATAGGGTCTTCTAAAGGGAACCATTCTGACAGGACTTGTGTTATCAAGAGATTTGAAGCAGAAGTTCATAGGTCTTCTTTTACCATTAGCTCGCACAAGAAAATGAAAGGCCTTCAACACCCAAAACCAAGGTTCTCCTAGACTCACAACTGTGAAGCAACAACAAAATCCTCACAGTTTGAGAGGAGGGAACAGAAATAAATTATTCACATTTTTCTCTTGGTTGGTCTGTGCAGCAGGTCATTATTTTCAGCTGTGGCTTCAGTCACTCAGTGACCTTCTGAGATGCAGCAGTTTTGGCTCAGACTCCCACTTGTCTCAAAGAGAAGGCACATCCCCTCTGAGCCTGGCTGCCCACTGCTGGCTCCTCGCTCAAGGGATGCAAATCTCAGGCTCCCGGATCCTTCCCGTGACCGCTGCACTTCCTGCACTAAATTGCCTGTGAAAGCTTTCCTCCCTGGAGCTGGCACAGCAGCTTCCCAAGGGAAGAAGGATTTTCTGAGTTCCTCTGGGGGTAAACCTGAGCTCTTTATGGCAGAGAACACAAACTGAGAACCAAACTAAGCAAATAAAATTAGTCACAGGTGACTAAAATGCAGTGAATTCTTTCATACATTTCCAAGTTTGTATTTTGACAGTTTTAAATTTTGAGACAGATTTGACTTCTCATTCAAAACATTTTCTTTCAAAACTTCATAATCAAGTGAACTTCCAAAGAAGTTTTGGCCCTGCCAACTAAACACTACAAATAAACAAGCATTTTGCAAAACTAACCTTGAAAAATTATAAAATGCTTTCCAACATAACTAAAAACCTACTGATTCTATGTGTTTTGACCAAGATGACATGCCATGGAAATGAGACAAAACTTCAAAAGAAGCATATAAACCCATGTTAAGTTCCTATTGTATTTATCTCACTGAGCCAAAGGTTAGTAGAACTCTTTTACAGTAAATCCTGGACACACAAAGTTGTGAAAACATTAAACCTTTCCCATCATTTGGGGAGCACTGTCAAAAAGAAGCGCATATGCACCACAGTGCTGATTTTTCATGAACGTTTAATCACAGAAGTCATATATTAATCTGCCACATTTCAGTCTTCCATCACCGTTCACTACAGCTCTTGTGACTGCAGCACATGCAAATCTTAAATCGCAGATTTCCTTGTATTTTTTGTGGTCTGCACACAAGCCTTGTGTTACAGGACTGAGGTAAAAACCTGCAGTCATAGGCAACCACAAGCAAATCTGAGTGTAACTTTCATTATTATTGAAGGAGCACTGAAAAACTGCTGGGCTAGACATTACAGCTACAAAAATGCCTCTGCTTGGAAGATGCTAAAATTTAAACTTACAAAGAATAAGGAGGAGAATGTATGCATAGAGAGGCAAAGAGCAAATCCCCCAATATTCCCAGCTCACAGAGCAGCCCAGAATCATTATTTTTGTGCTCAACTTTAGATCCTCCAGAGAGACTCCACAGGCAGGGAATGACCTGCAGATCTCGGTGCATTCACAAATGTTCAGCCCTCTGTTGCCACAGACTTTACAACACAAGCTGATCTTCAGCAACACACAGTGAAGCCAGCAGCAACTCGGGAGTTTCTCTGACTCGTGAAATAAGCCAGCACAGGTTGCAATCAAGCAGAACAAAGCATACACTGTTCCCATTCTCTGTGTGCACTGGGAGCAGTGCTCCCTGATGCTCACGTGTTTCCCACAGCCGTGCTTTGGCTGTGATACCCCATGAGCGCTGTTGCGCGTGGGCCGCTGCCAGGCTGGACACCGAGGAACACGCTCCAGTGGCAGCAGGAACAGGCTCTTTCCACCCAGCCCTTGGAGCAGCAAACCCTCATTGCTCAGTGTATAAATGGAAGTGGTCACCCGGTGAAAAGCCAGAGAGAACGAAGAGGCTGGAGCCTGAAACGTGGTGCCTCTTGCCTGGCCTTGTCTGCTCGCGGCTGGGGGCTGCCCGTGCTATTCAGGGGGGCTCTGGAGCCCTGCTGGGATAATTGCTTCCTTCGCAGCAGTTCCTTGCTATTCTTCTCAGATGCCACAGTGGCTTTAAACTCGTGGCACAACTCTTGTTGTTATTAAAAGGGTATTGTAAACTGCACCAATGGAAAAAGGCTGAGAGAGAAATGTGGCTGCAAGGGAGGGAGAAAGTATTCGGGACATTGAAAATACTAGCTGCTCGACTTTTCACATTTGTATTTACAAAGCAAACTACAATCTAGCCAGCCAGGTTCTATATGGAAATCAGTCTCTTGCTTGCTGATGTTTGCTATTATTGGAACAGGCTTGTAAAAATGGCAGGGAAATTGAAATTACTCCATACTTGATTTTCCTGTTTTATCTTGTGTCCATGTGCATGCCTGTTTTAAAATCAGTACTATACTAACATAAACGAGAAGCTTTGACATATTCTGTGTTAGCAGTGTAAAAAGAACATACGGAATAAGAAGTCTTCTTTACAGAAAACTGGAAGTGTTACTTGATCAGATTTCAGTTCACTTGGTACAAATTACCTTTTTTACGACAGTGACAAGAAGTTAAAAACTGCATATGCACTCCCACAGTATACCTTCTTCCCCAAAAACACAGAAAGAGCCCACATTATGCTTCCAAAACGTACAAATACAAATATTGAATCTGAAGTAAACACTTAACTTTTAAAGACTTTACTGTTCCTTTGCCAGGTACTTAGCATGACAAACAGAAAAAAAAAAAAAAAAGTTACACATTTGGATTTAAAAGACTCATCTATGTCACATTCTAGCTGAATTTTTCAAAAGCAGATGGCAAAATTTAGGAGTCCTGGGCTGCTGGAGAAGGTGTGGGGCAGTCAGCATTTTTGCCCGACCGATGCACACACTGACATGTCCAGGTAGCTGAGTTTGCAATTCCACTTTCCAAGCCTGGTCCTGAACGCTGATCACCAAAAGGTGCTGCCTGTAGCCCCTGGCATGCAATGCACCGAGTGCCACCAGGACTCACACGGGACCACCTACAAATGGGACAAATGAGAGCTGCCCTCCGCAGAAGGTCTGAACTCACCACTCCTCAGACACTCTCTGACTCCAATCAGTGCCCCAAATATGTACAAATATTTATAGGGAAAATATTTTAGAGTGGCGTTTCTTTGTGTTGCAGTTGATGTAAAAACCACACTGAAGAGTGTCAGGGAAAGTTGAAGCATATGAACAGGCAAGGCAGACAGTATTTAAAGGACTGTCTTGATAACATCCATGCAAACAAGAGACCTTATCAATAAACTTCCTTAGTCGTCTTCTCTCCTTTTCCAACACAAACATTGACAGGATCAACCCCTACTGCAATACATAAACAAATTACAGTGTGTCACATCAGTACCCTGATGCCTGCACCAAGATATCACCTTACAGAAAAGTTTGTTGACAATAAAGATCATCCTTGTTTATCTTAGAGGACACAGATCCACTGTTTTCTTGTATTTATATCCAGAAAAGCTAAATAATTGATATTTGCTACTCTTGCAAATTAATTTTTAATGGAAGACTCACAATATGGTTTTCAATTCTGAATAAACGTTCAGAATTAAGGGGAAAAGAGCTAATAATTCTCAAGTATGATAAATATAACAAGAAATATTCAGCTAATCTAAGAAATCAAGTGTGCGTAGTAATTTGCATTGTACTATTAGTGACTATCCTTCATGTGTTTCAACCAGACTTTTTCTAGGACAGCCATATTGTTGATTTTGGAAGACAAAAGAAAGCCAAGTTCTACTGAAAGTGGAAGTCAATCATGACCAGAAGAGTCATGATAAAGAGGGAAAAAAAAGGGTTCTGATGGTTCTCTTCTCCTTTCGAATAGTTCCATGTGTTACTGCACATTTGACCAAAGTGCCATAAAATCTTAAATAATTTTGTCCTTTGATGAGATTCACTTTCAGTGGATTGCAATGAAATACTGCACGGCAAGAAATAATTGGCAGAATATAACACGAATATTTTTACTATATTTCAGAAGAATCCTTAAATATTCTTAAGTTTCGGAAAGCAGGAACTCTGGACTATCCTATTAGATTCAAAACTTTGTTCAAGATCTGGCAGAACTAAAGCATAAATGCTGTATTACAGATATTGTTACTAGCACTTTCAAGCATGCCAAGAACAATCTGATATGCAGGCCATTCTATGCATGGAATATTAAAATATTAAAATATTTGCTGTATTTAGAGTTGCCTTTAATAATGTGTTAGATTTGGATCTTGGCTCATTGTGCAAACTCATTTCATAGTGGGATTGCCTGGAAATTTACCACAAAGCATTACTTTATGATCCTTTAGTTTATGATTAGCTTATGAAGTTTTCAACAAATGCTTAAGAGAAATTCACCTTGAGGCAGAGGACTGAGCCTGACATACTTGTAGCCCAAGCAGCAGCTCTGTCCCTGAGATATGAGAGGAGGCAAAAAACAAAGCAGGAAGAGTGATTTAATGAGATGCACACTTCCTTGAAGAGCAACAGAACAGAAGCTCATTAAATGTGGACTTGGAAGAAAGAAGATATACATACCATTGGAAAGGAATTTCGTATGTTAAATTAGTCAGGCACATAGATATCAGAGTGGCTTCAAGTATTTCTTTTTCTGTACAATCCTGTGGTTAAATAAACAATACTTTGCCTTTTCAGAAATCTCTTTCGTGGAACTGTCAACTACTCTTCCAACGGGAAAAAACATTGGATCACACCTAACTGGAGTTAGCACAATTGTTATACTATTAAAAGTTTTCAGACAAGTCTGAGAGAAGGAAAATTACATAAATCTAACTGAACAGAGTGAGTTAAGGCTTGTTACTTAAAATACTGCGTTCAAAGTGTTAATAATAATAATAATACTAGAGAGGACAGAAGAGAATACAACCCTGTCCCAGTATCATCTCTGCCCTCTCAGCTGAATGTAAAGTGGACAGAGATAACTCTGTACGCCATTTGAATGCTGCAGACTGGTACCTAGGTGTAATGTTTGTAGGCTTATTTTAAAGACTGCATTTTGTAGCAAGCAATAAGCAAGGAATATAAAGGTAAAAACTATTAGACTATGGGCTGCTTGGGGTTAAAAGTAAGGTCCTCCATGAGCAGAAACAAAAAATCCCTTTGCATTCTCCACTGCACCTGAATAAATACATCTTCTTTACCTTATAAAACTTGTCAACACTAGTACTATCAATTCTCCAATGAGAATTCGTGGAAGTCTTTTGAAACAATATTCAGAGAGAGAATTAATCGATTTTGGCGTCTCTTGGTTTCATTATTTCATGAACACAAAACTGATGGCCATTAACAGCATCCTGAAGTAGGTCTGGCCAATCAATTGGTCTACATGTTTTATCAGAGGACAGTCTTGGGGAAAAAAAAAAACAAAACAAAACCCCTCCTAAGAGCACATTTAGAATCACAGAATTGTTAAGGCTGGAAAAGAGCTTCAAGATCAGGGAGTCCAACTGTTAACGTACAATATATTAAAACAATAAAACAAAATTGCAATACATACTTGGAAGATCTGTGTCAACAGGATTCTCTTATAAAAGAGTTCCCTTGGCTAGTTATCAGTGCCACAGATAAGTATTTATAGATACCTTTTTCTGGATTAGCAAAACTAATGCAATTTAAATGATAATCAGCTTATTATCCAACATGATACCTTGGTAAGAAAATTTCAAATAAGTAAGGGGTCCTTAACCTGTCAGTAACTAGAATTTATCCCACAGAATCAATACTTAATACTGTCATTTTGTCTGTCAACCACACACTTTTTTGCACTGTGCAGCATGTATGAACGCGCCCATTTTCAAATTTAATAGAAAATGCTTCTTCACCTTTTTATTTTTGTTTGTAGTCATATGGTTGCTGTTATCATAATTAAGGAAAAACAGAGATAAAGCTGGAAGTTTTAAAATTTCACATCTGTTTTAACACAGAATTAGGAAGAAATAGAATTCACTCTCAAAAATCGTCGAAGACATGTTCCTGTGAAAAAGCAATGAGAGGCCGAGAATTCTGTTTAAGTTGTGTGAAACTGTAGGTTGATAAAGCCTCCAAAAGTACAGGTATCCCTGACATCACAAGCTGTAATGATGTGTTAACCTTGGTGACAGTCAGAAGAGAAGAGTCAAAGGTTCACTGGTATCCCTGGGGGTGATCCTTCAAGGTGAATTTGAGACTCATTGACAGGGCAGCACAGTAAAACTGACACTGCAGTCTGAGAAACGTACATGTTACAAAGATGAAGAACTGCCTTTTTCTTGAACTTGCTATTCATAGCAGTAGAAAAAATGGTCTTTGTTGAGATGGTTAAAGTAGGGAGAATACAGTTCGTTACCAGATGAGACCGTAAAAGATAACATTTTTAAAGATTACATCTCTTTTTGAATTGAAAATAATTATCAGAGCAGGCTTGCAGTTTAATTCATTCTGGTTGCTCCAGCTACTCTTAGTTTTGTGTATTTTAGAAGTTATTTCCCCATGTCCTACTTAAAAAGTTCAGATTGCTGAAATTAAGGTTTCTCCTCCTGCTGAAAAAGCCACCTTACAACTACCCACCTTTATTAATTTGAAGAACACCACATACCACAGATGACCTCTAACACCAAAAAAGCCTTTGATTATCAATGACAAAAGCAGAGAAACAGTTGTCACCTCCAATTGTGTAATTTCTAATATTTAAGAATGACAATGCAAAAGATACTGGCAAGACATGGGAATTTTCTTAGCAGAAAGTCTCATTAGAACAAAAATTGAGAATCAATATGCAGTATGTCCACAAAACTCAGTTGAAATACCTTAAGTACCTTAATGACAAACAAGCCAATAAAATCAAGTGAAGTAGTAACAACATTAGCAACAAAAAAGTGAAGAACGTAAACTCATTTAGCACTTCAAAAAGAGGCTTCTCTCTTGCTATGAATTATACTATATACTTTCTTGGAAGGTATTAGTCTCAGAAAAAACAGTAGCGAAACTCACACTGATTTCAGTAATGCCAGAATTCCACCCTGAGAGTTCAGGATGTGTGCAAAGCATATTTCAGTGAAACATGCTAACCATGCAAATTTCCCAGGAGTTACAATCATGCAAAGTACCTGCTCTGTAGACATTCCTAAATTATTACAAACCCTTGAGATCCTTGAATACAAGGGAAATAATCTCAAAACCATTCTAACTCTTCAGCATATAGCTTGAATGACAGAGATGTTTTCTTTATAATCACAGAAAATCTCTTAGGTATTTGTAGCTGGGCTAGATCCTGCAAGTATTATGCAATCACAAACACCTGGAGTGTAGCATGGCCTGAAGATGAAAGTGAGGATATGATTCTACTGTTTTGTCTACAAAAAAGAGCCTGTTATGATTTAGGATGCGGTAACACTTTGCAAGGTGGCACAACACAGCTTTGTTGCAAGCGTCAGGCTGCTTTACATGTGTGAATGAATTCAGGTCCACAACTCATGAAATGCTGAATAAGAAGAACCGAACAACTCCAAGGCTTGCCCAAAATCACACAGGAAGATTGCAGCAGTCCAGCAATCTGCACTGCTTAGCTTGCAGACTCTCTTCCTCAAGGCAATCTTTCATATACTGCACAATAATTTTCTCTGTAGGAAAATGTTTTGCAGCACACCTCTAAAAATCATGTTGCAATGACTGTGTAGTCTCATGACAAAAACAGATCTTCTGTGATTCTACCCAGTGTACAGGTCTGCCAGAGAGCACAAACACTCATTTCTGGAATACCTACTATGGACCATGAAATTGCTTCAATCAGGTACCTGCAGCTTCTGTGGGAACACTTTACCCTGAACAAGCAATTTTTTTTTTCCTTCTTGATTTTCATTAGGTTTTACCCCAAGAGAAATGCTCAAACTGAACATCACAGTTCAAAGAAGTCCTACGAGATAAACGATTTCACATGAATAGGGAGAGCAAGATGTGCAGGGTTTGAAATGTGAGGCCATAATGTCAAACCTCTTTCACTTTCAAAACCTTGACATTCTGAATGGCATAGACACTTTGAAAAACAATGATGCAAACTCCTCCCCAAACTCACAGTTAAGAGATCTTGATGCACCATCCTTTTGTTTGAGGAACCAAATTTTGTATTTTGTGAGGGAAGGCAAATTACTTAAGCATAGATATCTCTATAGCTAGTTTCAAAATTCAATATATTACATGTGTCAGTAGAAATATTTTGAGATATACACCAGAAAAGCTTTTCACTTTCTCATGCTCTACTTTTTTAACAGCGTTACTTCCCCTGCCAAATTTGTGGGGTTTATTTACTCTTAAACTTATTCACTTTTGCCTCTCTTCTCTCTGTGTCATTTATTCTCCCCTGTGCAGCCAGAACCAGGAGGCCAAGCAGGGGCAAGTAGACAACTGACAACAGCAGCAGACAGAGGCAAAAGCAATGCTGCTGAGTTAGAAAAAACCAAGATAAGTATAAATAGACCCAAGTATAACTATACACCCACACTTCCACATTAAACAAAGGAACAATCTTCATGTGACCATGTGCCAAACAGATTCTCATTAGGTAATCATTTTTCAGAAGGAAAAAAAAAATCAATTAATTGCTCAGTGAAGCATGAGAATTAGCAAGAATTGTCCTACAGCTAGATAAATAAAGAAAGCAGCTATTTTTTTTTTCCCTTCCCTTTTAAGGAGGACAACGTCAAGCAGGCAGACTTGGCCCTGCATAATATTACACAGGAGTCTGGAATAACACCCTGCAATGTGTGTGTGAATCCCACACTACTGCACGTGGTGAATATCTGAACTTGGCAGTAAGTAATCGTGAGTATATTATTACCTGGAGAGAGAGAAGTACTCTGTTGGGCTGAGGAAACCCAAGAACTGAAAAATTATTATTTTTGAAGTGCTGTGATTTGGACTATACTTTTCATATAACCAGAAGCATCACAGGAAACTCAGTAAGGCAAAACTATCCAAACAAAGTGAAATAAGCAAAAGTGAAGTTGACAGAACTTTCAAAAAGTAGACCAAAAAATCAAAGCAAACCAAACAAGAAGCTCTAATCACTTACAGCTGTTCAAGGCTCCAAAAACGGGCACTGTTCTTCTCCACTATTTTTATTCTACATTTTTCTTTTGATTATGAGAACATAATATGTGCAAACTCAGCACACAGATTGTTGAGGTTTTATTAAACATGCTTTTAGAGTTAGTGTCATTTTTACTTTACAAAAGTAATTTCTAAAATAAGCATGATACACAATAAAGTCTCAGTTAGCAGTTATCTGATATTTAGATTTTAAGTGACAACATGTGGCTGCTGTGGTGTGCAAGCAACTAGGAATATCAAAAATGCCAAATACAATCAAATTTATAAGGTCCACTAGAGACTTTCAAGAACAAAAATGTACTTTTTTTTTTTTTTCTCTCCCATCCCCTGAAATGGAGAGGTTTTCAGTGTTTGGAAAAGAGTGAACACAGTGAGGAGCTGGGTTGCTTCACTTCACTGTACAGACTTGCCACAAATAATACATTGATTTCTGCAGGATATCTGTTTATTAAAAGGTCTTTCATGCTTCACCAATGGAAATATCTCTGTATATGACTACAAAATAAACCTAAATACAGTAAAAATAAAGGCTGACAGGTCCAGGAGTTTGCATGAAGGAACCTTGTAAAGCAGAAAATTTGCAGTGCTGTTCTGCATGTTTGATCTGTACGGGATCCTAAGTCCTACGTCCAATGGAATCTACTCCAAACACTTTTTCTGCCTGTGCACAGGTTGCCCACTTCCCACTGTGAGCCCTAATGTTCAGCATGCCAGACTCATAAAAGCCTCTGAAAGCCTAATTTTTTCAATATTGCTTTGCCACTCATTGTTTTTGCTCCTGAGGAGAAATCAGAGAAGGCACAGCAGTCACTAAGGGGCTGGGGAGAACAGTGTTTCCAGAAATGGATTTTTAACGTGGAGGAGGATGTCCACACTCTACACATAAGATTTCCCTGCAGCTGATGAAGGGAGAGGAAGGGAAGAATTAGCTTTCTAAGCCCAGTCTTCATCTTTATTGTCTGTAATATAAGCAAAGGCTCCTTTCCTGACTGCTTAAAAAAACTAACCAAACAAAAATGTTTCTTTTTCATTAGAAGAATAAAATGAATGAAGAAATAATTCCCCTCCCACATCCTTTTTTCATCTCTCTTATTCATCCAAAAAACCCCCAACAACAAGACTGTCAGCCAAACAAAACAAAGAATTTACTTTCTCAGCATAATAAATCACCTTTGCTCCTAACCATCCAAATCATAAAGTCCTACACACCCTGAATAGCTCAAGTAACCTAGTCTGAGATAACAACCACCTGGCTTTTTATTATTTTTTAGAGAGAAACTTCCCAGACACCATTTCTATAATTTCAGATGGTCCCAGAGGTTCAAAACTCTCAATAAGCCATTTTAACAAGAAAATCCTGATAGTCTAATATCTAGGCCTGTGAATGTCCCAAAACTCAGATATCTAACACATACTCTATTTGCTGCAGGCATTTATTTTCTTTTACTATCTAGGTCATCAGTTCATGACTAGGGACAAAAGAAATCCGTAGAGAATTTTGACTCAATGAGAAGTTTTCAAATTCCTCTAAGTCCACAGGGTACCTGCAAAAAAGCCCCATTCTTCTGCGCTTTACTTTCACAATTGGAAGTAGAAATCTGTGTAAAATAAAGCTGACCGTAGAATAATACACACTGATTTCACATTAAAGGAGTAGTTTTCACTACTGCTGGGTGAAACAATACTGAGAAACCAGTTATGCATGTCTAATGCTAAACTTTTTAAGGGGTGAGAAGACAAAAATAGCTGGCGCAAAGGACATCACTGATGCAAAAGAACATTTTTGAAAGTTGCAAGAAAAACCAGAAGGAACAGATACTCTTACAGCTCTAGGGTCAAATATGATCAGCAATAACTTGGTTTAAAATGTCAGCAGTGGAATGACCATGGGAGCCTTTTAATCTAACACTGAATTATGATGAGTTTTAAATCCAGTACTTTTGGTTAGTGTGAAAACAGTCTATAAATCTGATAACCTCACACAGTGAGGTTACATTACTAACAGGCCTGCCCTTGGGAACACAGGAGGTCAGTTTGGTCCTAAATGCAAAATCTAGTCCCTGTGATAACCAGCACAAGCCTGCAGACCCTGGTATTCTCCTCAACCCACAGACACTTGACATTGGGCCACCTTTTGCCCTGTGTCATGACGCTCCTTCCCTTTCCCCTAATTCCAGAGAACAACGTTATTCTTCAGAGGTGTCTGCTGGGAAGACTTACCACCTCAAATGTCAACCTGTGCATGGTTTACCCTATCCAGCACAGAAATTGAGGGTTAACAGTGAGCCCTTTAAACCACTTAGAACAATGTTGGGCATTGAACATGACCCAAACACTTGAGACTTGTTGGGCATTGAGCATGACCCAAACACTTGAGACTAACGGGCTTTATCCTAATCATTTTCTTACACCAAATGGAGAAAGTACCTCATCCCCCAAAGAAGCATTTGGGACAGCTGACTGCAGAGAAGAAGGGAATGTCCATATAGGCATTTTCAGGCTGTTTGCCTTGGTTTGTGTCTTAGGGTGATTTTATCTAGGTATTCCATATCATCTGCCTTGCCCAGAAATGAGTTCCGTTCCCTTTTAACTGAGCCAGAGAAGCTGGGTTTTGTTTATTGTTTACATTCTTTTATTCCAGTGGCAACAGCAGCTGAGAGAACTTTTTTTTTTTTCTCTCCTCCAGGATTGCAGAACAATCGGTGTTTTCTCCTCCTTCTTCTTTTTTGGACTGTTTCAGCTTGTTTTTTCATCCAAAAATCTGACCATCTTCAGGGGACGGTCGGCAGGACCTGCAGGGAGCTGCTGAAGTGAACCCCTGCCCAGCCCAGACTCCGGCAGAAGCCGAGCAGAGCAGAGACTCTAAAACGCCACCATTTGCCTCCACAACAGAGAAGGTTTATTATCTAACATTATTCTCTTTTTTTCGGATGCCTGCGTGCACCTTGTGTGTTCATATAAACAGGTTTTTTTCACTTTCCTTCAAGAAATTCCTTTCCGTACCGTGTGGGGGAGGGTCGGCCAGGGCCTGCTTGCCAGGCCTGCATTTTCTGGCAGGGGAAGACACCCTTTTGGGAAGTTTCCCTGTGAATTTTGTCTCAAAACCAGGACAGTTCGGCACATGGATGGAGACGTCAAGCTCCTTTTCCCCGCGGTGCCACAGGAGCTGTGTGGCCGCGTTAGCGATCACGCCTGTCCCGCAGCAGGGCTCGTTAGCCCGGGCTCAGCGCCACGGTAACCGCAGCCATGTGGGCAATCCACAGCCAGCCCCGAGCTCACATCTGCCCGACAACATCTGCAGAGCTGGGCTCCTTCAAACGGCAAACCTGACACACAAGCTGCGCTTGTGTATTACAAGAATCATGTAATAGGTTAGGATTTCCAATCCACGCGGACATGTAGAATTCAAGCTCTCGCTATTGGCAGCCGCGGTCAGGGCTGGAAACTACTTGTGGATGTGTTAGAGATGAGAAGTTTTGCCTCAAAAAGCTGAGTCTGAAAAATGAAGTGAGGATGGTCAGACTCCAAGTAGGATGGGAGAAGCAAGAGAGGAAAATGAATGCAAAAATCAAAGTCTGTATGATATTTCTCCACTTCATGTTAGCCCAGGCTATTAATCAGACTTTTGACAACCTTCCAAGGTGAGCATGGTCCTCTGTAGAAGGTAACATTTTTCAGGGCTCAGTCAAAAACCTCACAAACAACACACAAAACGATGTGATAAATGTTAATCAAAGATTAATGTACCACTGAGAAGAGCTTGGGTATGCCTATAATAATAAAAAAAAAAACTTACATGGGAAGTAGTAGCACAGCAGAGGATGCCCTGAGAACCCTTTGTCTTAACAGAGAGTGGTTGTGCAGATGTGGAAACCTGAGTGGTTTAGACATGGCAGGGGAAGAGGCAGGCATTCAGTCAGAACTGAGAGGAAAAATGGGAAAGGTGTCCTCGTGACAGGGCAGGAGACAGCACAAGCACTTAGCATGGAAAAGAAGGGAGAGGTGATCCAGAAGACACATTTTGAAAGATTTGTGGAATCTGGAGAGCCAAGAGATTTCGGCATGAGCAACAGGGACCCTGAAATAGAGCTTTAAGTGCGAACACAAAACAACAATGTCACATTTTGGAAAAAACCAAGGGGAAGAAACGGCAGGATTTAAAGGCATTCACACTATCCTCTGGGACAGCTGTGCGGTTCCAAATTATTTTTCACAATTTTTTACATTTTTTTTTTCCCTCTTGGGGTGCCAAGTTAACTCACAGCAGCTCCAGCTATGTCACCTGGAGAAATAATATTGAGAGCAGAAGAAATATAAATCATTAACAAAAAACTACTCTTGATCCTTGAGGAAGCCACCATTGTAGGGATCAGCAGATGAAGGAAAGAGAGAGGCAGAAGGAAAGAAAGGTAAGTCAACCCTCCCAGGGAGTAAGAAAAAGGAAGAAAGGAAATTGCTGGGGGGCAGCAAATACATATTGGGAATCAGAAGAAAAAATACACTTCTCTTTCTAACCCTCTTGGGGCCTATAGGAAATTGCTGCTTGCCCTTTAATCTGCCCCAAAAAAGAAAAACAATTAAAATGAAATAAAACCCTGAACTGTAAGTCCTTGCTCCCTGCCTTCCCCTCACCCCCATTGCTTTGTGTGCTGTGCACCCAGGCATGATCTCTCATGCAGCTCTCCACAGCAGAGGCAATATTACCATTAGAATTACAGCTTCTACAGGAATGTGCATTCTTTTGCTGTGTATCTAAAATACGTAATTTAGAGAAATGAAGGTGTTAAGAGATTAACGATCAATAAAGTAATGAAAAAGAGAGGAGGCCAGAAAAAAAAAGGAAAAAGAGAAATGAAGAAGAAAGAAATAAGGATAAACATCTTAAATTAATTTGGAGTGGCACCGTAACAATACGGTTTCTGTCAGGAGCATTGCTGTAGTAATGGGTTAAGACTGTTACTCCACACAAAGCACCCCAACAAATTCAATCAGTTTTTGTTTCATTTCTCTTGATTCACCTCCCTGCTGCAATTTTTCCCCTGCAATTTAACTTTAGAAAGAAAGACCCTTTCCTACACAGGGAATTAATTTCTGCTCTTTCCACTGTTCCCTCCAATACTAACAACACTTTCTCTTTTCCTTTTTAACTGACAGTCAAAGCAATTTCTCCCACTTCCTTTTTCTTTCTTCTTATGATCAAGGTCATGTTGGGATCTACCTATGTAGTTTTAAACTTGCCAAAGCACAACGAGGCTATGAGTGGTCTCCACCAAGAAGAATGAACGCAGCTCTCTTTGACAATTCATTAACAAAAAAATTGAGGCCAACACATGAAACATCCTCCTGTGGATGATACTGTTAAGGAGGTTTTCCTGTCACAACAGAAGATCAGAAGGCTTTGTTTTCACATTTTGTAAAAACATTTTCATCACTCACTCATGTAAAAATAGCATTGTGTAAGATGCAATAAATGCTGCGCATTTGTGATGTACTATTTAAGGGCCAAGAAATGAGACGGGAATTGAAAATTTAAGTTGCAGCTCATCTAAAATAAGAGTGTAAGTCATTCAAAACTGTTGATGTCACAAGACAGCCACACAAAAAAGGAATGAAAACCTGTATGCATTATTCATCTTGTAACTTTGATCTTTAAAGCTAAGAAACTTGAACAAGGAAAGATAAATGGCTTCTCAAGCTTTTTCTTTTAAAAATCAAATGAGGATGATTCAGGATAAATGAGAGATAAGAGTTAATACGAAAGAGTGGGAAATTGCAATCACGGTGCTGCATGGAAGTTTCAATGCAAGGACTTTGCTTTTTGTATTCAATTACAAAGGATTTCTTTCTTAGGTACCAGCATCCTTTTTCATGTATATGTAAAAGATTTTACCTATTAAAATTTCATGTTCAGTATGCATAGCTTTTTTCTTCTACTACCTATACCACAACTTGATGTGAACCATTAGGAAGCTTTCTGAAGCATGGGCTACTACTGCTGGTCACGGGGAAGGAACAGACCCAGCTGTGAAATCCTGACCTCCAAACCTAGCTCAAACACCAGCTTGCTCTGGAGCTTATACAAGACATGTATACGTTCTCCCACTGGGAAAGCACTGATAATTACAGGCACTCTGACTGCATCCTGATTTCACTGAGGCTTATTCAATTATGCAGGCATTGCTGCTAAAATAGAAGACAAATTGATAGATCCAAAAGCACATGGAGTTTGCCCTGTCTAGATTGGAGAGCCAAAAAATCTTCTTTGAATGCTTTGTGCTCCTGAGAGTCTGTAATTACTGCCAGTTTTTGCCTAAAGATATGCTCAAAGGCCCCACCATCTTGGCTGGATGACTGATGTCAGCATCTTATATAGAGGCAGTCGCATTTGGGATTCACAAAGAAGACAGAGCTCCTTGAGGGAGGCTCTGAGCAAACCTAACACAGGCAGACACCACCACAGCCATCACAAATCACAGCACACCAGCCATTTGCAGCAGCAGCAAAGCCAAGGGAAGAATGTCTTGACTTCACAGCATGCTGCAGGTGGGTTTGCTTATCTGAGCTTCCAAATTGTTACCTCCACACAAGCAGATATCACTAATCGGATGTCAGAGCTGGACAGGCTGGGTGGATGCAAGCACACATTGTGAGATGGAGGAAATGGCTGGGGAATGAGGTGAAGATTTCATGGTGGGGTGTGTGGTAGAAAGGCAGTGGCAAGACCATTTGAAAAGCAGTGGGAGGTTTCTGGGGTACAGCGAGAAGATGGGTGAGAAGTGAAGGAAGGAACACTGAATTCACAGGCTTACAAGCAACCAGTACTGACTGTGATTACAGTAAGTCATTGCTAATGGCACTCGCAGCCACTGGCACTCTGCCAACTGCATCCAGACAAAATACATTTGGAAAGACCAAACCCAGTGATTACAGCACTCAGCAGAAACTACACTGATTGCACTTCCTCCTCAGCCCGAGGGAATGCAAACTCACAGCTTTTGGCACCAAGGTGACACACGTGGCTGCCTCCTAATGACACTGTGCTGCCATGCAAAGAAGGTGGCTAGACTGATGGGGCTGGGAGCAGAGCTGTTCCTGGGGAGGATACCTGCAGGCCTGGAGCCCTGACCTAGATCCTTGCTCCAAGCAATGGGTGGGTCAATGAACTTCACCAGTGCCAAATGTGTAAACACCATGAACAGCTGGAAACAGAACCAGGAACTTCCCCACCCTGGTGTGCTCCCTTCTCTCTTGCTCACAGACAAGACCTTGCGTCTTCTTTCTCCACCAAGTCTCAGCTCTAACAGGAGTGTCACACAGCCTCTCCCAGTGCAGACGGATCATATAAGAAACTGGAAAAATACATTTGAGCTTTACACTGTTTGCTGTGAGAAATTAGGGCTATTCACTGGACTGAACTGAGGCCCTCCTTTTCAACTATATATACATATATATATGTTGCAGGAGGGATTCTTGATTCCACAATAAACCCAGGAGAAAAATTAACTAGATGAGCATGGAATCACGCTACTTCTGCTCTGTCCTCATGATAACTGTTTTTCAATTCAATAAATTAAACTAAAGCTAAGTGTTTGCTTCACAGGCAGGACTGTTCCAGCTTCATTTGTAATATCTGGAGAGGGATTAGTCACGTCAAGCATTTGCTTTCATACCATGGCATAAGGAACACACATGAGGAAAATCATGTTTAGCCCCAAAACGGTTTGCAGACAACACACTCAACAGTAGAGAGAAAAAATATTCTAGTGGTGATTCTCCATCAGGTGCACCCAGTAGACATTTGTGCACTGAAGAGCCTACACCAAGTCTCTAAAACTGAGCACTACTGGGAGAGCTGTGCTCAAATAAAATATCTGCTTCTATAACCCCTTCACAGATAGTTCAGCCCTCACCCTTAGCTTTCATTTCCTATTTGTTCCATTTACTCATTTATAACCTGAAAGACATATACATTTATTTGCCCTACAAATGGACCAAAAATAGGCAAAGACTGATTTTTATTATCTCACCTACATAAACACACTGACTTCCTTAACTCTACTCAAGAAATAATAATATTTTCTTTTTATTGCATTCCTGAGGAAGTCATGCCTTAACTTGGATCTTATTTATCTGCTATTTATCTACATCTTTTGCTTCAAACTCTCAGTCAGGAATGAAGCTTCCAGCTCTGTTTCTCTGGCACTCTTAGTACTCATTCTGATAAGTCCAGTTTTTCTGATTCACAGATTACACTGTCATTGCAGAGGAGAAAAAATGCTTACATACATTAAAAATAAGGTTGCTTCATGGAGATACCATCTTTTTGAATAAAGTACAGATATGAATAAAAAAAAGAGATGTCAAGCATCATGCCTTATTCAGAAAAAATACATTCTTAATATTTATTTTAAATCTCTTGTCAGAAAGGAGAGCATTAATACGAAATGCTTCTAACAGCTTTTGACACTTTCAGAACGCTTAAAATTGCAATGAGTCAAAGATCAACAAACCTATAAGAATGAAAACAACTGGAAATGCTTTAGAAGTGGAGCCATCAAAGCTTTTTCATTTATTAAATGCCCACTGGTATTACATATGTATTGAACACCAAGACATACAGTTTGACATTTCCTGATCTGCTAATTTCATGGCTTAAAAGGAGGGAAGTCACACTTGTATTACAGAAATTTACTGCCACTGAGTCAATCAAAATTCTGCCACCACATGAAGGTAGGTGTTCATTTTAAATATAGACACTTAATTAAAAAAAAAAAAGACACCTATCACTTAAAACTCATCAATTTCATCCTTATTTCAGATTTTACTCTTTCAGGGTTCTTTTATTCCTGTTGCCAAACTGAAATAGAAATGCCTGTATGGAGATAAATGAACAGAAACGGAACAGTTCTAAGTCAGGTTTCACAATTAGCATTTTATTCACAATTTGCCCTTCAGCAAGTTGTTCATTCCAGGTCCCAGTCTCCCTTCCCCTCTCAGCCACTACCAAGATCATACAGATGGTTACTGCAAAGCTGTAAAGAGGTACATCTGAGTGCGTATTTATCCACCTGGCAAGATCTGGCTACAGCTGTAAGACGACACAAACCTGCGTGACAATGTTGCTTCAGGCTCTCGCCTGTGTGAGGAAACACCCACGATATCAAGAGTGCTGCTTAGGACAATGCCAGGCTTAGCTGTGCCATGGCAGCTCTGTTAATTTACACCTCTGGAAACACTCATTTGGGTACCTGAAACAAGTGTCTATCTACACCTACATCAAAGCTCACTTTCGTTTGTTTTTGGGAGGAGACACTGATAACACACAATAACACTGCCAGATGACACATTGAAAGAATACTGTGTGGGCGAGTATTTGACACAAACACCAGAAAATAAAACCAAACTGAGGGGCTTAATTTCATCCTAATAACAGCTTTAATGACTACAGGTGACACTGCCAGTCAGCAATAGCTACTCTTGTTCTGGGTATGTCTTTGTTCCGGCAGCTGGAACAGTTTTCATGTACAACAAAAGAAAGGTACTTAATAGGCAACACCTGAAAACCCTTCCAGAGAATAAACTATAGCAATAGAAAACGCAAGTTTAGAAAACTCTTCCTGGGGAAAAAAAAAAAAAAAATAGGTAGCACTGGAATCTTCTCTTTATCTCAGGTCAATGGACTTGTCACGGTTGGAAGGAGATTTGAAAAGGAAATTGCAAGTTCTTAGCAAGTATGATTGGAGGAATAGACTTAATAGCCAGCAATCAGTCTAGGTTGGGTAGGGTACTTACAAATTTAAATGTATGCATATGCCACAACTGCAGAAAGCCTGAGCTTTGTCTTGTTTGTAAAAAATAAATGGAATAACTATGGAATAGGCTATTTCAATCTCAAGCAAAAATGGTAATTTTATACTTAGGTTGCTGGGGTCTAAGAGCACTTCCATTAAACATTTGCCTCATTTCAGTATGTGATTGAGGCATGTAAATAGTATGTGCCTCTGATCTTGCTTTACAGTGGTAATCTTTCCAGTACCGACTGGATGGTATGTGCTTTAAGGTGATGGAGTTTCTCTCCTGTGGAAAGAAGATGTTTCTCCTATCACCATGTTGGCAGTGAATAAATGATTTTTGAAGTCCATTTTTCACTGCCATTTCTGCAAGACATTTAGGCTCACTAACATACTGTTTCACATGCCAAAAACTAAAAAAAAAAGTACAGTTTTCTGATTTCAGAAGCTGCTTTATCCATGCTCTTGAATAGTCATGCACTGTATTCAGCAAGCTACAGATACAAATGAGTGTGACAACACCTCAAATGAGAAAACAGATTTATTTGAGATGGCAGGATAAGCCACTATCTCTCTAAAGAAGTGTGTCTATATCCGCAAACTTTTTTATCCTTTCTAATACAACGCACAACTTTTTTGCATGCATTATTTTCAACAGAATTACAAAAGAAGATCTCACTGAGACTACTTGTAGTTTCTCTTTCCAACTACCTTCCAAAGAAGGCAGATTTTACAAGAAATTTGTAGGTGGATAAAAGGTAAGAAAATTATAGGACAGTGATGAGTATAATGAATTTCATTTCCACAAGCTTCTAATTCTTCTGAGGAAGAGAAGAACATAAGTTTTGCATGGGCCTCTTCAACAAACAAATGCATACCTTGCAATGAAGTACTAGGAGATGACAGGTTACATTCCAAGCTAAATGCAAACTAGCCCTTGCCTGTGAGGCAAGGAAAGGACGTATCCTAGAAAGCACAGCACAGCCAGATGTCCATGTGCTCAAGAGACAAGTAATTTTAGATTAGTTGGTCCTTGTGTTGTTTGAAAAAACTTTTTATACTTACTGTAATTCTCTCATCTTTATCATCTAGAGGGGTTCCATCTTTCTTCCATGATATAGTGGGTTCTGGGTGACCTCTTGGGGGCTGGCATTCCATCACTGCAGGCTCCCCCACAGCTACCATGACATCTGATGGATTTTGTCTGAAGTCATCCCGTAGAACTGAAAAAATAAAGGCAATGAAGCAAAAAATTATTCAACAATACACTAATAGCACAGCAAAGTGTTTTGTATTGGCCTTTAATGGTGTCTGTTGTCATTGTACTTCATATTAACGAACAGATCAGTTAATCAATGTTATCTGTTGATGGTCTCTAGTATTTCCATGCGGTAACAGAAAACCATGTGCAACTCTTATTTAACTCCCAGCAAGCTAAGTGACAGAGGCTGACACAGAGTCCACAAAGAAGCACTGGTAGCACTTGGAACAAAGTCTGTGAGTACTTGGCACAAAGTGTGTGAGCACAGAAGTCAGTCTCACCCCTGTGCCCACAAAGATCACGGAGCAGATCATCCTGGAAACCATGCTAAGGTACAGGGAAAATTGGTGGCTGGTGACATGATTTCACTAAGGGCACATCACACCTGACAAATTTGGTGGCCTTCTATGGTGTGGTTACAGCAGTGGTGGATGAGAGGACAGTAATAGATGTTATCTACTGGACTTGTGCAAAGCATTTGACACTGTCCTATAAGACATCCTGGCCTCCAAACTGGAGAGACACGGGTTTGACAAATGGATCACTCTGTGGATAAGGAATTGGCTGGATGGTGGCACTCAAAGATTTGCACTCAGTGGCTCAATGTCCATGTGGAGACCAGTGATGAGAGCTGTTCCTCACAGGTTGGTGCTGGGACTGGCACTTTTTAACACCTTTTTTGGTGACACGGACAGTGGGATGGAGTGCATCGCCAGCAAGTTTGCCAATTACAATGAGCTGTGTGGTGCATTGCAGAGGCTGCTTTCTTTCCCTTTTTTCCTGAGACACAAGGTCAGCCTGCCAGAAATTCAGAGGTTTATGGTTAAAGCTTGACCACTGGCCATAGGAATTGTACCCATCCTTGAATTTATGGCAAAAATTAATGAACTAACTAAACTTTCCAGTTCTTGATGACATTACAAATCACTAAACATTTGCCCAGCCTTAGCCAAACCCATCTTTGCAATTTGGCTTGTGTCTTTTTAAAGAAAAAATATTAAAAATCTTTCCTGATCTCTGGTAGTCATCACTTAGTCTAAGCCGGGACCACATCCCTAATTTGGAAGTCAATTTCACTACCTTTATATAGAAAGAAACATTCTTATTGCAGCTTCATTACTAGAATTTGTTCTTTCTCATCATTTGGCCAAGCCCAGGCCTAGGAAACTCTAGTTTCCTCCAGCCATCCACTCTGAATTTTACCAATAGCTGTGTGATTATTTTTCTTTCTGGGAAAGGAGAGACATCATACTGTGCTGAGCAGACCACTACACAGGGACATGGTTTAACAGAATTTTTTTATGGCATTCCTAAGCCTTGCCAAGTAAGTGGCATTAGGTTTAATTGAAAAATAAATAACTCAAATGATAACAAATCTAACATTCTAGTCCCCTCTACTGCTGTTCCTCCATCCACACTGAACAAAAGATAGGGTAATGGAAGAGCACACTACAACCAAAGGACTCTCAGGATTTTTACAGAGCTATGTCACTCTTGCTACCTGCAACAAACAATCTTGTGTCGACAGTAAACAATGCCTCTAAACCTGCGAGGTCTTTCATGCTACTAAGACCTTCTAAAATGGTCTGAGGGCAAATGGGTCACCTGCTTTGGGACCGAGGTGACATATATACCTTCCTCACTCCTGCTTTTATTTTAACGTAATACACAACAGGGAAAGTTCCACATTGATACAGAAGTGTAGGCAGGAATCAAAAACAATAAATAAAGAACATTTTACCACTATTCTAGAAAAAGGGCATAAATTCTGGAAGTGACAAAGAACATCTGTGTGTCAAAAAGACTTAAATATAGTACAGATCTCACCAAACATTTGAATTTACTAATCCCTTTCCATATTGAAGCACTCACATTTTTAATATTTCAGTTCAATTATTGAAATTTCTGGACACCCTGGAAAAAGGATATACTGATGCTCTGAAAGAGGATAATCAAGGATAAAATGTCCATATCACTTTAACAACACAAACTAATAGAACAGAATTATAGGACTTAAAGAAGAGATTATAGAATAATTTAGATTGGAAGGAACCCCTGGAGGTCATCAAGTCTACAACAACGAGACACTCTGGAATGACCAGGTTCTCTTGGACAGACTACGTCTCTTGAACAGACCCAGTGTAGAGAGTTTATTAAAAAACAACCCAAAACCCAACACAAGAAATAAAACAGGTACCTATTGCTTAGCGTACAAAAGCCTGAGAAAGCATGTTCCAATTAAGAACAAAGTATTTCTCTCTCTAAAAGGCAAAGCTCATGGATATTTTCCTTCTATGAACTTGGGAAAAATTGAAACTATTTTCAGCTATAACATCATGTTTTTAGAAAGGGGAATGATGTATTTTTTAGTTATTCTGAAAGGTAAGTCAAAAGACCAATCCTTTAAATTCCCTTCTGCTTTCAACAAAACTTTATTAAGTTTAACCCACATTCTCTGACATCTTGCTTACTATATTCCCCTATATACTGATGCATCAAAAATTGGATACTTCAAACTAATTTGTGGTTATGGAAGTGTTAAAACACTGCTCACATACACTGAAAACATTAAATATCCTTGTTCCACTTATACTGAATGTGGTGTTAACAGCCAGAGACAATTTCTTGTGTTCCCAAGCAACCCTCAAGCCATCCAGACACAGTAAATCATATACTGCAAATGGATAGTTGGACACTGCTTCTGCTGAAGTCAAAGAATATTTTCTTTTTTAATACTTTAGAGATTTCATCTGGCTTGGAGCCACTGATCATATTATTACTTTTCTTTTTGCCTTTTTTTTCCCCTCTACTTCTCCAAATTAAAGAACATTAAAGAAGAAGACACTGAAGTTGCCCTAAGTTAGTAACCCATCCCTCCCTCCCATATATCCAGGTCCCAGTGCCAAAAGCAGATGAAAGTGCAGAAGAGTTTATTTGCTATGCCACAGTTCTATTGCAACACAAGGAAAGGGGTGTTTTGACCATGAGTAAGAAGCCTTTTATTGCTGCTGAAGATTGTATCACTTGGATAAATTTAAGAGACATATAAAAAGAAGCAGCCTGAAGTTTTAAAAAAAAAATTAAATCAAGTCATCTTAATAAAGCGTAAGTGCTTTTCAAGTCTGAAAGACCTCATAAATCTGAGAGAAAAGACTATCAGATAGCTCCTCAGATGGCTTTCGCACCTTTGAAGCAAAAAAGAAGTCCAGTACTTACATAATAAAACCAAATTACTTCTGTAATTTCTACACTCCTTAGTCTTATAATAGCTTTACAAGCATAGTACCTTGCCTGCAAACCAAGACCTTTCACAAATTAACCAGTTCTTAATAGAATGCCTAGGAGGACATCAAAGGTCCAGGCCACAGATACTTCAAAACAAGTATTTTTTTCCCATTTACTATGAATTACTTTGGCTCGAACATCACATAATGAAATGCTAACAAAATGTAATCCATTAGAGATTACTCCAGATAGTCATTGTAATTATTTTTGCAGCTGTAAAGTAGATACATGCTCTGTTTTGTTTGCCTCAGGCCCTGGCAATCTTGCATGAAGTTATAAATCTAAAATTTTCATCCCTTACTGAAAAAACTTAATTTTTTCTTTGCTGTCCTTCATAGTCAAGGCTCACTGTAAAATGCAAAAACATTTCCTTTCTAAGTTATTAGAAGTGTACTTTGCAATCCACTACAGCAAATGCTTTCTGTCACCAAATGGTGACATTTCACCTCTTTCTACATATATGCAACTAAAATGGAAAAAAGATATATTACGGGAACATTTCCTTTTTTTTTAAAGTATCTTCTTAGATAAATCACCCTCCCCATTTCTGACAGACGTTGGTTAAGGTGTTCTAGCATTTTACCTAATGTTTTTTGAAATCCAGTGAAGGATGATTGCATCCATCATCACAGCACAGCTGGGACAACTCCATGATCTTGCTGTGTGAACGTGCTGAACTAATCAGGTTGAAAGGCAACTTTTGTAGCTCCACTTAAAAGATGACTGCTCACACAACTACTTCCTATCGTGTACTCTTCAATCTCAACTAAAGAGTTTTACTTTCCCCAGAGACTTTCTCAGACAAGAAGGGAACTGGCAACCACTTGAGGATAAATTTTTATTGATAATCAACATAAGGAGAGATGGCACCAAACAGTGCTTTGCAAAATGCACCACCCGGTGCTTTTTTCTTAAGTTCTTTGCTGCCTACTATGAAAAAGAGTATGGAAACACTACTGGGTGAAAGGGGAGGATGATAGGCAGTATTTTTTTCTTTTTTTTTGCCTCTATAAACTGGAGGTAATTCAGAAAGATTATTGTTGCAGTTTATGTTCAAATAACTGTGATTTGAAAGGGATATAGAAAACGCAAGATAAAATAAACCAACCAGAAAGTTCTAGTCAATACTTGAAAAGAAGGAATTTGTAAGGAGCACACTAATTACCACTTGACATTGTGGATATCATGCCTTAACAGGTGGTATCACTTAAGATCTGGAAATCAGAAAATTTCCTGAAAATTTTGATGACAGGTCTGTTCTAGTCCAGATACTTCATACTAGATCAGTTCAAAGCAGTGCACCAAAATATATCCAGGAATCCTAAGAAATTAAGATCTTACAGCCATGCTCACCCAGTGAGCAGAGGAAGAGGGAAATGATACTTGTGGTGCAAGTTTCTGAATCAGACCTAGGCAATTTTAATCCATTCCAAGTCTTATAAAAAGGCATCACTCAGACTTGCTTCCTATTAAGTCTCTTGCACAATCCCACACAAAACACACTATTTTGCAAGCCTACTTCTTAAAGACAGACTGGTGAGCTAATGTATGACACAATTATTTAACACAAGAGATCCCAACAAGCTCTACTCTTTCAGCATGAAGATAATTTGAATCTTTCTTTGAATAGTAGCACGTGCCTCAAAAATGGTGGAAAAAGAAAGTGAAATAAACAGAAGAAATGCTCATCTCATTTCTTAGAAAAACAACTAGACCTCAGCTAATGAGCAAACAAAACCCTCCTGACATCAAACGAGCAAAATGCAACCTTAATGGCCCACTGCCCTGCCTTTTGGCTAGTTTTCTTAAAAACTGTAATAGATTTTAAATATTTTTCAATACCCACCAATTCTATTATTTTCATTCCTGTAAACATATAAAAAGTATTTCTTTGTTTCTCTTTTCCTCCCCAACAAAAGAGCAGCATTTACAAACTAAGTTTCCACCTAGTACTTCATCTGACTAATAAAATATGATGAACGAAACAACAAAAATGAGAGCTTCCTTTAAAAACCTGTACGATTAGGAAAGCAAAAATAGGATTTAGGAGGTTATATAAATCATCTAATCCCATGAAGCTGTAATCAAAGAGAAACTAATTATTGCTTAGTCAGGATTGAGCTGTTATTCAAAAGCAGAACTCTTCCTGTAATTTAGGATCAGCAATGATCCCTTTTTCCCACTACCTACTAAACTTGTAATTCAAATTTACTGAGACACACCAGACACTTTTGGCATTCAAGTATAAGATAGTTGTCAGTTGGAACAGTACTTCAAACCAGGTGCTTAATTTTAATTACAACTAACTTAAGCATCAGCCAGAATTATGGTACCTTGTTTAAAGATTTTGCTGGCATGAAATTTATACAGATGTTAGGATATAATTTTTAATACATGCACACCACTAACAGGAAAGTGTTAGAGCACCTAATTAAGTAAAAAAGAAACAAAAAAAGGAATGCATTATCAAATTTAAGTCAACCCATGTGTTACCTATTATATTTTAGACCTCATTAAACTGTTACCTGGTTTGACCAAAAAACTTGATCATTTACAAATGAGAATTATTGTTTGTGAAGAGACCTCCCTAAGAGTCTCCATGCAGTCATAAAAAGTTAAAGGAAAAACTTATTCCTTGAAAAAAATGCTTTCTTTTCCTTTCTGAAGGTGTTAAAACCAGGTTAACATTGGTGTTAACTAAAATAAATAGTCATTAAAATGGAACAGAAGGAGTAGGGTTATAAATAGTCAGAAATTACTTGTTGTGATCATCTAACAAGACCACTCATGTAATGCAGGCAATAATTTTATGGCGTGACCGAGTCCGGCAGTGCCGTATGGAATGCTTCAAACGATGTCTACACTTCTACAAGGCTCCAAGGGGCTGGAAGTCTCAGCCAGCATGCCTAGGGCTCCTCACTGCCATCATTTCCAGTTCTCTTGTTGCCTACCTTGCAGCACTCGGACCTCTTGCTACCCCTGGCTCAGTCAGACTGAAAGCCTTCTACAGGCAAGCAGATGCCAATCAGTTCAGTATCCACGTCTCTAATATCGCCTCAGCCTGCTCTGAGCTTCAAAAACTACATAAGCACTGGCCATGTGGCCACTGCTCCAACCACAGCACCTCTGACTGCACAGTCTGAGAATCCACATCAAACAGGTTTCCAGACAGAGGAGTCTGCTCATTGCACAGAAATTATAAAGCAATGACCACCACTTGACTTCATCACAGGAGAGATCTGTTTTTAATCTTTGGCTATACCTTTATGACAACACATTCAACATCATGTATTCATACAGTGCTATCCTGCTCTGCTTTAAACTCTGCCCATCAGCAAACCCTACCACCTCAAAGGTTGAAAAAACAAAAGCACTTTACAATCAAATGGCTTTTTGCTTGGTAGTCATATGTATTTGTATGAGTTAGTTCAGACCTTTACCTGAGCCTACGTAATCGACATCACAACATTATATATATATATCTATCTCTATTTCAAGATCTCCTTTAGTTAAAGGAAACAACCATTAAAACCCCTTAGTAAAACAACTGTGGGTTTTCTACTTTATTACCACTGAGATCAACTAATTTAGTTTAAACAGCTGGTTCATAAATACTTCCTCCATGATGTCACTATGGCAGAAACTGAAGGGTTAATGAATGCAAGAAAAGATTTCAAAAGTCCTTTCTTTAAGACATTGAAACAATTTAATATCTGCCTTTTATTATTATGCTCATTGTTATATTGGCCATGATTTATTTTAAAATTTGAAATTAAACCACTTTTAAGATTTTGGTAGACATTGTAAGAGATATATAGAAATCTTAGTGATTTTAATTTGGAAGAGTTAAGAGTGCTGAAGAACAACATTATTTACCTTGACTGAATGAAAAAGAATTACTTAAAGAATTAATTAAAGAGTTAATGGTATACATAGAATACTTTAGTTCAGAAAACCTGCATTCCTACTACCCATCAGAGTCACACAGAATTTCCAGCAATGGGAAATTGCCTATTTATCATCTAACTCATGCAAATCTGCTAAAGGTCTTACTGAATCTTGTATCACATCCTCCTGTAAGAATGTTAACAGATGAAAGGTGTCAGAAAGCAGCATTAAGTTCATGTTACCAGCCCATGTAATTTAGTACTAACATTATTAGTACCACCTGGCTGATGACACCAGCAGAGAGCACCGACAGTCAAAGCAACAAACACAGCTTTGTTTTAGCACTGACAAATAGAACCAAGACAATAGAGTTAAATATAAGTGACAGATTTACAGAACAGCAGCAGTGAAATTAGATCACACTTCCAAAATGTTAACAATACGTACTGTCTCCATTACTGTAACCTTTAAGCTGTTTTAAAATGGATTCTCTTTAAAGAATTATGATTGTGATTGATTGCTTTTCCTCTGCCCACTGACAAAGCACCTAGGGGTGCTGGTTGACAGCAGCTGAACACGAGCCAGTTTGTGCCCAGGTGGCCAAGAAGGCCAATGGCAACTGGCCTGAATAAGGAATAGAGTGACCAGCAGTGACCTACACCCTGAATCCTGTGTCCAGTCTTGGGTCCCTCACTCCAAGAAAGACATTGAGGTGCTGAGTGCTGAGCATGTCCAGAGAAGGGAACAGAGCTGGGGAAGGGTCTGGAGCACAAGTGTGGTCTGGAACAGCTGAGGGAGCTGGGGGTGTTTAACCTGGAGAAAAGCTGCCTCAAGGGAGACCTTATCACTCCCTACAACTCCCTGCCAGGAGGGTGCAGCCAGGTGGGGGTCGGGCCCTCCTCCCAGGTAACAAGTGGCAGGAGAACAGGAAATGGCCTCAAGTGGCACCAGGGGAGGTTTCGGTTGGGTATTAGGAAAAAAAATTCTTCACTGAAATGGTGGTGGTCAGACATTGGAACATGCTGCTCAGAGCAGTGGAGGCACCATGCCTGAAGGGATTTAAAAGATATGCACATGTGGCACTTGGGACATGGTTTAGTGGAGAACTTGTCAGTGCTGAGTAAACACTTGGATTCAATCATCTTAAAGGTCTTCTCCAGCCTAAACCATCTGATGATTCAGTACAGCATCATCAAATTAGGATCTTCATATCTACTGAAGGTTAATAATGACCATCTCTGGGAAAGTGTCATTCCCTAAGACACTCAGCAATACATGTCAGCAAATAAAAGACCAGCCTGCTTCCAAACCATTAAAGTAGAAGGAAATCAAGGACTGCTGCACCAACTGGATCACATATTTAAAAGGTGCTGATGGCAAATACGAGTCATATGCTTGAATCAAGCAATATGTTACACTGCAAAAGCAATTAAATATTTAGGCATTTGGCAGTAAACTTATGGCAGCATAGAAAGGCTTTAAAATCAATATATTTATTGTCATTCATTCCTGTCATTAAGAAACTCACAATTGTTAATAGAAAGAAAGGCATGCTTAAGAAGCAGGATCAAAAAAAAAAAAAAAAAAAAAAGACTTCTGTAAAAATCATTGGCTGAAAGTTATTGAAAGCTATTACAAAAATTTATGGAAACCGCTCAGAGTGTCTGAATCTATTTCACTCATTTAAGATTTGGGCTGTAAGCATTGCCTGGAATCTTACTGGGCAACATAGCTGTCAGCCTGTAACAGTATTTCCATGTGTGGAAAGGAAATTGTAAATGGATTAGATGATGAATTGAGAATCAATTAAATGTCCAAATCTGATAAGTCATATAAAGAGTAATTTTAACTCCTGTGAGAAAGGGTAACTGACAGGCCTCAGAGAGCATGCTGCAGCACTGGGAAACCTAATTAAATCCTGAAGGATCTGTGATGCCTCAGGCACGCAGCTCTGAGAGTATCCCTTAGGTTGATTGAAAATTGAAAATAGATAAGGAGAAGGGACCTAATTTTTAATTTGACTGACTGTGTAGGAAAAGCAATCCCTCTCAACATCTTCCACATATTATGCTCCAGGACAAGGCATTTACTGCCTGTAACTAGGAATTTACCTCCTGGAAGAATAGAGTAATTTCTACAGACTGCAGAGATTATTTCCCTTCACTTGCCCTAAATATTAAATATTTTCAGGTATTTTCTGGTGGTAGTAGTAGTATTACACTATACATTTCTTTTTGGGATTATTTGAATCATACTGGATTACAGACAATATTTTCAGCATGACTAACACAGCATATTTCCAAACTTGTGGACACAAACCAAGGGGTTTTAGACACAACTCAGCCAAGAACTGTCTTTCAGTCATCACAAATTAGTTTTCATAAGGCAAAGAAGGGTGTACATCTTTAAATCCAAGGACTTGCCTGCATTCTGTAAACAAAGATTTTTCTCTGTACACTATAAACTAAGATTCTGATATTTAGTTTGCACAGAACTGCTGGCTGCACTGGCCTTTCTTCAAATCAGGTTATAATGGAGAAAAAGAACCAGATGAAGAGGCTGCAAGACCCTGTCTTGGCCATCCAAATTACCTCATAAAGCGATAACTGAAATAAAAGAAGAGATATAAGGACCGAACAAGGAAAAAGAAAAGGTGAGAAGACACTTCACTAAAACTCCAACGTTTTCTTTAACTACTCACTAAACTTATTTCACAAGCAGAATAGAATTCTTTTTCAAGAAAGAATACAAGAAGCAACCCAGAAATGCCTCTGTCATTTAACTCAGGATTCCAGGGAAAAAAATAAAGGAATACAGGTAGCAAGGACAGAAGCAAACATTTAGCCAGTTTTCAATGAAAGGTTACTGTTAGGACGGCAAATGAAGCTAGATTGCAATTGATTTAAAAGGTGCTGCTCTCAAACAGCAAGCTACACAGGCTTGTGTTGTGAAAAACTTACTCTCTTCCCATAGCTTCTAAGATGGAAAAATCCCTCAGTAGGCCAAATCTAAAGGAACCTCATTTGTTGTAACCTGTGCTGTTAAAAGAGGAGAAGTGACTACTCCAGAGTCTTGCCAATGGAACTGGCAGCACTGTTCCTGTAGTACAGGAAAGACTTAAATGTTGGCCATGCTTGTATGTTTGCTTATAATCATCCTTTCACTCTGAAGGAGTCAAAAACTTATCAGAGAAGACATTCCCAAAGAAATAAAGATTCCCATACCCTTGATAACAAT
This sequence comes from Orthonyx spaldingii, assembly GCA_013397795.1. Lineage (NCBI taxonomy): Eukaryota > Metazoa > Chordata > Aves > Passeriformes > Orthonychidae > Orthonyx > Orthonyx spaldingii. The sequence goes on along the minus strand of VZTJ01006083.1, from coordinate 427,498 downwards.
GTTTCTGGAGTAGTTCTAATTCTGCATCTGCCTTATGTTAGTGTTCTGCTCAAGGTGCTGCCTCCACACAACTATTTTAGCCCGGTCCTTCTGCTTAGCATGCAAATTCTAGGGTGTTATAACTGAACCACTACCATCAACATTTTTTGAAAGGACTCTATTTCCATGAAAAAAATCCCCATTATGCTCTTGAAGTGGTTGGAAAAAAATGACATTTTAATATCAGAGGATATACAGTATCATTATCACACTCAAACAGCTAAGTTGCTTCTTTAATATTCCGGAAAATTATATTCCCCCATTACACATGAGGTCAAGCCTGAAGCATCAGTCAGAAGGGGCAAGATGCAGGCACTTCATATGGCTGAGTGGCTCATTCTAAATAACAGCAGAGCTAAGAACAGCATTTGTTGGCACCACACACTACAGCAAGGCCACACAGCTCAGAAGTGTTGCTGAACTATTACATGCACTTTTATTCTGTTCCATTGTTCTCTTATTGTATACAATTTTATTGTCTTGACAGAATCTACAGACCACAGAGCTCCACTGTCTTTTTTCAGCTCTCCAGACTGCTATACAGCAGGACATACCTCAGTTAGATAGTAGATGTTTCATCAATTATACCCTGCATTCCCAAAAGCGTGACTGTATCATCCTCATGGTAATGCTATCCTGTTTTTCACATCCTAAAATATTCAAGATGCAAATTGACAAGAGATTGCCATGGTAGAAAGGGATAGACCATTTCAAAAATACATTTATGCCAAATATCATATACTTTCTGAATTACTTTTGCCGGTTTTAGAAAACAATGCAGGGAATTACCTCAGGGGAAAATGGCAGACAGCCTTACACAGAGGTCATAGAGAAATATAGTCTTCATCTAATTCAATTAACTGCTTTCAGTTAGATCCCAAATGGTACAGGCAAACATTTGTTCTATTTCAGGCATATTCTGAGAAATGAATCATTCTGCTTTCCCACTACACAAAGGCACAGCAGAATATCACACACTCAATTATTTTATTGTTCAGAATTTGAAAAATCTCAAGACAGACGTCTTTATGATTTACAGTGACATCTCATAATTTAGGAAATCATTTGAAGGCTTCAAATATTGTAAAATTTGACAAAGAGCATTACAAAAAGTAGCAAAGTTAATAGCTACAACAATGAAAAATGGTTTTGAAAGCAAATAGACACACCAAATTCACCAAGTTGGAACTCTGAATCGCAGCTCTTGGAGATTTATACACTATCGTAAATGGCAAAAGACAGTAAAATCCTACAGAAAAGTACTTCTGCATTTGGACTCTCATGCTGGCTCCAATCCCTATGAGATACTCGAAGGCAAAGTGCCAACTGATCAATATGTTAGTATTTAATGTGCAGTAAGTGCTACTGAGGAAAAATCAGAGAAACATTGCCTGTTAGCAGAGTCTGCTGTATTGCTGGCAGGAAGGAGTGCACAAAGTTGTGGATCACCCCATGTGGTAAGACAGCAGCCAGAAGTCTGATTCAGAATTAACAAAAGGAAACAGAGGGCGATGCTCAGCGTGAACACAAATGCACATAAAGCCAGGCAGATTTCATTACTGCAGATTTTAATTTTGATTAAATGCTTCCTTTTATATCGGGTCACATTCATGGTTTTCTACCCCGTGTTTTCATTAATACTTTAGTACACAGGGAACATTAAGTTGCATAACTTCAGTGCTGCAGCTAAAGATAGCATCTTTAATAACAGCTACAAAAAAGATGCTGGCATCCACCACTGTCCAACTTTGGGATGCTCTGAGGCACCGTGGGCCAGCAGAGGCTTTGTGGCATGCAGGACAACACATCAGCACTCACCACCAAGGCAAAAGAGGAAAGTGGATGACTGCAAGGTGAGCTTAGACTGTGTGAAATAGGAACTTACAAATGCATCCAAGGCAAAGCAAACCAACCAAGATGGAAATGGCTATGAAAAGCAAAAAGTATAAAGATGGGGAGTACACTTGGGGAAATGCTGCATTTGCCTTTGTTTCACAGCCTGTGAGAAACTGCAGTACAATGCAACTCCTCAAAAACTTCCCAGGAAACCATAGTGGTAACATGTAATTTTAATAATTTGACAGTTGTCTTTTTTTCCCCCCTTGTTTTTAGTGTTTCTACCTACAAATGAAACTTAAGTCTGGGCAAAACTCAAGAGACCACACGTTTTTTCTTGATTCCATAAAAGCAGGGGTACCCTTAGCAGAAGTACTTACACTCAATTTCCCTTGACCTTACAAACCCGAACAGTGGAATGCATGGTACCCTCCAGAAAGACCTACCAACTCTGTTAATTCAATTTCTACCTGTGCTGAGCAGCCCCTGAAGGTTGATTTCCTAGATTTCCATTCAGAAATTTTCTAGAGAGAAAAAGCAAATGTGGTATTGTGTGAGACCAGGATCCTTTTATGTCTCCATGAGCTCTGAATTAATTTTCAAGTTAGTTCAGTGGCCTGGTTCTTTTCTGTATGCTTAAGCACAAAAAGTAAGCTTGAAAACATTATGAGACTTAATTGAGACTATCAGTATATACATAAAAATGAATGCCATATATTTTCAGGACAGTTTCAAAAAGTAAATTAATTGCCATTAATTTTGGCAAATAGGATACTTATCTGAACATGAATGATAAAGCTACTGTGTCTTCTAATAGTTCATTCAGAAACAACTGAGTTAAGGGGGGGGAGGAAGCAACCCCAAAAATTATCTGGATTACTTTACACTTTTTTTCTGCTACACAGTGCGATAACAAGTTTTTGGTGTTACAGGACTTCCTAGTAAATGAAAACTCCAGTGGGTGATGGATGAAACTAGACCAGGAGATGAACACCAGGTTCCAACAGCCCCAACTGGAGCCTTCCTGAGACGTGCACACTGTGCACATTTCTTCTGAGGAAAACTGTTTCCCCTCTATGAATACACTCCTGTTGAGCTGCACTACTTTGAAACTCCATTCTGCACACAAAGCAAATGTACAGTAGAACTAACCACTTGTTATCACAAAAATTCCTTATTAATAACCACTGTAACAGTCTCAGAAATGTCAGGTAAGTTTTAAATTCACATTACAGTGCATTTATTGCTTAGACTTTGGGCAGTGATTACACAACCACCAGGAGCAAGAGGGCCAAACAGGCAATACAAGCCTTATCTGGTCAGGAAACAAGAAAACACAAACCAGCAAATCAGAATCTTCAAAGTCACCATGTTTATTGATGTATGAGAATCTGAAGCACAAAGAGATATATTCTCTTTGCTAAAGAAAGAGCTTTGCTGCTGTTTGTGTGCTTGACTGCAATTGATTGGCAACTTTCAGTGGGTTACCAAGACAAGTCACTACTCACAAGCTTTCCTGACCTTTCAGACTGAGACACTGCAGTTACTTCATGCAGAAAATGCTTTTAAACAGTAGACACTCCTAAAGCTTATACAAACTGTAAGGTGCATATAAGTACTTGGTCTTTGCTATATTTCTTCTTGGCTTTACAACAATGGGATACTTGCCTCAGAACCGAAATACTTAGAGTATTATGTAGTACCAAACCCACAATATATGTGCAGTACTGCTAAATGTTAAAACCTACTTGAATATTTTTCATTTTTGGGGGGGAAGAAGTTGTGTCCTTAGTAAAGCCATGGAAATAATATTATATACCCACAAATCCACTGAATTGATGCACCTGGTCTAAAATGGGAACCCTTAAGCATGTAACAGTAAACAGGGAAAATAAAGAGAGATATAGAAGAATTACAAAAGAGTTTATAAAAGTTATAAAGATACCAGCCATCAGAAGTAAGAAGTATCATTAGCATTTATTCCCATTACTGTGTCAAACATCTCTTATCACTGTCTGTACACAGAATGCCTGGGTAGCCTTTGCTATTCTAACAGGACAGACAGAACTATCTCATCTCTCAGAGGAAAACAACTTAAAGAGGAAAGGGGTAACTCTATACATATTCATCTTAAAAAACCCAGTAACAAATACCTCACTAAACTCTGCCAAGGTTCATGGAAACAATTGGGATTTGTATATACATCATTTGGATATAGGCCATTATGAAACTATCTAGAGAGTTAATCAACAGAGGACGCTCTCAGCAAAACAAGACTGATGCTACATAATCAGAAACACCAGGGCTGTAAACAATGGGAATGCACATTATTCCCAAACAATATAAATAATTTAAGACTTCGAGAACTGAAATTAATCTACATACCATTTGAAGCACACAGAACCACCAATTCAGACAGCACAATGAAAGGTAAGGGAAAAACAGATGGATAATTAAAAAGATACTTTTCAAGAGGGAATAATCTTAGCTTCGCACTGCTGGTAACAAGAAATAAATATCAAGAAAATCCTATTACATGCATGTATAATTTATATGATTTTTTTTTTTCCAGAAGGGATTGTTGTGTTGTTTTGTTGGTTTTTTTTTTTTTTTTCCATACAGTCTGATTGGACACTGAACCTACTATATCCATCAACATCTGCCTGATTAACTCTTCATCTCTTTGAAGCACCGTTGTTTTACAGGGCATTATTTGCAGAGAGATGGAAACAATCTCATTTGTCCATATTTGAGATGGGCATTCTTCCTTTAAGCCCCCACCGCCCTCAAAGTCAGCACCCTTTCATCCCCAGTGAAGTCTCCACAGCATACTTCAAAGGAAAAAGATACTTCTGGTGTCTTAACCTTTCCTTTGAAACTGAACCTGTAGATCCAATATCATCTAGCAGGGCTAATTGCATAGTATGCAAGGGAATTACTATTATTTCAATATAACCCACCATAGGGAAATGATGAAAGCTGAGGCACTGCTGTAACAGGCTTTACATAAAGACAGCACCACAAACCCAAAGGCAAGTACCTTGCACAAGTACAGGAAAATTTGACAAATTATCTGTATAATCTGAAAAATTACATTCAAATATCAGCCAGCTTATCCTGCAAAAAAAAAAACCTTGGGAGAAAAGAAGAAATAGTGGAAAAAAGAAAAGAGAGAGAGGGTATGTGATTTCATGGTTAGATGTTACCATACTGCTTTCAGCTTATTAACTTGCTGTACTCCGTATTTTATGTTCTATTCTCCTTACCCTCTGCAAGTTTTACATTTTCCTCTAACATTGGTCTAAATTTCTTTAAAAGCTGATTTAAGATGAAGTAGAAAAAACATGGAAATCCAACCAAGGAACTAATGTGAACAATCATCACTAAAAAAAATAAAAATTCTCATGCAGAAAGCAACAGTGCTAAAAAGGGTGGCATTTACACAAGCAGAGGTATGACCTAAACAGTTTGGAAAATTTTTACTGCATGAAACAGCTTCTACTGTAAGAATGCAGAGGAAAGGTAACTAATTTGCAGACAACTATAATTTTTAAATTAAAAGAAGAGTAAATTTCTAGGTCTGATCATGAAAATTCACATCTTCCATCAATTCCATTAATGCAAAAATAAAACAGAAATATTGAGACTTAAGTTAGAAAAGTGCTTAAGCATGTCTCAGTGTTTCTGGAGCAATCATAAGTTTAAGATATGCTTACAAATTTCTTCAGTCAGGGAGAGGTCAGTCAGTTCTCTCTCTAAATGCCAAAAGCAGGGAAAAGGTCTTGAATCTGGTAAAAGTGCATGTACAGTGTTCAGGTAAAAAACCCAAACCAAGCCAAAACCCACCAAAACACAACAGAAAAAAAAAAAAAAACCCTCAAAAACCTCAGATAACACTAACCAATCATATTTTTTACAGGATAAGAGCTGCCTTCCCTATTACTTCCTTACCGAGGAATGGAGAGGTGCAATTACATGACCCACATTCAGCACTGCTTTGTGTAACCTGTGATTTTACACCAGGGACCATCTGAGTGAGAATGCAGCAGTTGAGCCCAAATTCACCTCAGCCTAGACTGCAGTAAGAGGATCCAGCCCCACATGAGGTACCAGGGATCGAAAACAGCTTTGTCCATTTATGAAATACAACATACTACATTTATTTTTGCTGTCACATTTACCATATGAGGTTGAAATAAGTGCACAAATACTTATTTACACACACATATATATATATGTATTCCCACATTGTCCACATGCTCATTCAAAACACCTTTTGTTTCTCACATTCCCAAATAAATGTAGAGTACTAATGTGTGTATGTGTTGCTTATCACTAAATAAAATGCATCTAGAATTGATACATGTTTACTTTAGGCAACATGATCAGTGAATAACAATCAGTTGTGTTTTTAAAGGCAGCCAAATTCTTCAGAAATGGGCTGGATGTTACTTAGTAACTTCAATTATTTTTCCATGTGAGTCTATTAGGAGCACCTACATTCAGCAAACACTGAAACAATCATCCAGTATTTTTAAAGGCATTTGATGTCAGAGGCAAAAGTTTCAGAGGCAACAGCTATGAAAAAGAGCACAGAAAATAAGGTTACTTTTAATTATACACAGAAATTAATATCTAGCACAGAATACACATTATTGATGTAGTAATTAAAATATTGTATTCTGAAAGATAAATATATTAGCAAGCCAGAAGGACCTGGACTTATTTCATTATACTTTAACAGAGAGGAAATAAAGTTAAACAGATGGCACTCAGTATTTCTCAATGAATTCAGCATCTGTGAGTACACGTTGCATAAATGCCAATTAAAATGTGTCCGAGTAAATTTAATTCCCTTGCTGATAGAATGTAAGCCAAGCTAGCTGGCTAAAGATCAAGGTTAACCTTAATCGTCTGCTCAACTTGTAGCAAGTTGCTCTCAAATTGTACAGAAATTCCCAGTGTAATAATAAAACAGTGTTCCTATTGATTTGTATTCATTTACATTCATAATTCTCTTCTCAAGTGTTGGGCCAAAGCACAAAGGGGAAAAAAATATAGTAGTGTGTGAATCGTTTGACAAGTCTAAACTGAAGAAATATTTCTTTGATTTAAAAAGCTTCTGCAGAAACGTTCAGCAGAACTTCTCCTTTGGGTAATTTTACAAAGTAATTATTTTAGAAGTGACCTGATAATTTTTATGAACCACACAAGACACTTTTTAATTTCCTCTACTCTATTACTGACAAACTACCACTATCTTATATCAGGTTGTCATCTAAATTTTTCATAGAATGAAAAGTGAATTTTGATTATTATACGATCAAATGCAAATTTAAAAAAGAGTATCTTGCAAAAGCTAAAGCAGTACTGCTATGCAACCCTACAACAGTTCTAATTTAATGTGGTATTTTACTGTCTTGTAACAAGGCAGAGAAGAACAGAAAAAACACCTTAGGTATAAAAAAACCCTCTCCAAACACCATCCAAAAGCAAAACTCTGAAAACTTTGAGATTTTGCCACCTATTTCAAGAGTTACAAAGTGCAGCCTAGCGGGTTTGTACCCAGGAAAACTGAGCACCCACCCTCATGAGAAAAGAGAAGGCATTTTTGTGATGTGCTGAGCCATCCATAAAAACCTGGTATCATTGACTAAACTGGGGCAAATGTACACCAAGCAAAGCTTGGATCTTTTGCAAAGCTAATCAATTAAGTCCCTTTATACATAATCCATGTGTGCAGTCTTTTCCCATACCAATTACTTCATACTGGCAGTGTTCCGTTGAGGGAAAAGCCCGTCAGAAACTATAAAACATACAGCCCAACAGCAAATGAAATTAAATGCCAGAAGTGCAAATTACTATCTAGGAAATGAAATCTGAACTATTCATGCATGTATACATACTAGCAATAAATTAAATTACGGCAGTCAGGGAAAAGACCTAAATGTCATTAGAAAGTGTGCAAAGGAAACACTGGTGCCACAATCAGAAACTATAAAATAAAGGCTTTCCTTGAAAGTGGGAAAACAAAAGGTTTACCACTGTTCTCTACAATAGCAGGAATAAAATTACCGAGCAAGACCTTGATGAATTTTTAGATTACAGAACTCATACTGGATTTTGAATAGTTCACTAATTCACCAAAATCCACTTTTTGGCAGCTCTGCAAGACTGGCTGGGGAAGACATCATCATGTCTTTTATAGGAGGTCAGTGCTCCACAGAATGCACACAAGGAGCCTCATTTTCAGACCTATTAATCAGTGAACTATTAAAGCTCTGGCTGAGGAGCACCTTGGAAAATCAGGTCCCTAAGCATTTTAATAAACCCAGATAGTGGTACTGGAGAAGAAAGGAAATAAAAATAAAACCATCCAACACAAAGCAAGGCTCAGCAACAGACATGCTTCCTAAATTAAATTATGGTTTGGGTAGTTTCAGCAGAATTTTCAGATATGAATTTAAGTCAGTAGGGAGGGCACACCACTCTTGACTGCCTCATCACTTGTAGTCCTTTACTCCAACAGAGACCACAGAAGGAACAGTAAAATACTAAAACATTGAGGTAGTCAAAGGTTCTATAGCACAACATGACTGATTATATAATGGACTGCTGAAAGACTCACACGGCCCAAAAATAAGAAAACTCCTCATTCAAAATACCACTAGCAGGTAAGATAAATTCCAAGCACAGCCAACATTCAGCACAGAGGAAGAGCGATGGAAAGATAAACAGATGGACAAGACAGGACAACTTGAGGGTGAGCAAACAATGGTGTCCACTCCAAGCCTTTCCTGGTCTCTCCCTTTACCTTTTTGGAGAAGCATTTTTGCTTCACTTACCTGAAAAGAGGATTTGTGGAGAAGAGCAAATTCCAAGGGGCAAATGAACAGCCCCTGAACATCAGTTTTGTTTTAATCCCCTGCAGGAACGCACCAGCAAAGAGGACGAGGAGATGTGTGTGCTGTGTCCTCCTTTTGTACTTCTTTGGTTGTGCAATTACTATTCCTTATTGCACCTGTGCTTGCTTTCTGCACCTGGCTACGGTTGCACTTAAAAGTTTCACCAAACTTGGGAGGGGTCCATTCCCCCAGCTGATTGACAACACCTGAATGTCACATACAGCCAACTACAAGACTTTTGAGAGAGGATTCAGAGCTTTTGATGGCAGAAAGATCTCCAGATTCACAACCAAGATTTGCTGCTGATGATTCAGGCTTATTTTTCTCAAAGTTCTTGGAAAACAAAAGGCAGAGCACCTAATAGGATGAGTCAGGCCCCACCAACCACTAATCCTCACACTGATTGTAATAATACTTGGATTAGATTCTTTACTCCAGCCTGCAATGTGCAAAATAATATGATTCAACAACTGCTGTAATTCTTTGCACTTGCACAAAGAATAAGCACCTAAAGATTCAACTGAGCAGCTTTCATTGTTTTCTACTGTAACTACTGCTTTATTTATTCAAAAGAGGTGACCTTCTAGTAACCTTGCAGAAGGGCCACAAATGAATGGAAATTTGACCTCACTTTAAGACCTCCGTAAAAAGAATTATACTACAATGATTTTGCATCTTTATGTCAGCATGTCAGATAAATATTTTATTCAGTTGCTAACTGGATAATGCATTTTCAAAACAACTCACAATGCTGAATGCCTTTTTTTAAATATATAGCTAAATGAACACAAATTCAACTAATTTTTAAATATATTTGACATTTAAGAAATATTGGACATCTTTTCCTTAGTGCAAATGCATTATGCATTTTAAAAGTTTTAGCTGCCATTTAGGAAGCAGTACCTATGAATAATACATCTTTTTCTAATGTCTTTTTATGTACACAAAAACATCAATTTGTACCTAGCTTAAAAGAAATCTAAATTACAGGTAAGCCATCTAATGTGTCCCTTACTACCTTTTGGCAAGATTAGTCTAATCAGAGTTTTTCCACTAAATTACCCAGATCAAGAGAAACTCTGCACAATTATATCCTGCTCTCTAAAATAACACATGATCTTTGCTCATGTGGGTAATTGCCAGGGTGGAAATTGCAGTGAGGATGATGGTACAGATGTTCTTTTTCAGTTGGCCAAACAAAATGAAAGAAAACAAGGAATTCCTGTTTCATACTGAATTCTCTTTAAAATGCACTGGTTTATACACATTTGCACACACATAAACAAATGTAACAGGAATTTTCAACAGATTTTTCTAACAGAAGATTACATTCTTCTGTTGATGGTACAGGAAAGATTAGGTTTTAAGGAAGAGAGAATATGAACAAAGCATCAACATGTGAAAAACAAATGTTCAATGTTTGCAACGTCTAAGATCGCACACTAGGATACTTCTGAAGTTGAAGTTCTTGAAGGGGATTTCAAAGCAGGGTAGTTACACTGGAGTCAGTCTTTTTCACTTGTGTGCAAGGACAAAAGACAAGCAATCTTAGAAGTGACAGGATTAAAAAAAAAGATTTGCCTGCATGTGCTATTACTGCTGCATTGACTGATCCCCATGGCTGAAATCAGCAGTTGCACTTCAGGGGGATGAAGGGAGGTCACTGTGCGTGATGTCCTCTGTGTTCACCAGAGACTGCTGCAGAGCCATGCTCACGGAAGGGACAGCCCATGGAATCTGTTTTCCAGACCTCACAACCCCTTGCCCTGCTCCTTTCCCGCTCTTCTCTCTCCACAGGTACTCCTTGCTCTGTATGCCTTTGGGAGCTGCTCTGCATTACACGTTTGTTCAGTGAGATTTGACCAAATTGTGGTGGTTTTTGTTTGGTTTTTTTTTCTTACCATTAACTATTTTAAATTGTACCCAACACCTGCCATTAAGCACCACTGATGTTACAGTTGAAGATTTTTAACATTTAGGTTATTTCCAGAATTGCCCTGCTTACCCTCAAGTACAAACCAAGCAAACAAACAAGGCCTAGCAATTACTTTGCACTGATTTATATGGCCACCAGTCTTCAGTTACAGCAATACAGAGTGATGGAGATTCTTCTATGTTACAGGGACACCCAACAACACAAAATAAGAGACATGGAACCGGGCAGTGGTGATGGAGAACTTAGAAGAGCACCTGTTTGAAGCCGGAACTCCACAGAATTCCTTAATGTAAGCAACATTATTTTGAAATATTATACACACTGTTATGTTTGCATATCCTGTATAATCTCTAACCAGGAACAGCGATGGAACTGTTCTTCCTATCAACCTCAAGAACGTGTTTTATTTATCCTCAGTTAGAATGAAGTAATTGAAAACATCTGACAAGTGTTTAATAGTAACAAATAAATAATTATTAAAAGTTACAGATGGAAAGTGTAAATACACTATTTTTGAGCACTTCCTAAGTGTTACCCATTGGGAGGAGAGTCAGTTCCTGTTCATTTCCTCTACAGAGCACATAGCCATAATTACAGACTTGGGCTCACCCTCGCTTTGCAGTTCAGCTTTATGGGCAACTAAGACCAAAATGCAGCATCCTTTGGGCTACGTTTGTCTCTAAACGAGTCTGTCAAGGATCCGTCACACAGGGCAGGTTTCTGAGATGCTGACCATCTCTCAAATAAACACATGACAAAGAGTCAGAAAACCCATTTCATTTCTATGTAAAAGCCTAACACCCACAGACTTAGTTGGTGACTACAGGATCTATCATCCCCTTACATTCTCACATATTTGCTGCAAGAGAAAGGAAGAGAGAAGGACTTACTGACTCATAATGAAGGTAACTCTGGATTATCTTTCCCACTTCCCCAATCCAAACCCCAGTTTGTGGTACAGGATTTTAGCCACTCATGTCTGGTTAAACTAAGCACTGAACAACGTATTTCTCTTTGCCTTGCCCTGGCTACAGTTCTCAGAACAGCTGAAAGAACCTTTTTCTGCAAAAGATATCAGACTATTTGTGAACTATTGCTTGATTTGACTTGAATCACTGAATACCTTCAACGAATATATGTTTAAATGTCAAGAATATAATAATAATAATACTTAAACTGCCTCCCATACAACACTGAGAAGGAAAGGGTCTTAGCACCAATATATATGTTGGTGGCACACACAAGTTACCTCTCACACCCAAGAGGTCAGTAATTAAGTTTATTTCTTCTTGTGATTCATGGAGAAACTTATAATGTTGTCTTTCTGAACAATGTCTCAAACACTTATAACCACATGGTTTATGTAAGCAATAAAATTGGCGGCTCCATCCTGGGCTTATTTGTGAGTTGTGCTCTCCACAAAAAGTTAGGCATCCCAACAGAGTAATTTAGTTTGCAGCAGATTTAGGTTTCAAGCTGCTTTAAGTATATGGTGTTGAAAATCATCTTGTTTTACAGTGATACTGTCAAAATTCTTTCCCTTACCAAACATGTCAGCATTTAATTTACTAAGTAGTACTTGTAGCTTATAGTAAAACAATCGCATTTTTGATGCCATGTTCACAGAAACAGCTGGATGTGCACACTACAGAATTTACCAGTATTCACATGATGCTTCATGGCACAAAGATGGACTAAAATTTTGTTTTTCCAAGAAAAGTGAAGTTTAATAAGAGGTATATAATTATCCACACCAAAATGAGAACACCAGGACTCATTCAGGTTAATTTACTGATGTTTCATGAATTTGTCTGAAATATTGCAAAAAATCAGCAATGTTAGAAATGGATCATGCAGGATTATTTCCCACTGACTATACCAGTCCTCTAAATGTCATTCCTGTTCCACTGCAAATATCCTACAAACCCCACATGGGCCACTCAGGGCAGGCAGATTGTGGAGCAGCTACAATCAAGTGAATCCCCATGGTGGGGTAACCACTGATGTGGGGATTCCCTTCCAGGTCTGAAATAGGTGACACCACATAAAACCAGCACCTGAAGTGACAAAACCACTTGTCAGCACTTACAAATCTGGGAACAGAACCATGCTGATTGACTGTACAGTGCAAACCTGCCTTTGTTTTTTCTAGTCCCAGTTTCCTGGCTGAAAAAAACACATGGCTTCCCACACAGACAAAGGCCACAAAACATTAGAAACATGAAGGCTGTATGAAAACCTCCAAGAGATGTAGAGCGTGACCCAGATCTAGACGTAAATACTGAAACACAGATAAATACTGAGAGGATTTAGATCACTGAGCCCTTCAGAAACTAAAATGGGTTTATGTTAATGAAAATCCTTCCATCCTCTCCATACTGCCACAAGACTATTGGCATATGTTAAGAAATTCAACTTAGTCATAGCTTTCTATTCTTAGCATCCCATGTTTGCCACAGACAGACACATCTCCCCGACCACATTATCAGTATGTTAACCTGAGAAAGCATTAACAAGATACTTCCACTGCATTTTTATACCCACATTAAATTCTGAAATGAAAGCCTGCAAACCAACCATTAAATAGATTTAAATCATACTGAAACGGTACAACTGAGATTTTTCTATGGCCTGTTTATAACATAAAGAACATTTATTGTGATATGGATCTGATAACTTCCATTTACCTGTTCTAATGGGAGCATGAGGTTAATAAAAGATGCAGATTTAAATAAGAAGTACCATAATTGGAACCTCATCTTTACATTTGCTCTCAAACTATCAAATCCTGCAGAGAAAATGGCTGTCAGATTCCTGGGGCAAAATATATGAGGACTTCACATCACTGACTTTTATTGGATAATGAGGGTGCTGCCATACCTAGGTCTAGGCGACCATTTTATGTGTGCTCAAATTAAATTTACATTCTTTAACAAGCTCCTTGAAGCCCTGTTGACATTAGGTGTACTCATTGCTGGACTTTAAAGTTTTAAGTAATTGTGTTAACTTGAATTCAAGTCAGATCGTTAAAGTTCAGGAACAGCTACAAGAGATGACAGGAAGAAAGAGGACTGCAGTTCAAAATATTCACAGAGATGTACTACACACAAGCAATATACTCTTCCATAGGTTTTCAAATTGCCTAAATATTGAAAATTTTCAGTGACAAGACAAAAATTTTAAATCTTCTCAGAATCTGCACCTATTGTTCAATTCCAACCACGAGCTGAAGAAATCATTTTATTGCCTCCCATCCCTTTCTCACAGACAAAATTCCCAAACTAAGAATCAACAGTTCCACATGCTTAAAAAAATCAAATATTTATATACATATACAAACAAATATGCACATGCTCACTACTTGTTTGTCAGCAGTCCTAAAAAATCAGGAGATCCACTGAAAGTCCTGGTACCTCCCAAGATCCCGAGAGTGGCTCTGTGTCCCGATTTCAGAGGAGGCCTTGGTGTCATAACAACTATGCAAGGACCAACACAGGCATCTGATTCTAAGCAAAGCTGCTTGCAAGCATATTGTGGGATTTTTTTTTTTTTTTTTTTTTTGTTTTGTTTTTTTTTTTTTAAAAAAAATTTAAAAA